>LR738713.1:670133428-670148345 GCA_902687465.1 Secale cereale | reverse complement strand
GAATTCCCACTCTCGCCCCAAATCTCCCGGGGCCAGCGCCTCGGGCCGCGCGCGCGCGCGCTCCTCCCCCCCTCCCTCTCTCTCCCCTCGCCTCCACCTCCCTCCCCACGCGCTCCCCGCGATCGCATCGCGGCAGGCCGGACAAGCGGGACCCGACAAATCGCGCGGTGCCCCCCGAATCTCGCGCCGGGCGGGGGAATCTAGGGTTCCGCCGGCCGGCCGGCTCACGGCTCTGGCGGTGGCGGCCGGGCCCGCGCCTCCTAGGGCGGCGCACGCCGGCGCGTCGGGGGATCTCGGGCCCCGCCGACCAACCCTAGCGGGAGCAGCAGGACGAGGCTAGGCGGCCATGGACGTGGACTCGCGCATGACGACGGAGTCGGACTCCGACTCCGACGCCACCACCGCCGCCGCGCTGGGCCGAGGCTCGGGGAGCGAGACCTCGTCGTCGTCCGCCCCGTCCACGCCCGGGACGCCCGCGGCGGCCCCGGCCTCGCCGGCCGTGGCAGGATCGGGGCCGAGGCCGGCGCCCGGGTACACCGCGGTGAACGCGGTGATCGACAAGAAGGAGGACGGCCCCGGGTGCCGCTGCGGCCACACGCTCACGGCAGTGCCGGCTGTCGGGGAGGAGGGCTCGCCTGGCTACGTCGGGCCGCGCCTCATCCTCTTCGGCGGGGCAACCGCGCTAGAGGGCAACTCTGCAACGCCTCCCTCCTCAGCTGGCAGCGCTGGGATCCGTAATGCCTTTTATCCCATGCCTTGTCATTTCTAATGGTCTCCCACCGTCCAACAGTGTTTGCTTTACAGACTTTGAGATTTCAGTTTGAAATGAAAATGAATTTCCGGGCTTCAGGCCATTTACCGAGAAGTCATGCTATTTTGTGGGTAAAATCGGCCTGAAAGCTAATTTTGATTGGGTCTAGAAAGCTGAAATATGCTGAAATTTATTACTTCTATCCAGGAATTAAAATTCGAGATACTTTGATGAATTGGATTTGCTCAACTCAAATGCTGAATATAGTTACTGCTGGTTGGTTCTTAATACCAAATGGATTCCCTGGGCTAGAATGCTCAATGCCGTTTCAGGTAGCACTAAAATTGAGTAGTAAAACAACATTCTGGATAATCCCCTATTCCGTGGACAATTTTTCTTTCAACTCTACCATCTAAAGTTGCCAAATGTTTATAGGATTATAGTTGGCTGGTTGGTTTGCAGGAACATTCTACTGTCTCCAATCATGTGCTATCTCTAGTTTGTGCCTATTCTATGAAGATAGAGGCGGAACCATTTTTTTTATCTAAGCAAAATAGGAGCGTAACGAAACTTCTTCAAGATCTGTCACTGACATGAAATTAGTTGCTTTCCCTTTTGAGTGCCAACTTGTGTAATCTTTTGGGAAGAATCATTTGAAGCTTAAAATACAAGTCTAGTTGTTCCAGTGTCCAAATCATTCTCTGCAATGTAAAAGTAGATGATCTTATCTGGCGAGCAATTCTGATCTTATTCCAGTCAAATACATAGGCGACTATCTCAACGCTCTCCTTGGTCGCAGGTCTTGCCGGTGCCACAGCAGATGTCCACTGTTATGATGTATTATCAAATAAGTGGAGCAGGTAGGGTATTCCATAAATGGTTTACTGCTCTTTTTATTTCTCTTTTTCAACATCTCATACATGCTTGGGCTGCTACTTCAGTAAAGTCTTCACAACACTTCTCTTCTAGGGGTACCATGATAATTCGATTTTTAGCACTAAAAAAATCAGCTAACCTGACCACAATACTACTCTGTCAGGCTTACTCCACTTGGTGAGCCTCCTTCACCAAGAGCTGCACATGTAGCAACCGCGGTTGGAACCATGGTTGTCATTCAGGTATATGTTTTTTTACTAGTGGCGTGTCAATTTAGTGACCAGACTGGTCCCTTATTATCGTTCGAGATAACTAGTCTGCTATTAGTACTTGTTTTTACCGTTTAAAACACCCACAACCCTCCACTATTCCCAAGCTAATCTAACCAAGGTAACTGGCATAGCATAATTGTTTAAAACCATGGACTTAATTTTGTAAGGGGTTTTCTTTATTGCTTACAAATCTTTATGGAGGTAAAACATTAAATATCTCATCTTTCTTTCATCATTTCTTGCCATCCAGGGTGGAATTGGCCCAGCTGGTTTATCTGCGGAGGACCTTCATGTTCTAGATCTTACACAACAGAGACCGCGATGGCACAGGTGATTATTATTCTTCACTAATTTGATTTGAGTGTTTTATTTCTTCATTATCTCTTCTGAGGGTGCTATACTCTTTATAGAGTGGTGGTTCAAGGACCTGGTCCAGGTCCACGATATGGACATGTGATGGCCTTGGTTGGACAGAGGTTCTTGTTGACAATAGGTGGAAATGATGGTAGGCAATTGCTCCTTAAATATTTGTCAAGATTGAGATAAATATTCCTAGTATTTCCCTGAATGGTGTTGGTACTTGGGTGGTTTTCATTTGCTTAGGGAAGCGGCCTCTGGCGGATGTATGGGCTCTTGATACTGCTGCTAAGCCATATGAATGGAGGAAACTTGAACCAGAAGGTGAAGGACCACCACCATGCATGTAAGTGTGGCTAACAGAAATGAAAAATGCTTCATGTGGTAAAGTACATTGGTGAGCTACAAATAATGTATTAGTGACAGTGGCTTGACATATTATAATATTTCCTGACAATACACCTATGTTACTTCTAAATTACCATCTTGCACAACTTTACTCCATTTTTAAGGTATCTTTAATTAATATTTGCTGCTATTTATTTTGTATGGTAATGGTATGGAGTAGCATGATGTCGCAAAGTTAACAACCCTATTGCCCATTCAGTTTGTTGTGATCCAACTTCTGCATTTAGGTCATATTCTTTTATATTATTTTACTGGAAGTAGAACTGGTTTTTATTTTCTTTCACTAAATGTACATGTGGTATTGTTCTTCAGGTATGCCACTGCCAGTGCACGATCTGATGGTCTACTTTTACTCTGTGGTGGGAGGGATGGTAATAGTGTGGTAAGTGAAACAATTCTGGCATAATCATATGATCCTCTGTTCCAAAATACATGACATTTTAAACATGGTATGATGGTCTAATTGATGCAATTTTGATAGTTCTTTTATGCGAATGTATAATTAAATTTAAAATAGAATTGGAATTGTGATTTTTATGACAAATGTAATAATATTATTCTTGTTTTACCAATCCCAGCAATCTTCATATATAGAATCACGAATAGCGAAAATTGCATATGACTGCAAGTTTTCTAGGACTATATCTATTTTGCAATGAAAGTAATAGTATGTTTGAACCTCTTGCTGTAGCGAAGTTTATATGACTAAATGAAAAGGAAACATGGAATTAAATAATTGCACGTTTTGAACGTTTATAGTGAGGCAGCTGGTGGTTTCCATGAAGTGGAATTCTTTTGTTAAATGTTAATTATGCCACCTCGAAGTGATCATGTTTATGGGTGGCAAGTAGTTAATGCATATACGAGTAACATCTATTTGCCGAGTAGCAGCTGCCATGAGAGCATTATTTTCTGTTGGCTAGCTATCTATTCCTTGCAAGGAAAAGAAGACATTTTTATTGCTCAAATGATGCAAGTGATACAATTACCGTGAAGTAATGCCCTGAATTTCCAGATGTCTAATTACACTTGATTAGTAAAAGTAGTTCATATTTCTGTTGCACCGCTTCTGTGTCTTTAATATCAGTATTAGGAGTGACGAATAGATCTTAGATCCCATATAGTTTATATTCTTAAGAATGTATCCTTCTTGTTAAACTATCAGCCACTATCAAGTGCATATGGTCTCGCGAAACATAGAGATGGGCGCTGGGAGTGGGCAATAGCCCCCGGTGTCTCTCCATCACCAAGATACCAACATGCCGCTGTAAGTCATTCAGTCAAATCCCTATTTTTTCTTAATAAAAATGTTACCCAGCATCGTGTGTGTGTCTAATGCCTGTTCTTGTGTTTAGGTTTTCGTGAATGCACGTCTTCATGTATCAGGAGGTGCTCTTGGAGGTGGTCGGATGGTGGAGGACTCCTCAAGTGTTGCAGGTTCCAATTTTGAAATTTCGAATTACCTTTTTTTTCTTTCCAATATCAGTTTAACAATCTGGGTATGAAATCGTGCATTCTGGCCTCATAGTTTGTGCTGATGATTGGCATAAATGTCTATAGGAAGTTGGTCTCTTTTAGTTTGTCTGAATGTTAACATGTAGTAAAATGTTAAAGATCCTTTTTGTGGATTTCTAGTATTCATTATCTAAAAAAGACCTGAACTATTGTAAGTACTCCCTCCGTCCCAAAATTCTTGTCTTAAAATTTTCTAAATACGGATGTATCTAACACTAAAGTGTAACTAGATACATCCGTATTTGGACAAACATAAGACAAGAATTTTGGGATGGAGGGAGTACTTGAGAACTCCAATACTTTCAGTATTATATTTTGCAAATCACTCTTGTCACCCATGGCTGCTGATATGATCCAATTTTTCTGCCTCTTTTACTAGCAGCCTAGCACAATTTTTCTGCCTCTTTTCCTAGCAGCCTAGCACGGTCATTTAAAGTTATATCAGCATCAAAGTTAATTACTTTAGCTATGTACAAGAATTATGATGCAGACTCCTGCAATTTTCATATAACTTACCATTCTACCTGATTCCAGTGCTGGACACGGCTGCTGGAGTTTGGTGCGACACGAAGTCAGTTGTCACAACTCCCAGGACAGGAAGATATAGTGCGGATGCAGCAGGAGGTGATGCTGCTGTTGAACTTACACGACGGTGTAGGCATGCAGCAGCTGCTGTTGGCGACTTAATATTCCTTTATGGAGGTTTACGGGGAGGTAAGCTGATAATTGTGCACAGAAACATGCATTTTCTTTCATGCAGTTGTATGAATCCGATCTCCCAAAGCTCCCCACTTTTGCTACTTGCTAGGTAACTTGTTTGCTATCATTGATTCTATATATTGCAAGTCAACCAAGACCTATCCATTTATCTCCAAATTGCATTTCGTGAATGTGTGCTGAGCTCTGACTTTGCTGGTGCCATCACCTTACACATTCAGAGTCTACTTGTTTCATACTTCTATTTGATTTATGAGTATGTGACCTCACAACCTATGTTTTTGCTTAGATGAAATGCCATATATTATTTTCAATTCACCCTGATCAAATAAAATTAGTGTTCTCTGACATGAATGAACTTACTAAAGGTCCATCACGTGGTACTCCATGATTTATTAGTATGTGACCTCACGTGGTCCTCCATGACGGACAATTACTTAATAACTTACAAATGTGTATTGTTCACACCTTGGCCGTTTGGTACTTGTAGGATGATTGTATGTTCTATGTGAATGACGTTTACGATATTAGCATCCGCCCCTGCGAGTTATCAAATTCATTGTATGGTTAACAGATGCTGTGGACTGGTTGTCACCAGAATGTAATGTCCAAATAAGTTGCCATTCATTTTGATTCCTCTTGCTGTATCATTTTTGTCTCATTTGCTATCTTGTAATGGAACATACACTACCAGTCCATTAGTTCTATCCTGAGCACATTAGGAATGACGGGCTACTAAACTCTGTCTGCCATACACATTCTTTGGGGTCTTAGGTTAGTTTTGTTGATAGTTCACACTAGTACCATTGTCATACTCCTTCATTCTTTTGTCTGAAGCCCTAAAAAATATCTTCAATAATGTACAATAATTTACATAGTTTTCAGTTGTATAAAGTAAGTTAATATTTGCCTGTTGAGAATAATTGACTGTATTTATACTTTTATTTCATAATGTTTAATGCTATCACATTTACCTGTTTTGTGCTAACATCTTAGGATTACCAATGTAGGTGTATTGCTAGATGATCTTCTTGTGGCTGAAGATCTTGCTGCCGCTGAAACGACAACTGCTGCTAATCACGCAGCGGCAAGTGCAGCAGCTACTGACACACAAGCCGGAAAGGCACCTGGAAGATATGCTTACAATGATGAACGTACAAAACAGGCAGCTTCAGAATCAGCTCCAGATGGATCTGTAGTTCTTGGAACAGCAGTTGCTCCTCCTCTTAATGGGGACATGTATACTGATATTAGCCCTGAGAACGCCGTGCTGCAGGGACAGAGGTACACTCCATTTGTTTCATGAGTGTGTTCTGTGATCTTTCATTAGCAAGTTGGCATTTGTTTCCAAATTATTATTTTGATATTTTGTTTTAAAATTAATTACATCACAGGAGATCAAGTAAAGGTGTTGATTACTTAGTTGAAGCATCAGCAGCAGAGGCAGAGGCAATCAGTGCTACTTTAGCTGCTGTAAAGGCTAGGCAGGTTAATGGTGAGGCAGAAGAGTTATCTGACAAGGAGCAGTCTCCAGATTCTTCATCAAGCAACAAACATTCAAGCCTCATTAAACCAGACACTGCACTTTCAAATAACATGACACCTCCACCTGGTGTTCGGTTGCACCATAGAGCTGTGAGTACTGAATAGGCCATATGCTGCATTTTGTTGTATAATTTGTAGTCCATTTGTTTTATTCGGCAGTTTATTTATATCAGGTCAGTGTACTAATACATTTGGCAGTGCTTGTTACTTGCGTAGCTAAAGCTCCTTTTGCATCACGTCCGATGACATGTTTTTTTTTCTTCTGGCAGGTGGTAGTGGCTGCGGAAACTGGAGGTGCCCTAGGTGGCATGGTCAGACAGCTTTCGATTGACCAGTTTGAAAATGAAGGAAGAAGGGTCAGCTATGGCACACCTGAGAATGCAACTGCTGCAAGGAAGTTGCTTGACCGCCAAATGTCCATTAATAGTATTCCTAAAAAGGTACCGTTTCATATCCAAAATATGGCCACATTTGAATCAAAGCTAATGTGTGTTCTCTGATCTAAAGCTAGGCATCTATCTACGAAAACAAATAAATATCTGGTAGCTTATTTGCTATGGTAATGACCCTTGGTGATGTAGAAGTTTCAGTTCTCAATATAGGCATTGGGTGTGAGGAAAATACACAGGAGCACCTGGGTGCTCCACCCCCCTATTCGAAATTTAAATTGAAAATACCAGGAAATTAAAAAAAATCCGAAATCTTGGGATCTCAAACTTGGGTGCCCAATCTACTCCCGTATGAAGTTTCATAGAAAAATATCCAGGTGATTGCATCAGTATATTCACTTCGTGTTCTGTCTGCTGCTATACATATCCAGGTGATTGCATCTCTGTTGAAACCTCGCGGCTGGAAGCCTCCCGTGCGAAGGCAGTTCTTCTTGGACTGCAATGAGATTGCAGATCTGTGTGATAGTGCCGAGAGAATATTTTCAAGTGAACCAAGTGTTTTGCAACTTAAAGCTCCCATTAAAATATTTGGTGATTTACATGGTCAATTTGGTGACCTTATGCGATTGTTTGATGAGTATGGTTCTCCTTCAACGGCTGGAGACATCGCGTAAGTTCTTGCTTTTGAGTATAAAGATGTCACTTTTCTTAATTCTTTTTGCTAATAGTTATGGTGCTTTTCAATATGCCAAATACTAAGAGAAATTTTGATGCCATATCTAATATTACCTCCTTCCCATAAAGCTTGTCTTAGATTTGTCTAGATACGAATGTATCTAACACAAACGTTTCTAGATACATCCGTATCTAGACAAATGTAAGAGAAAGCTTTCCGGGATGGAGTGAGTATTTTTTTGGGAAACACCATATCAGATATATTGTTTAGTGTACTAATCTCTAGAATTTCTACCTCGATTCAGAATTAGTTTTGTTCCCTGTTCGTTGTTTCTAATAAATATCGCAGTCCCTTGAATATACTCACTCCGTCTTGTCTTCAGAGATGATATTTTGGAGGGGGTAGTTTAGTCATCTTCAGCTCGCTTATTGTCTTGTCTTAACATGCAGGTACATTGATTATCTCTTCTTGGGTGATTATGTGGATCGTGGGCAGCACAGTTTAGAAACTATGTCCCTTCTTCTTGCTTTGAAGGTAGTAATCAGCAACTTTTAGACCTGTTCTTCTATGCCATTTATTTAAATTGTAATATCTAAACAATGGTACATTTCAGGTTGAATATCCGCAAAACGTACATTTAATTCGTGGAAATCACGAGGCTGCTGACATTAACGCTTTATTTGGCTTCCGAATAGAGTGTATAGAGCGAATGGTAACTTTTTCTTTGTATACCGTATTTCGTCCAATATCACCTTTTATCTTTTCTTACATGTGTGTTCTTTGCTGAAAATATAGGGTGAAAGAGATGGCATCTGGACATGGCATCGTATGAATAGGCTATTTAATTGGCTTCCTTTGGCTGCACTCATAGAAAAGAAAATTATCTGTATGCATGGTGGCATCGGTCGCTCAATCAACCATGTAGAACAGATCGAGAATCTTCAAAGACCAATTACCATGGAAGCAGGCTCGGTTGTCCTCATGGATCTTCTGTGGTCAGCATTTCAACAACTCACACTAATATTTACCCTTAGCTGGAGTGTTTTGTTGATCCATGGTCTTGCTGTGATGCTTACAGGTCTGATCCAACAGAAAATGACAGCGTTGAAGGATTAAGACCAAATGCTCGGGGGCCTGGTCTTGTTACATTTGGGGTTAGCACTCCCTATTCCTTATATTGATGAATTCATCTCCCCTTTCCTTTGTCCCCTTTGATTTCTGAAGCTAACACGTGCTGTTGACACAGCCTGATCGTGTTATGGAGTTCTGTAACAACAACGACCTTCAATTAATTGTACGAGCGCATGAGTGCGTGATGGATGGCTTTGAGCGCTTTGCTCAAGGCCACCTGATCACTCTTTTCTCAGCAACAAATTATTGCGGTGAGAATATGATTTAACAATATTTGGTCTCATTCTTTTGGCTCAGTTTGTGATAGATTTGCATGGCATGCACACAGGTACTGCAAACAATGCTGGTGCAATCTTAGTTTTGGGTAGAGATCTTGTAGTTGTTCCAAAACTAATTCATCCTTTGCCTCCTGCAATCACATCACCTGAGACCTCACCAGATCAGATCGAAGATACATGGATGCAGGTAAACACTATTTTGTTGGAAAGACATTTCTTTATTTGAATTAGCCAGATTGCTTTGGTGCATGTGTTGACTATGTTATACATTAAATGGCATTCAGGAGCTGAATGCAAACAGGCCAGCAACTCCAACCAGGGGCCGTCCCCAAGCAGCGGCAAATGACCGAGGTGCTCTTGCCTGGATATAGTAGCTTCATCAGACATTGGTTAATATGATCCATCTGAAGTCTCACTCAGCGGAATCTTGCCCCTTCTCTGCACAAGATGATTTATGTTCGAGAGACTGGTTTTAGCCCACAGCCATGCCAAGATAGAATCATCTACAAGAAAGTGGAAGTTACTACAAAGATGAGGAATATAACTTCATCTAGGTCAGCGCTAATTATGAGCTCTCCAAGCTGTTTCCCTAGCATGAGAAGTATGGCATGTCAACTCAGAGGTTCTCTGAAGATCCGCTGAGGCTTCACTTGTATATACTCAGCTTGCCGGTGGATATAATGGGGTTGTATGTGTTTTTTTTTTTTTTTTTGCTTCCAATTGGAATGGCAAAAGGAAATAGTGTTATTGTACTAGGTATTCTTTCTGTTCCCTTCTGGGGGTGGGGGTCTAGGGTTCCGATTTTGCAAAGGTGTTGTTGAGTTGCCACAGGGACTGGATCGTGGTCTAGTCGTGTATAATAGCTCTGCCTGCTACTTTTGTCCCGGCATGCCCACTGTAATTTCAGTCTGCCGCTGATGTGTACAATTTTTGTGTTTCAAGTTTTGGCCGTTGAATGGAGGTCGTGATTTGATTTATTGGAGGCAAAAAAGGTGTTGGTTTGGATGTGTACAAAATAGTACCTTGTACTGAATGCTTGTCGTGGTGATTCGGAAAGAACCATGCTGGAGAATTTGGTTATGTATTGAGAGGCTGATATGTGGACCCAACATGTTACGAAGCCTTATCTCTGTCATGTATACATACGAGTCTTCAATGACTGCGCCAAGTACGCACCATTTGATGGCTTGACACTTGAGAACCATTCTCACTTGTGTACACACACTTGGCTCATGTACTATATGGGATTACAAAGTTAACTCCAATCGTGTACATGCGGGTCAGACAACTACAAGGTTGAAACTACACAACGTAGGTGAAACTGCTCTTCTTCTTAATGAAAAGGCAGAGCTCCTGCCGGTTGCTTGAAAAAAAAAAAAAAACTGACCCGAGCAAGCGGCTGAAAATCATCACTCTCACTTCTGTCATGAATAGTCTTGCCATATGGGGCTATTTTTTGAGACATTGTCATAGCTTTTCATCACCCCCCTAAAGCGTGAACACATGTGTGATACTACCTCCGTCCTGGTTTATTGGTCCAATTGTATTATGTGTCAAATTTTCATCATAGAATTAACTAACAAAGTCTACATGCATGTCACAAAAAATTATATCATTGGAAACTATGTTCAAAGACGAATCCAACGATATAATTTTTGTTGACATGCATTAACATTTTGTTAGTTAAATCTTTGGTCAAAATATGACATAAATTACAAAGGGGACCAATAAACCAGGACGGAGGTATTAGTACGTCATTTTTTTTGTTACGGATGTGTTTCTACCATGACATGTTTTTTTTCTTCATTTGGCCCTCTTTTCACGGATGTATGTTTTCCTAGTGCTGGTAGTGGTTGATTTTAGGTGGAAAATTGGACTTGGGTTCATAGGTTCACTAGTACTCTCTTTGTAAAGAAATATAATAGCGTTTAGATAACTATAAAGTAGTGATCTATACGTTCTTATATTTCTTTACGGAGGGAGTAGTATATCTCTCCCAATAACAACAATGTAAAAAATATAATCATATGTATGTGTATGACAAATAATAAATCTGGTGCACTGATATTATATAGACAATTCGTCCATGAATCTATAGACCGGTCCGTCTACAAACTTCTATAGCTAATACTGCACCATTCAACCGGGATCCCTACGCATATCAGGTCGTATGTAATAAAACAGAGCATTGCATTAAGGAAAATGAGATATAATTGACAATATATTCCCCTCACCTCTAGTTCATAACCGAGACAACAGGTCAACAATATTATTATCCTTAGTGGCCCAAATACAATTGTAAGCTTTTTCTCTCTTACTGTCACCGAGGTACAGTGCTTACCAAGATTTGCCACATCTAATGTGCACCACTCCCACTATTTCATCTTAACCAAGGGATTAGACTAATGATTCGGATAAGAAAATATGCATCGATAAGACATACAAAACACTGCATATAATCTGATCATAAAGTAATAATTCATCAAACGACGAAAGTAATCACTAGAATTACATCATATAGATCACAATCATGTTACGAAGCTCATGTGATCTTTGTATTGAAGAATGAGGGGAGAGATTGCTACTTAGCCAGTTCTACAAACTCATAGTCCAGTGGGTGATACGTCTCAAACTTATCTATAATTTTTAATATGTCCATGTTACTTTTATATCATTTTGGCAGAATTTTATATCAACATTTTGGACTAACCTATTAATCTAGTGCCCGTTGCCTAGTGTCAGTTGTTGTTTTTCATGCTTTTTGACTTTAAGAAAATCACCACTTTCGAGGACGATTTTTTTGGAAAAATATTTCTAGAAGTTTCTAGTCGAGGAGCCAGAGGGACCAGAGACTAGCAGGGGGTATATGTGGGCCCCACATGGCCCTGGCTCGCGGTCTAGTGATGGGCAACAAGGTGGGGTGTGCATGGGCCCCACAGGGCGCCCTCCATTAACTCTTTCTTCTGCCGCCTTTATATTTTCCCGAAACCTCCCATAAGATTTATTAACGATTTTTACGCTGCCGTCACCTCCTGTTCCGTGGTGATCAAATCTGGAGCCTTTTACGTTACTAGGTTGGAGGGGGAATTCATCGCCAGATCCATCTTCAATGCCTATGTTGCCACCATGTCCATATGTGAATAGTCCTCCTTCAACTATGGGTCCATAACAGTTTCTACATGGCATTGTATCTCCCTTGTTCGTAAAAAAATATCACACGAGCTGCCTAATATTGATGGGGTCCTATACCGGGGGTGGGAAATGCCAAGGAGCCCGACCTCATCAACTACAAGGGGCCCAACGGGCCCACGACATAACTGAAAGGATCAAGATGGACCTAGAGGGGGGGGGGGTTGAATAGGTACAATTACAAATTTTAGTTCTTACTTAGCAATTTTAGGCACTAATGCGGAATATGAAAGTGAACCTAACAATTGCAAGTGTGATACTAAGAGCTAAGCAAAGTAGACAAGTACCACAAGTATATGAGTAAGCAAGCACAATATGATACAAGTAAAGACTAAGAGACAATTAACCACAAGTAGGGAGTTAGGGTTAGGAATAACCGCAACTCCGAGAGACGAGGATGTATGCTGATGTTCACTTGGAGGGAAGCTATGTCACCATTTAGAGAGGTGGGTGTTACCATGAAGGCACACCAACGCCATGAAGGCTCACCCTATTCTCTCTTTGAGATATCACCACGAAGGCGATTCTCAACCACTAGTGGTAGACCTTGGGGTGGTCTCCACACCCTCACAGACTTTTCGGGGGTAATCACAATGGTCGATTCCTCTCCAAATGACTCCCACCGCCTAGGAGTCTCCAACCTCCAACAGTAACAAGAACGATGGGAAAGATCTCAAGACTTGCTCAAATCACAAATTCCTTTGGTGCAAAGAAGGGGAAGGAGCGGATCTACCACTTGCTTGGCCAACTTCTCATGAATGCTCTCAAATCCCTTCGGGTCTAAGATTTGGTGTATGAGTGAGTGAGAGAGTGAAGTGTGTTCTAGGGTTTGCTCAAAGTGAATGGTCAACCCTCTCCCGTAGGGGAAGAAGGCTATATATAGTATTGGAGCAAATATGGTCGTTATAGTGTAACTGACAGGGTAGGCCGGACATCCGGGACAGGGGCCGGACATCCGGCCCAGTGTAGCGCCTGTGTAAAGGAACAGAGGGCAGAGAATAAAACAGAGAGGCCGGACATCCGGGGCTGAACCGGACATCCGGCGCACCAGTGAGGAGCTGGACATCCGACAGCGACCCGGACATCCGGCAGGCCTCAGGCCAGAAACACATGAAAGAGGGAAAGAGTGAGTGTCTAAGGTGACAGTTGATCCTACCAGTGCTCCCAACTGCTTGGGCAATTTTAGAAGGTGTAGGAAGCAAAGGAAACAAAAGGACTTGAGCAAATCTTGTGCTAACCCTATCGAACCCCTCTTAATAGTGTGGGATCATATACTCAAGAATAAACCACAAAACGAGTTGTTGATGTAATGTTCCTTGTTCCTTGAGTTGCATCAACCTCATATGTCCATGATCCACACACATGTATCATCCGGGGGCTAACACCTGAGATTTACTTGAGACACATAGTTAGTTCCTTATATGTACCTTGTTATCAACATCAAAATATGATGTAAGGGCATGATTGCACTTTCAATCTCCCCCCTTTTGTTTGTTGATGACAATCATACATGTAGTACCAAAAGAAATAATTTGAGATGTAATACACATGTCATATAGGATTGAGCTCCCCCTTAATGTGTACATAGAAGACTAAACACATTTTCTATGTATGCAAATGGGAGCGAGTAAAATATCAAAGCAACAACCCATGTTGTTGAAGGAAATATGCCCTAGAGGCAATAATAAAGTTATTATTTATTTCCTTATATCATGATAAATGTTTATTATTCATGCTAGAATTGTATTAACAGGAAACTTAATACATGTGTGAATACATAGACAAAACAGAGTGTCCCTAGTATGCCTCTACTAGACTAGCTCATTGATCAAAGATGGTTATGTTTCCTAGCCATATACATTAGTTGTCATTTGATCAACGGGATCACATCAATAGGAGAATGATGTGATGGACTAGACCCATCCGTTATCTTAGCACTATGACCGTTTAGTTTTACTGCTATTGCTTTCTTCATGACTTATACATGTTCCTATGACTATGAGATTATGCAACTCCCGAATACCGGAGGAACACCTTGTGTGCTATAAAACGTCACAACGTAACTGGGTGATTATAAAGATGCTCTACAGGTGTCTCCGAAGGTGTTCATGGTGTTGGTATAGATCAAGAATAGGATTTGTCACTCCGAGTGTCGGAGAGGTATCTCTGGGCCCTCTCGGTAATACACATCATAATAAGCCTTGCAAGCAAATGACTAATGAGTTAGTCACGAGATGATGTATTACGGAACGAGTAAAGAGACTTGCCGGTACGAGATTAACTAGGTATGGTGATACCGACGATCGAATCTCGGGCAAGTAACATACCGATGACAAAGGGAACAACATATGTTATTATGCGGTTTGACCGATAAAGATCTTCGTAGAATATGTAGGAGCCAATATGAGCATCCAAGTTCCGCTATTGGTTATTGACCGGAGATGAGTCTCGGTCATGTCTACATAGTTCTCGAACCCGTAGGGTCCGCACGCTTAACGTTTGATGACGATCGGTATTATGAGTTTATGAGTTTTGATGTATCGAAGGTAGTTAAGAGTCCCATATAAGATCACGGACATGACGAGGAGTCTCGGAATGTCCGAGACGTAAATATCGATATATTGGAAGGCTATATTTGGACATCGGAAAGGTTCTGAGTGGTTCGGGCATTTTTTCGGAGTACCGGGAGGTTACCGGAACCCCCGGGAGAAGTTATGGGCCTTATGGGCCATAAGAAGGAAGCACACCAGCCCACAAGGGGCTGCTGCGCCCCCCTTCGGCAGGAGGCCAAATTGGAAAAGGTTTTGGGGGGG
>LR738713.1:670024327-670133353 GCA_902687465.1 Secale cereale | reverse complement strand
GGGGGGGATCCTACTCCCGGTGGGAGTAGGACTCCTCCTAGGTGCGCCATAGAGGGCCGGCCTCTCCCCCTCATCCACTCCTTTATATAGGGGGGTGGGGGGAACCCCATAGACAGACAAGTTACACAAGTTGATCTCTCCCAACCGTGTGCGGTGCCCCCTCCACAGAAACACACCTCGGTCATATCGTTGCAGTGCTTAGGCGAAGCCCTGCGCCGGTAGCTTCATCATCTCCGTCACCACGCCGTCGTGCTGACGAAACTCTCCCGCAAAGTTCTACTGGATCAAGAGCTCGTGGGACGTCATCAAGCTGAACGTGTGCTGAACGCGGAGGCTCCGTACGTTCGGTGCTTGATCGGTTGGATCGCGAAGAGAGTTTGACTACATCAACCGCGTCACTAGACGCTTCCGCTCCCGGTCTACGAGGGTACGTAGACACACTCTCCCCTCTCGTTGCTATGCATCTAGTAGATAGATCTTGCGTGATCGTAGGAAATTTTTGAAATACTACGTTCCCCAACAGTGGCATCATGAGCTAGGTCTATGCGTAGATGATATGCACGAGTAGAACACAAGTGAGTTATGGACGATACTAGTCATACTGCTTACCAGCATGTCATACTTTGATTCGGCGGTATTGTTGGATGAAGCGGCCCGGACCGACATTATGCGTACACTTACGCGGGACTTGTTCTACCGACGTGCTTCACACACAGGTGGCTGTCGGGTGTTAGTTTCTCCAACTTTAGTTGAATCAAGTGTGGCTACGCCCAGTCCTTGTGAAGGTTAAAACAACACAAACTTGATGAAAAATCTTTGTGGTTTTGTATGCGTAGGTAAGAACGGTTCTTGCTAAGCCCGTAGCAGCCACGTAAAACTTGCAACAACAAAGTAGAGGACGTCTAACTTGTTTTTGCAGGGCATGCTGTGATGTGATATGGTCAAGACATGATGAGTTATACGTTATTGTATGAGATGATCATGTTTTGTAAAGTTATCGGCAACTGGCAGGAGCCATATGGTTATCGCTTTATTGTATGAAATACAATAACCATGTAATTGCTTTACTTTATCACTAAGCGGCAACGATAGTCGTGGAAGCAATAGTTGGCGAGACGACAACGATGCTACGATGGAGATCAAGGTGTCGCGCTGGTGACGATGGTGATCATGACGGTGCCTTGGAGATGGAGATCAAAAGCACAAGATGATGATGGCCATATCATGTCACATATTTTGATTGCATGTGATGTTTATCTTATTATGCTTCTTATTTTGCTTAGTACGGTGGTAGCATTATAAGATGATCCCTTAAAATTTCAAGGTACAAGTGTTCTCCCTGAGTATGCACCGTTGTGAAAGTTCGTCATGCCGAGACACCACATGATGATCGGGTGTGATAAGCTCTACGTTCACATACAACGGGTGCAAGACAGTTTTGCACATGCAGAATACTCGAGTTAAACTTGACGAGCCTAGCATGTATAGACATGGCCTTGGAACATTGGAGACCGAAATGTCAAGCATGAATCATATAGTAGATATGATCAACATAAGATGTTCACCATTGAAAACTACTCCATCTCACGTGATGATCAGACATGGTTTAGTTGATTTGGATCACGTGATCATTTAGATGACTAGAGGGATGTCTATCTAAGTGGGAGTCCTTTAGTAATATGATTAATTGAACTTTAATTTATCATGAACTTAGTCCTGTTAGTATTAGCATATGGATGTTGTAGATCAATAGCTCGCGATGTAGCTCCCCGTTTATTTTATATGTTCCTAGAGAAATATAAGTTGAAAGATGTTAGTAGCAATGATCCGGACTAGGTCCGTGATCTAAGGATTATCCTCATTGCTGCACATAAGTATTATGTCCTTGATGCACCACTAGGTGACGATCCTATTGCAGGAGCATATGCAGACGTTATGAACATTTGACAAGCTCGGTATGATGACTACTTGATAGTTTAGTGCGCCATGCTTTACGGCTTATAACCGAGACTTCAAAAATGTTTTGAACGCCACGGAGCATACGAGATGTTCCAAGAGTTGAAATTAGTATTTCATACTCATGCCCGTGTCGAGAGGTATGAGACCTCTGACAATACTTTGCTTACAAGATGGAGGAGAATAGCTCAACCAGTGAGCATGTGCTCAGATTGTCTGGGTACTACAATTGCTTGAATCAAGTGGGAGTTAATCTTCCAGATAAGATAGTAATTGACAAAGTTCTCTAGTCACTATCACCAAGTTAGTAGAACTTCATGATGAACTATGATACGCAAGGAATGACGAAAGTAATTCCCGAGCTCTTCGCGATACTGAAATCGACGAAGGTAGAAATCAAGAAAGAACATCAAGTGTTGATGGTTAACAGGACCACTTGTTTCAAGAAAAGAGGTAAAGGGGTAGAAGGGGAACTTCAAGAAGAATGACAAGCAAGCTGTCACTCCCGTGAAGAAACCCAAAGCTAAACTCAAGCCTAAAACTAAGTGCTTCTACTGCAAAGGAAATGGTCACTAGAAGTGGAACTGCCCTAGATACTTGGCGGATAAGAAGGATGGCAAAGTGAACAAAGGTATATTTGATATACAGATTATTGATGTGTACTTTACTAGTGTTCATAGCAACCCTTGGGTATTTGATACCGGTTCAGATGCTAAAATTAGTAACTCGAAACGAGAGTTGCAGAATGAACATAGACTAGTTAAAGTTGAAGTGACGATGTGTGTTGGAAGTGGTTCCAATATTGATATGATCATCACCGCACACTCCCTATGCTTTCAGGATTAGTGTAGAACCTAAATAAATGTTATTTGGCATTTGCGTTGAGCATGAATATGATTTGATCATGTTTGTTGCTATACAGTTATTCATTTAAAGTCACAGAATAATTGTTATTCTGTTTACATGAATAAAGCCTTCGATGGTCATACACCCAATGAAAATAGTTTGTTGGATCTCGATCGTAGTGATACACATATTCATAATATTGAAGCCAAAAGATGCAAGGTTAATGATGATAGTGCAACTTATTTGTGGCACTGCCGTTTAGGTCATATTGGTGTAAATCGCATGAAGAAACTCCATAGTGATGGACTTTTGGAATCACTCGATTATGAATCACTTGGTGCTTGCGAACTATGCCTCATGGGCAAGATGACTAAAACTCCGTTCTCCGGAAGAAATGGAGCGAGCAACTGATTTATTGGAAATCATACATAATGATGTATGTGGACCGATGAGTGTTGAGGCTCGCGGCAGGTATCATTATTTTCTGACCTTCACTGATGATTTGAGCAGATATGGGTATATCTGCTTGATGAAGCACAAGTGTGAAACATTTGAAAAGTTCAAAGAGTTTTAGAGTGAAGTAGAGAATCAACGTAACAAGAAAATGAAGTTTCTACGATTTGATCGTGGAGGTGAATATTTGAGTTACGAGTTTGGTCTTCATTTGAAACAATGTGAAATAGTTTCACAACTCACGCCACCTGGAACACCACAGCGTAATGGTGTGTCCTAACGTCGTAACCGCACTTTATTAGATATGGTGCGATCTATGATGTCTCTTACCGATTTACCACTATTGTTTTGGGTTATGCATCAGAAACAACTGCATTCACGTTAAATAGGGCAACATCTAAATCCGTTGAGATGACACCTTATGAACTGTGGTTTGGCAAGAAACCAAAGTTGTCGTTTCTTAAAGTTTGGGGCTGCGATGCTTATGTGAAAAAACTTCAACCTGATAAGCTCGAACCCAAGTTGGAGAAATGTGTCTTCATAGGATACCCAAAGGAGACTGTTGCGTACACCTTCTCTCATAGATCCGAAGGCAAGATATTCGCTGCTAAAGAATGGATCCTTTCTAGAGAAGGAGTTTCTCTCGAAAGAAGTGAGTGGGAGGAAAGTGGAAATTGATGAGGTAATTGTACCTTCTCCCGAATTGGAAAGTAGTACATCACAGAAACTAGTTCCAGTGATTCCTACACCAATTAGTGAGGAAGCTAATGATGATGATCATGAAACTTTGGATCAAGTTACTGCTGAACTTCGTAGATCAACCCAGTTCTGGAAGTCATGTTACTAAACCATGATGAACCTACGAACTACGAGGAAGCGATGATGAGCCCAGATTCCGCAAAATGGCTTAAGGCCATGAAATCTGAGATGGGATCCATGTATGAGAACAAAGTGTGGACTTTGGTTGACTTGCTCGATGATCGGCAAGCAATTGAAAATAAATGGATCTTCAAGAGGAAGACCGACGCCGACGGTAATGTTACTGTCTACAAAGCTCGACTTGTTGCGAAAGGTTTTCGGCATGTTCAAGGTGTTGACGACGATGAGATTTTTCTCACTCGTAGCGATGCTTAAGTCTGTCCGAATCATGTTAGCAATTGCCACATTTTATGAAATATGGCAAATGGATAACAAAACTGCATTCCTTAATGAATTTATTAAAGAAGAGTAGTATATGATGCAACTAGAATGTTTTGACAATCCTAAAGGTGCTAACAAAATATGCAAGCTCCAGCGATCCATCTATGGACTGGTGCAAGCATCTTGGAGTTGGAATATATGCTTTGATAAGTTGATCAAAGCATATAGTTTTATACAGACTTGCGGTGAAGCCTGTATTTATAAGAAAGTGAGTGGGAGCACTACATCCTTTCTGATAAGTATATGTGAATGACATATTGTCGATCGGAAATGATGTAGAATTTTCTGGAAAGCATAAAGGAGTGTTTGAAAGGAGTTTTTTCAAACAAAGACCTCGGTGAAGCTGCTTATATATTGAGCATCAAGATCTATAGAGATAGATCGAGACACTTGATAAGTTTTTTCAATGAGTACATACCTTGACAAGTTTTTGAAGTAGTTCAAAATCAATCAGTCAGAGAAGAAGTTCTTGCCTGAGTTATAAGGTATGAAGTTCAGTAAGACTCAAAACCCGACCACGGCAGAAGATAGAGAAAGAATGAAAGTCATTCCCTATGCCTCAGCCATAGGTTCTATAAAGTATGCCATGCTGTGTACCAAACCTGCTGTGTACCTTGCCATGAGTTTGGCAAGGAGGTACAAAAGTGATCCAGGAGTAGATCACTGGACATCGGTCAAAATTATCCTTAGTTACTGGATGACTAAGGAAATGTTTCTCGATTATGGAGGTGATAAAGAGTTCGTCGTAAAGAGTTACGCCGATACAAGCTTTAAACTAATCCAGATAAATCTAAGTATCAATCTGGATGCATATTGAAAGTGGGAGCAATTAGCTAGAGTAGCTCCATGCACATCATTGTAGACATAGAAATTTGCGAAATACATACGGATCTGAATGTGACAGACCCGTTGACTAAACTTCTCTCACAAGCAAAACATGATCACACCTTATTACTCTTGGGTGTTAATCACATAGCGATGTGAACTAGATTATTGACCCTAGTAAACCCTTTGGGTGTTGGTCACATGGCGAGGTGAACTATGGGTGTTATTCACATAACGATGTGAACTATCGGTATTAAATCACATGGTGATGTGCGCTAGATTATTGACTCTAGTGCAAGTGGGAGACTGAAGGAAATATGCCCTAGAGGCAATAATAAAGTTATTATTTATTTCCTTATATCATGATAAATGTTTATTATTCATGCTAGAATTGTATTAACAGGAAACTTAATACATGTGTGAATACATAGACAAAACAGAGTGTCCCTAGTATGCCTCTACTAGACTAGCTCATTGATCGAAGATGGTTATGTTTCCTAGCCATAGACATGAGTTGTCATTTGATCAACGAGATCACATCATTAAGAGAATGATGTGATGGACTAGACCCATCCGTTAGCTTAGCACTATGATCGTTTAGTTTTACTGCTATTGCTTTCTTCATGACTTATACATGTTCCTATGACTATGAGATTACGCAACTCCCGAATACCGGAGGAAGACCTTGTGTGCTATCAAACGTCACAACGTAACTAGGTGATTATAAAGATGCTCTACAAGTGTAACGCCCCGGATGTAACAATTCCATTTATGGCAATATATGCATCGTTGACTTCATTAATTCCATTCTGGGCTCTTCCTTCATTTCAGGTTTCTTCGTTTTGCCGTGTGCGTGTGTGCATATCATCCATGTCATGTTATCATGTGCATTGCATTGCATTGCATTCGTGTTGTCACTTGCACACGGTCATGCTCGTCTCTTCCCGTTGTCCGTTTCGAGTTCCGACACTCACACACGTGCCCGTGGCACCTCCGAGTTCTTCTTTCGCAAGTGGCCACAGAACATTCTTGGATTGAGGTGAGACTTGTCATACGTTGTTGTTTTAGTACGTGGAGACCGCCTGTCAAGTTTCGTCGCATTTGGAGGTCGTTTGATACTCCAACGGTTAACCTCGTGGGCTAAAAGCTCCTCTTTCTTTTGGCCCAACACCCCTCCACAAAAACCCACTAACCCAGCACTTCCCCTTCCATCCTCTCGGTCGTTGGATCGTGGTTGTGTGGGCGAAAACTACTCCTCATTTGGCACTCCTAGCTCCCAGAATCTATATAAACAGCCCCATCCCCGAAATCACGGGTAAAACCCTAGCCCGAGTCCCTCCACGCCGCCGGACTCGTCCGTCCGCAGGCGGACACGTCCGTCCGCCGCGCCCGACCACTCCCAGGCCGCCACGTGGCCTCCCCGCCGACGGGTCCTCCTCCCGCAGCCGCGGCCCGCGGGGCCCGAGGCCAGCCCGCGCGAGCCCGCGCGCCTCCGCTGTCGTGCCTCGCACCCCGCCGCCGCGCCCTCGGTCTCCAGCCCCACATCGCCGCCGCTAGGCCACCGCACCTCCCTGCCGGCCGCCGTGCTCACCTCCGACCGGACCACCTCGCCGGCGCGCATCGCCGTCACCGCCGCCAGTCGCCGCCGCGGCAACCTCCACCGCCGCCGGCCACAAGCCCCGCCGCCGCCGTCCAGAAGCCCCGCCGTCGCCGGCCTCCACCACGCCCTCCGGCCGGCCACCTCACCGCCCCTCGTCAACTCCTGCGAGCCGCCGGCCCGATCCAGATCTGGATCTGGAGGTGGACCAGATCCACCGGCCCACCGAACCAAATGCCACCCGCCGACCTGGATCTCTCCGTCCCGGATCCCTCCGTCCTGCGTTGACTTTCGCGGAGGTAAAATTCCACTAAGTCCCAGATCCGTGTTAATTTGTTGCCTCCTTCATCATGTGGTAACTTTATGCTCGGTGCTCCGTTTTGCGCATATGATATATCAAATTGTTCGTCTCAGCATGCTCTACATGTTAGCATCAGTTTCATGCATGATAGGGATCATATAGATGTATTAATATTCATGGCAAGAGTGCTTCGTGATGTAACTATTTCAGCACTTGTTGTCTGTGTAAATTTGTTGGCATGTTTGTGAGCTAGTAACTTTGTGCATGTTGATCCAAATGGAGTGTATGATATGTCCAGATGTTCATCTTGTGATGCTCTTCATGATGGATGCATTTGCATACATGTTAGGTTGCTTTATGCCATGTTTAACCCTGTTGCAAAAGTGCATGTGGCTGATAAGTTTCTGAACTTATTATGAGATGATGTTTTGTCTTGACCGTGTATATTAATCCATGTGTCATATGAGCTAGGTGTCAACATGAGTTTTGCTCATTGGAATGTGCTCTACATGATAGATTCATTTTCATGCCATGATATGTCTTGAGATGAGTGCATCAACCTTGTTAACATGTCATCGTGATGTTAAATTTCTGCTAAGTGTGAATCTGTTAATTTTCATGCCATGTTTCCATGATGCCACCGTCATTGTTGTGCATGATTAGAGTTGTGCAATGGGTGTTTCTTGATGTATATGTTATGCTCTAGCTATCCATGCTCTTGTTTGCCATGATGCCATGCTGCAGTTTGTTCTTTCGAGGCCCTCAATTTGCTTCAAAATGTTTTCTGTCAGCATGCCCAGTTTTTGCTAAGTCTGGATAAACTTTTGCGCTTTTTCGATGATGTTTGGGACATGTTCTAGTATGTTGTAGAAGTAGCCATGTGGTTATTCTTGAAGAGCATGTTGTGTATGTTATTACCATGCCTTTTGCTTGCATGATGGCTTGCTGTAGCTTGTTGTTTTCATGCTCTCAAGTTGCTATAAAATGTTTTTGTCAGCTTGTTATCAGCAAGTTCAGTTTTGCCATGTGAATAGCTAGTGTTCTATGCATCCTATGACCATGTTATTGCCATGAGTAGCTTCACAAACATGTCTTCTTGCTGTTGGTTATATTGACATGCCATGCTATGGTTTGGTATGAGTTGCACAAGCTTGCAAACATGCCTACTTGTTGTTGTTTCTGCCATGCCATGTAATTTTCACCAAGTCTGAGAATTCTGTAAACTTATTGCATCTTGCCATGCTTGTTTAATTGTGTTCCAACAAGTTTTTGGGTGTGCTCTAAGTTCATGCTTGTTAAGATGCATGTCTATTTCACATCCTTGCCTCTTGTTCTCATGTTTGGGTGCTGTAGCATATTTATTTCTTGCTCCAAAGATGCCATGTTGCTGTTAACTGCAGTTTTGCATTGCATCTTGTTTTGCTTGTCTTTTGCAAACCGTGCATCCGTTTCCGGTGATCTTTATATCGATTTCAACCGAAATCTTCCTCTCTATCCAATGGCTTGCTTGGTTGCCCAAGATGAAGCCATTTCCATCATCTTCTCCTTAGGCTCAAGAGCATCCTCATGCATACGCACATCATACTTGCATTCCATGACATGTCTTGCGTCATGTTGATTGTGCATTGCACCGTGATTGATCTTGTATCGTTGTTGTGCTCTTGTGTTGGGTAGAGCCGGGAGCCGATACCGAGTTCAAGGATCTTGTCGAGACTGAGTTTGAGGAGCCGTCTTACCATCCCACCGACGACTTACTAGGCAAGATGACCGTTCCCCGATATCTCCTCTATCTTTGCCTATGCTAGTTGTCTCGTTCTTTAGATATGCCTCGATGCCTATTCCTGTTTGTCAGCCTCCTATTGTTGCCATGAAAAACTCTAACCGCCTTCCTAGCAAACCGTTGATTGGCTAAGTACGCTTTTGCTCAGCCCCTCTTATAGCGTTGTTAGATGCAGGTGAAGTTTGAAGATTGCTCCACGTTCGGAGTTGTTTATTGGGATAACACAATATATATATCTGTTTAATACTAATGCACCTATATATTGGTAATGGGTGGAAGGCTTGGCCTTCTTCTTGGTGTTTTGTTCCACTCATGCCACCTTAGGACCCGATAAACCGGTGTTATGTTCCTTGATTTTGCGTTCCTAACACGATTGGGGTTGATGCCCCCCCCCCGTGGATAATTCGCACTGTTTAAAGCTTTTCCAGCAAGACCCAACATTGGTTTTACATTCGCCTAACAACTAAAACTTGCATAGGGCGTTGCAAACCCGAGTTCTTAATCAACAACCCGGGCCAGTGCTCCTCTTGAGTGTTGGTCCAAACTGGGGGTTATGCGGAGCCACCACGAGGAAACTCGTGGATTGGTTTTACTTGTAGGATCACCCATCCGGTCGTGGCTTGAGACGAGATACGCGCGGCTACTATCAGGGTGTCGCCACGCCGGTTATGTGGCAGATGGGAATTTGTTAATATCCGGTTGTAGTTAACTTGACACCATATCCTTAAGAATACACTACCTGTGTGAGTAACCGTGATGGTCTCTTTCCGAAGGGATTCGGGAAGTGAAAACGTTGGGGTTATGTATGAACGTGAGTAGCTAGGGTCTCTTCTTGATCAACTTGGCGACCGTTGTCACATGTTCTCATCTCGCTCTAAACTCGTAATCTAGATGCTTAGCGCTTGCTGCAAACACTTTAATACCTGTTCCACACCTAAGGCTTTGGTAGTTTTGATACCCGGGAACGTGATTGCTGAGTCCTTGTGGCTCACAGATTACAACACACACCAGATGCAGGTACATCCGAGTACGATGCAGGAGATGGATCAGAACTTCAGTGGGAGTTTGATGAAGAGCGTGGTCGTTACTATGTATCGTATCCCGACGATTAGTAGTGGTTCCTACTAGGGGCGATCAGGCCTTGTGTTTATGGTATCTTTCTCGTTTGGATTTCGTCCGTAGTCGGACCCTGTGTTTTGGATGATTGTATGTTATTGTATTCATTGTGTGACGTGGCGAGTGTAAGCCAACTATCTTTTACAATTTCATCCCTGAACTTTTACATGAGATGTGCAAAGATACCATACTTGAGATCATTCCAGAATGCGCTTATGTCTTTAAGTAGTGCCTCGACACGTAGAAGACATAGTCGCATCCTGGGCATTACAAGTTGGTATTCAGAGCCTTCTCCGACCTAGGAGCCCCCTGATTGATCGAACCGCTAACGGTTGAGTCTATGCACACACACAAAATGTTTTGAGTCCTATATATATATACGGGAGAGTAGGATTTCTTTTTACTCCTCATCCCCTTCATCGCTCTGGTGAGGACTCCTGGCGTTGTTCTATCTCCTCTACTCTCAAATTTCACCAATTTTTTTAGGATCACGCGGGTATTGTTTGGATTGTTCCGATATATTTGTGATGAGAACATTGTTCTCGATGCCTCCTATCATTTAGGGGTTGTGGCAGTGTCCCAGGGAGTTGAGCTCCGAGGTGTTGTCATCACAAATTTATCATAGCGGTTCTAGAATACCAGAGGCGGTCGACATCGTAAACTCTTCTATGCATGTCTGGTGGTGAGATGACCCCGACGTCACCAATACTGGGGAGATAGTTAGGGAGTATTGTCACAGCTAGTATAGCGGATGTGTTCTGAAGGTCCGAGGTAAACAGTTTCCGAAGATGACTGGTTATGTGTTGACGGATGGATACAGCTGGATGTAGGTTTAGAGTTGAGTGCGCGGTGCTTCCCCTGTATTCCCAACACCAGATTGCATAACCGAAAAGCTTCAGAAAATAATAGGTGGGTTTCAAGTAGCTCGTAGGTAATCTTTCAACGGGTGCATAGTATGAGGTTTGGGGTTCAACATCTAGTGAAGAGGTTTCATGGGCGTTGTTCCAATTGGGAGTTGCATCTTAAAGGATCCTTGGCTATGCTGATCCGGGGATTGCAGGACCCTTTGTAACATGTGCCATGGGGCATCAGCACGAACATGTGGGACAAAATCTCTATTATGTATTTGTTCCATCTGTACCTTGTTGTTTTATTCTATCATTTTGTTCTCCCAAGTGGCTTCTCGACAAGTTGTTGTACCATTAAGCTATGTAATGCATCGTTCAATTTTGTTCGGATGTTCTTTGTGAAGACTATATGTTGCAAATATCTAGCCATTGATTTAGCTTATCTATTATTTGCTTCAATGGCTAATAGTTGTCATCGTCTTTAGGATGGCACCTAAGAAGGTTCCCAACCCAAACCAAGAGGGAGAAGAAGAGCGTCCTCCTTCCCCTCCTCCTCCGTCTCAGGCATGGAGAGCGATTATGCAGGCAACCAACCAAAACACTTAGATGCTCATGCAGATGATGCAGAGTTTCCAAGCAAATCAAGGAAATTAAGGCAATCAAGGGAACCAAGGTCAAGGAAATTTGTTCAATCAACCTCACTTTGTGACTCTCAACCAATTCTTGGCAAACCAACCAAAGTCTTTCAATTACTGTGTGGACCCGCTAGATGCTAAAGATTCGATCACACACATCAAAAAGCACTTTGAATGCAGTAACGTCAGAACTGAAGATTATGTCAAGTTTGCCGCCTTCCAACTCAAAGATCAAGCTGCAGATTGGTGGCAAGAGTACAAAGACTCCAGAGGTGGTCGTGAGATCTCGTGGACCGATTTCTGCCGTGATTTCCGTTCTCATCACATTCCAACAAGTGTCATTGAAGGCATGCGTGAGCAATTCCGTAACCTGAAGCAAGGCACCATGTCTATCTATCAATACAATGTCAAGTTCCTGAATCTTGCTCGTTATGCGAAGCAAGACATCTCCGATGCCGAGAACAAAAATCTACCAATTCCGAGGTGGTCTGAAAGATGAACTTCAACTTGCACTCACTTTGTTCGAGCCAGAGGAATTTGATCAATTCTACAACATGGCTCTCAAGAAAGAGGTAGCTCAGATCAAGTGTGAAGCTTCCAAAAAGAGGATAAGAGATGATGTTCACTCCTCCTCTTCCTCTCAAGTGGTTGCCAAGGAGCAGAAGTTCTGGCTACCGCCTCCTCTAGTGCTCCATCCTCCAAGCAACAACAAGCACTCAGGTGGTCGTGGATTCTCCCACCCACCCAACCCAAGAAACCAGTCCAAGTCGTAGTACCAAGCTCCAAGACCAAGTGTTCCTCCTCCCCGTCCAGTTTCTGAGGTCACTTGCTACAAGTGTGGTCTGAAGGGCCACTATTCCAACAAGTGCACCAACCAGAGGCGCCTTCCGCCTCCTCCACCTGTCAGCAATGCTATTGTCAAGCACAATCCCAAGTCAGCAAGAGTGAACCTGATGAATGCAGCTCAAGCAGAGAATTCTTTTGATGTGATAATTGGTAATCTTCCAGTTAACTCAATACCTGCTAAAGTCTTGTTTGATTTGGGTGCATCATGTTCTTTCATATCTCAACCTTTTGCATCGAAGCACAATGCTGACATCAAAAGTTCACAAAGGGAGTTATCAATTGTTTCTCCGGGAAAACTAATGCATTCTAGCGTGTTTGCTCCGGATATATCTATTCATATGGGTGATTATAGTTTTCTGGTTTCCCAGGTTATTCTCGATAACTCGTACATTGATCTTATTCTTGGGATGGATTGGTTCTCCAAGCATGATGCATATATTGATTGTGCAAACAAGGAGGTCAAGCTAACTCATCCTGACGAAGACGTGATTATCTTCGCAGCTCGAGATAACACAATCAGGCTATTCTCTCTCAATGACAAGGGAGAGATTAATGCCATTTCCCAGATTCCGGTGGTTTGTGAATATGAGCATGTATTCCCTGAAGAGCTTCCAGGCATGCCTCCAAACCATCCAGTTGAATTCGTCATTGAACTTGAACCTGGTACCGAGCTAGCCTGTCGACGTCCGTACAAGCTTTCTCCTGATGAGTTGAAGGAGCTGAAGAAACAACTTGGTGAGCAAGAACGAATGGGTCTAATCAGACCAAGTACTTCTCCTTGGGGCTGTGGTGTTCTTTTTGTCAAGAAAAAGGATGGCACGGAACGTCTTTGCGTTGATTACCGGCCATTGAACAAGAAGACAATAAAGAATAAGTACCCGCTCCCCAATATCAATGAATTGTTCGAGCAACTCAAAGGAGCCAAGGTTTTCTTGAAACTTGATCTCCGGATGGGTTACCATCAGATTCGTATCCGTGAAGAGGATATTCCCAAGACCGCATTCAGAACAAGCTATGGCTCCTATGAATACACGGTCATGTATTTCGGGCTTGCAAATGCTCCACCACCTTCTCTCGAATGATGCACTTCATATTCAACCCCTACACCATTGAATTCGTGCTCATCTACCTCGTTGATATCTTGGTATTCTCCAAGAATAAAGAAGACCATGCCAAGCACCTCCGTTTGGTCCTTGACAGGCTCCGTGAGCACCGGTTTTATGCGAAGTTCTCCAAATGTGAATTCTGGCTTGATAAAGTCCTCTATCTTGGCCATATTATCTCTGCCGAGGGCATTTCTGTTAACCCCGAGAAGGTTGAAGCTATTGTCAACTGGGAACCTCCTCAGAATGTCAAGCAACTCCGAAGCTTCCTCGGTGTCGCTAGCTATTGCAGAAGATTCGTTGAGAACTTCTCCAAGATTGCCAAGCCTCTTTCCAACCTATTGCAGAAGAATGTCAAGTACTCGTGGACTCTTGATTGTGATGTGGCATACAATACCCTCAAAGAGAAGGCCATTTCTGCTCCGGTTCTTACTCCTCCGGATGAGTCCAAGCCTTACGAAGTGTTCTGTGATGCTTCATTGCAAGGTCTTGGTGGTGTTCTCATGCAAGACCAGAAGATTGTTGCATACACTTCACGCCAGCTTAAAGCAAATGAGAATAATTACCCCACACCTGATCTTGAGCTAGCAACAGTCTTTCATGCCTTGATCACGTGGAGACACCTTCTGTTGGGCAGAAAAGTGGACATCTTCACCGATCACAAGAGCCTGAAGTACATCTTCACCCAGCTAAACCCGAACCTCCGCCAGACTCATTGGGTTGAAATGATTCAAGAGTACGATCCAAGCATTGAGTATACTCCTGGCAAGGCCAATGTCATTGTAGATGCCTTAAGCAGAAATGCTTATTGCAACAGTCTCCTCCTCAAACCTTTCCAACCTGAACTTTGTGAATCATTCAGGAAGCTCAACCTCCAAGTTGTCTCGCAAGGATTTCTTTCCAACCTTCAAGTCGCTCCTACCTTGGAAGATCAAATCCGCGAGGCCCAACTCAGTGATGCTATGGTGTAGAAAGTGAAACATGGTATTGCTAAGGGTACTCCCAAGTACAAGTGCTATCGCATTGATGACAGCGACACTTTGTTCTTTGAGGACATAATTGTGGTTCCCAAAGGTGATCTTAGGAAGCTCATAATGAACGAAGCACATGACTCACTCCTCTCAATACATCCAGGAAGCTCCAAGATGTACCATGACCTCAAGCAATCCTATTGGTGGACTCGCATGAAAAGAGAAATTGCTCAATTCGTGAACGAGTGTGATGTCTGCAGAAGAGTGAAGGCAGAGCATTAACGTCCAGCCGGACTCCTTCAACCTCTACCTATTCCCGAGTGGAAATTCGATCACATTGAGATGGATTTCGTCACCGGTTTTCCCAAGTCCAAGTGAGGAAATGATGCTATCTTTGTGGCGATTGACAAGCTAACTAAAGTGGCTCATTTTCTTCCAGTCAAAGAATCCATCAATGCAGCTCAGCTAGCAGAGCTGTACTCCTCCAGAATTGTCTCCTTGCATGGTATCCCTCAAGTAATCTCCTCAGATTGTGGAAGCTTGTTCACTTCCAAATTCCAGGATTCCTTTCAGTCAGCTATGGGTACCAAGATTCGCTTCAGCACAACTTTTCACCCTCAGACTAGTGGTCAAGTCGAAAGAGTGAACCAAATTCTTGAAGATATGCTCAGAGCTTGTGTAATCTCCTTCGGTATGAAATGGGAAGATTGCCTTCCATTTGCCGAATTCTCCTACAACAACAACTTCCAAGCAAGTGCAGGCAAAGCACCGTTTGAAATTCTCTATGACAGAAAGTGCCCTACGCCTCTCAACTGGTCTGAGACTGGTGAACGTCAACTCCTTGAAAATGATTTGATCTCAGAGGCCGAAGAAATGTGCAAAGTCATACGTGAGAATCTCAAAGCTGCGCAATCGCGCCAAAAGAGCTACTATGACGGCAAGCATCATGACTTGGCTTTCGACATTGGTGATCATGTCTATCTCCGTGTTTCTCCCATGAAGGGCACTCAGAGGTTCGGTATCAAGGGCAAGCTTGCTCCAAGATACGTGGGCCCTTTCAAGATTCTTGGTAAGAGAGGCGATCTAGCCTACCAACTCGAGCTTCCCTCCAACTTTGCAAATGTGCACGATGTGTTTCACGTGTCACAACTCCGCAAGTGCTTCAAGACGCCTGAACGCACCATTACTTTCGAAGAGATTGATCTTCAGCAAGACTTGTCTTATCGTGAGCACCCCGTTGCTATCCTTGAAGAAACTGAGTGCAAGACCCGCAACAAGTCCATCAAATTCTTGAAAGTGAAGTGGTCACATCATACCGAGCGAGAACCTACATGGGAACGAGAAGATCATCTCGGTTCCAAGTATCCCGTTTTATTTCAGTCCTAGATCTTGGGATGAGATCTTTTTGTAGTGGAGGAGAGTTTGTAACGCCCCGGATGTAACAATTACATTTATGGCAATATATGCATCGTTGACTTCATCAATTCCATTCTGGGCTCTTCCTTCATTTCAGGTTTCTTCGTTTTGCCATGTGCGTGTGTGCATATCATCCATGTCATGTCATCATGTGCATTGCATTGCATTTGTGTTGTCACTTGCACCCGGTCATGCTCGTCTCTTCCCGTTGTCCATTTCGAGTTTTGACAGTCACACACGTGCCTGATACGTCTCCGTCGTATCTATAATTTTTGATTGTTCCATGCCAATATTCTACAACTTTCATATACTTTTGGCAACTTTTTATACTATTTTTTGGGACTAACATATTTATCTAGTGCCCAGTGCCAGTTCCTGTTTGTTGCATGTTTTTTGTTTCACAGAATATACATATCAAACAGAGTCCAAGCGGAATAAAAACGGACGGAGATTTTTTTCAAATATATTTGAATTTTGGGAAGCGGAACCAACATGAGACGATGCTCGAGTGGGCCACGGGGCAGGGGGCGCACCCACCAGGGGCAGGCGCGCCCTGGGCCCTCGTGGCCACTCCATAAGGCAGTTGATGCCCTTCTTTCGCCGCAAGAAAGCTAATATTCGGATAAAAATCGTGTCAAAAAATCAGCCCAAGCGGAGTTACGGATCTCCGTGAATATAAGAAACGGTGAAGGGACAAAATCTGGGAACGCAGAAACAGAGAGAGACAGAGAGACAGATCCAATCTCGGAGGGGCTCTCACCCCTACGCCCCCATGGAGGCCCTGGACCAGAGGGGAAACCCTTCTCCCACCTAGGGAGAAGGTCAAGGAAGAAGAATAAGGAGGGGGGCTCTCTCCATCTCGCTTGCGGTGGCACCGGAGTGCCACCGGGCCATCATCGTGTGACGGCAATCTACACCAACACCTCCGTCATCTTCACCAACATCTCCATCACCTTCCCCCATCTACCTACAGCGGTCCTCTCCCCCGCAACCCGCTGTACCCTCTACTTGAACATGGTGCTTTATGCTTCATATTATTATCCAATGATGTGTTTCCATCCTATGATGTCTGAGTAGATTTTCATTGTCCTATCGGTGATTGGTGAATTGCTATGATTGATTTAATTTGCTTGTGGTTATGTTGCTGTCCTTTGGTGCCCATCATATGAGCGCGCGCGTGGATCACACCATAGGGTTAGTTGTATGTTGATAGGACTACGTATTGGAGGGCAAGAGTGACAGAAGCTTCAACCTAGCGTAGAAATTGATGCATACGGGATTGAAGGGGGACCAATATATCTTATTGCTATGGTTGGGTTTTACCTTAATGAACGTTACTAGTTGCAGATGCTTGCTAATAGTTCCAATCATAAGTGCATAGAATTCCAAGTAAGGCATGACATGCTAGTAGTGGCCTCTCCCACATAAAACTTGCTATCGGTCTAGTAACGTAGTTAATTGCTTAGGGGCAATTTCGCAACTCCTACCACCACTTTTCCACACTCGCTATCATTAAATTTATTGTTTCTTTATCTTAACAGCCCCTAGTTTATATTTACGTGCTCTTTATATTCTTGCAAACCTATCCCACAAAAACTACAAACTACTTCTAGTTTCATACTTGTTCTAGGTAAAGTAAACGTCAAGCGTGCGGAGAGTTGTATCAGTGGTCGATAGAACTTGAGGGAATATTTGTTCTGCCTTTATCTCCTTGTTGGGTTCGACACTCTTACTTATTGAAAGAGGCTACAACTGATCCCCTACACTTGTGGGTTATCAAGACCTTTTTCTGGCGCCGTTGCCGGAGGGCAATAACGTGGGGTGAATATTCTCGTGTGTGCTTGTTTGCTTTATCACTAAGTAGATTTTATTTGTTGTTCTAAGTTGTTCTGTATCTTTAGTTATGGATATGGAACACGAAATACCAAAAAACTTAGGTGTACTTGCTACTCATGGAGATGGGGAACCTCCTAAAACCCTCGATGCTCATTACGTGAAAGATATTATGTACTACTTTGATAATCCTGAGAAAACCCCATTCAACTATGTAATGGGAGTAACGTTGGATCAACGTGAATACTTTAGGGATTATCGCTTGACACAAAAAGGGAAACTGTTATGGGATCAAATTCATTTGTTGCATTGGTATGCTCGGCAACTATGCTTGAGATATGATTATACTTGTTGCTCTAGGATGAAGGCTCCACACCTTCCCTTTTCATGCAAATTTAATGATAATGAAACCTTAGCTTTTTATGCTAATGGTATATATGATTATTATGATGTGGAACAAATAGAAGAATTCGTTGCTTTTAAGGGTGCTTATGAAATTGAATCTCTGTTTAAAAAGAATGATGCTTTTGATGATCATGTTTCTAGGCCTGAAAATCTTGCTATATTGAAATATTGCTATTTGATTTATGAATATAACTCCGATATTGATGCGTTTATTGAGAAGGTCTCCGCTGTCCAAGAAAAGACTAATATATTGCAGGAGTCTATGGAAGAAGAAATCAATGACATTGTGAGCCCATTGGATGAAAAAGATGAGGAGGAGAGCGAAGAACAAAAGGAGGACAAGCGGATTAGCTACCCGTGCCCACCTTCTAATGAGAGTAACTCTTCAACTCATACATTGTTCAATTTCCCTTCGTTCTTACCGAAGGATGATTGCTATGATCCCATTGATTCTTTTCAAATAGCCCTTTTTGATGATTCTTGCTATGCTTGTGGCCAAGATGCCAATATGAATTATGCTTATGGAGATGAACTTGCTATAGTACCTGATGTTAAACATGAGATTGTTGCTATTGCACCCACGCATGATAGTCCTATTATCTTTTTGAATTCTCCAAACTACACTATATCGGAGAAGTTTGCACTTATTAAGGATTATATTGATGGGTTGCCTTTTTCCGTGACACATGATGATTTTGATGAATATAATATGCATGTGCTTGCTGCTCCTACTTGTAATTATTATGAGAGAGTAACTACATCTCCGCCTCTCTATGTTTCCAACTTGATAAAATTGCAAGAAACTGCTCATACTATGCATTGGCCTTTACTTGATGTGCATGAATTGTTCTTTTATGACATGCCGATGCATAGGAAGAGAGTTAGACTTCATTGTTGCCTGACACATATCACTTTGTGGTCACTACTAAATACCAAATCATTGCTAATTAAAATTGGCTTTGATATACCTTGGGATCTGGGTGGATCCATTACTTGAGCAATATATGCCTAGCTTAATGGCTTTAAAGAAAGCGCTGCCAGGGAGACAACCCGGAAGTTTTAGAGAGTCATTTATTTCTGTTGTGTGCTTTTATAAAGTTTAAAACCAAAAAAATAAAGAGGGGAACCTAATTTTTTTTCAAAAAGAAAAGCAAAAGTGAGAAAGACGAGCATTGTTAAAGTGGGAGCTAGCCTTGAACTTTGTTCATGCCCATGGAAACTTTGTGAACCTTGATTACATAAACTTTTCAACAAAAATAATTATCCCCTTGTACAATTCCATTGTATTATAAAAATAATGCGCCAAGAGTTTCCTTTAGGATGATTATACTGCTTGTTGGTTTGTGCGGTGCAAAAACAGAAACTTTGGCTGTAGTGCGTGATTTTACATTTTTACTGGAACGTCGAAAGGATCTGAAACTTTTTGCAAAGTCTTGCTATACAAATTGTTTATTTTTCCAATTTTTTCCAGAATTTTCAGGGTTACAGAAGTATGGTTAATGTTCAGATTACTACAGACTGTCCTGTTTTCACAGATTGCTCTTATAGCTTCATTATTTGCATATGTTTGAATTCTTTGTCGGGGGAAACTGTCCGCCACGAACACCTATGGGACCGGAGCCCCTTGTTTGTGCGGTACGAGGGCGGAGGGAGCACAAAGAGCGGATCGTGGCGAGCACGCGGGCAGTTTTACCCAGGTTCGGGCCGCACGGATGCGTAAAACCCTACTCCTGCTTGGTTGTGTATTGAGTTGAGTGCTCGGGAGCTTGAAGAAGCAGCTACACCGAGCGTGAGAGTGATCTAGGTTCCGAACCCCCTCCACGTTGTGCATGGGCCTCCTTTTATAGCGCAAGGGGTCACTGACAGGTGTCAACGTAGGAGAAAGGGGTAAAAATGTAAAAGAGGTGGTAGTTGTAACAGTGCGGGAACAGTGGAGCTACAGTACAGAACAGTGGTCTATACCTACTTTAACAGTGGGGGACAAGGGCATTTAATGCCCGTCGCCGTCGACCCCAAAAGCTCCCGCCTTAGCGTCTCCGTCCGCCACGGCGACGGATCCATCACCGTGGAGTGCCACCGCGTACCCCAGGCTGCACAGCCATCCGCCACGCGTCCCTGGATAGGCCCCAGGGCGACGCGTGGGCCGATGAGCTGGAGCGCGGGCACACAGCGCAGCCTCCCCGGCAAGCACCTTGCCGGGGCCTTGATCTTGCCGGGCCCGAGAGCTTGTCGCTCCCCGGGCCCCTTGCCGGGGCGCATATAGCGCCGAGGCGTTGTCTTCTAGTCTTCCTGGCAAGCTCCTCTTGCCAGGGTCTTGTGTTAGTGGAACGGTCTTGAGCCTGGTACGGCCTTCCCGGCAAGCTCCTCTTGCCGGGGTCTCGGTCTTATGTCCTTTATACTTTGTTTTTGAATGGTTTAATAGGGAGCAGGAAGGTCTTCGGCGAGCACGCAGTAAACCTTGCCGCGGGAAGCTGCAACTGCCCGTGCACAAGTTGGGGTACTGGGGTACCCCTACCTTAGTACACCGACAGGAGCCCCCGGGCCTGGGCCACACACGGTGCCGAGCGCTGTTGGGCCAGGCCCAAAACAGTGCACGGGCACCCGCGGCCCGCGGCGCGCCGAATCCACTTCCATATCCGCCGCACCCCACGGTAACGGCACGCGTCGATCGCGGCGCCGTGGGATGGGACGTGCCCACGATCTCTTAATGGAAAGGGCGAAACGCCCCCCACTCCCCCATAAAAGCAGAGGGAGCGGGCGCGGTTCCCCTCCTTGCGCTCTCATTACGTCGTCTTCCTCCTCCAAAGATTCCTTCTTGCGCTCTGCCTCCACATCTCCGCCGCCGCCGAGCTCTTCGTCCCCCTCCTTCCACCGCGTCCGCCATGGCCCCAAAGACCGACAAGGCGAAGGCGGAGAAGGCCAAGCGGGAGAAATCGGAGCAAGCGGCCAAGCTCATCGCGTACCGGAAGCGGCACGTCGTCTTCCCGCCGAAGCTCGGCGTGCGGGAGCTCTGGAACAAGTACTACTTGTTCTGGTCCAAGGGAACCGACGCGCATCCCCGCACGCGAGCGTACCCGGCCGCCGCCAAGGACAGCTATCCCGGCGGGTACTACTTCTTTGCTGCCTTTTTTCATTGTGGTCTCTGTCCTCCTTTCTCAAACTTCTTCTGCGACGTCATGAACACATATGGCCTCCATCTGCTTGACTTCACCCCCAACGCCATTCTCACCATGGCCGTTTTCGCACACATGTGCGAAAACTTCATAGGAGTCCACCCCAATGTAGCCCTCTTTAGACACTTCTTCACTCCTAGAGCCGAGGCCGATGCCCCCCTCTCCGGAGGAATTTCTTGGGTCTTTCGTCTGAATAAGAAAGGGGCGTACTTGCCGGGGGAGCTCCGCGGCAAGTGGGAGGAATGGCGAGCGGAGTGGTGCTGGATCGTAGAAGACCAGCCGCAAGCCTTCACCGCGCCGCGCACAACGCCCATCGTGCGCGGCAGGGACTGGAGTGAGCTGGACTCGGACGACGTCAAGCTCAACATCGCCCTCGTCCGAATTCTTCGTCTTCGGTTGGCCAATCTGTCAGTTGCTGAGGTGGGCGCAGATTTCCTCCGCCGGCGCATCGCCCCTCTCCAAGACCGGAAGAGGCCGGCCTGGGAGTACGGCGGCCCGGCAGACATCATGAGGCTGCGCCCCGGGCTCAATTTCAACTTCACCACTCTGGAGCTGCGGGGAATGGTACGAGAACTCTTCAAGTACGACCCGACGCACCCCGAGTGGTTCAGGACTCCCCGGGAAGTGGTACCGCTCTGCAACAACGCCGTCAGGGATCGGATCCTCGCCATGATGCCCATGTGTGACTCGCATGGCTTGGACCGCACGTGGATCGCCCCGAAGCCCATCGACGTCCTCAACTTCTACGACAACCTCGCCGAGGTGGCGAAGAACAAGGAGGACCTCAAGCTGCACACGCGGGACACCACCGACCAGGAGATCGCCTACATAGCTTCTCGGGCTGAGGAGGCCGCCGCAGCCGCGGCGGCAGGAGTCTTCGGATTCTCGCCGGAAGAGGCGGAGGCTGAGGACGCGTCCACCCAGGCGGAGGAGGCGAAGATCCGCAGGTTGCTGAATCTTCCACCCGACGCGCTCGCCGGGGTCCCCTCGCTGAGGCACTCCGGGATCCACGGGATCGCGGCGGAGGCCGCGGCAATGGAGGGCACCGCCGGAGGGAGCAGAGGCGCCGCGAGGGGCGGAGGCGCCAAAGGAAAGGGGGCCGCAGCGCAGGACGCTGGGCCCAGCGAGCAGGCCGGGGCGGAGGAGGAGGAGGAGGAGGCCGAGGTCTCCGGCGGATCCACGGAGTTGTATGCCGACGACCTCTCCTCGTCGGAGAGCTCTCCGCCCCCGGCAAGCCCGAGGCAGTCCCCGGCGAAGCGCCTCCGCAAGGCGGCGACGGGGGAGAGGGCGCAGGCGCCCCGGCAACAGCCACCTCGCCGGGCAGCTCCCCGGGGGAGCCAAGCCGCGCCAAGGCCGTCCGGCGCACCAGCCGCAGGGGAGGCGACCCGTGCGCGGACCACGACGGAGGCGCCCCGCAGGCCGGCAGCGAGCCGGCAGGGGTCTTCTCGGAGCGGAGCAACGGCTCCGCCCGCTCCTCGGGCGCCGGCAGCCACAGGGGCTGGGTCTTCGCAGCCCCCAGCCCCGGTGAACACCAAGCGCGCGAGGGAGTCTTCGTCTTCCGCTCCTCGCGCCGACGCGCCCACGGTGGAGTATGACTTCTCCGCCCTGAGCGAGGACGACGAGGAGGACCAGGAGTAAGAATCCAAGACTTTATATCTTCTTGATTTTTGTCTTGATTTTTTGTTGATGTTGACTCTGTTTATTGCTCTGATTTCAGGACCCTGGCCCATCGTGCGGCGAAGAAGGACAAGGCGCCCGAGGTCGAGGTCGCGGAGGACTCGGCAGCTGCGGCAACAGAGGGTGTGCCGGAGCCGAGCCTGCCGGACCCGAGCGCTGCTCCGAGGAGCAGCCCCCAGCGCAGCCCACAGCGCAGCCCCCAGCGTAAGTCTGGGGTTTTCTCTTTTCGCTTGTCGGGGTACGCCTGAGGGTTTGGTTTTGTCTTCATGTCTTGACGTTTCTTGTCTTGTTCTGTGCAGAGGTGGAGCCACAGCGGGAAGAGCGCCCGGAGACCACCGTCGAGGAGCCACAGGCCCCGCCATCCCCGCCAAGGCAGAACTCTCCGGCAAGGGAGAGTGCTCCGCCAAGGGCGGGTACTCCGCCGAGGCAGAGTACCCCACCAAGGGCGAGCAGCCCGGCAAGGGTGGCTACTCCGACAAGGCCGAGCTCCCCGGCGAGGGAGCCCGCCGCTGAGGACGTCCGCCAAGGTATGTTTTGTGACTTGTCTTCTTGGCTTGCCTCTTTTTTGGATATTTGCTTGAGTCTTGAACTTCTTTTTCTTCTTCTTCTTTTTAGATCTTCCTCCTCCTGCGCCCATGGAGACGGAGGTCATCGACCTTGAGGAGGAGGGCGCGCAGGGCGGTGGCGGCGACGCTCCTGTCGTCGAGGAGATGGCCGAGGCCGCCGAGCCGGCCGCGCAGGAGACTGCTCCGGCTGCAGACGCAGCGGCCGGGGAGAGGGACGGTGACCGCACCGCCAACCCGGAGGCGGCGGGAGCATCAGATGCTGCACCGGTCACCGGCCCCTCCGCCAGCGAGGAGCAGAGGTACTATCTCGAGGCCCCCAACGGTGTCTTCATCCAGATGCCTTGGGGGTCTTCATCGCGAGCTCCTGCGGAGGGCGAGGCGTTCGACGGAGAAGTCCTCGCCTCCGCAGGCCTGAAAATCGTCGAGGCGCCCGGCGGGAGTGAGGGGCCCGAGGAGGAGAGGTTGCTCCACCAGCTCCTGGCCCTTTACCGGGCCAGGCAGGCGAAGCTTGCCTCCCGGGAGGCCCTTGCCGCCAAGGCCGCGGCGGAAATGGAGAAGCGTGCGGCGGAGCTCAGCGCCGCCAATCAGGCTGCCCTCCGCCAGGTGGCGGAGGAGCGTGAGCGTCTCGCCGGCGAGTACCAGGAGTGGGTGCTCGAGAAGGCTGAAGCTGAAGAACAGCAGCGTCTCGCCGGGGTGGAGATGTCCCGGCGAGAGGGAGAGCTCGCGCAGCGGAAGGTCGAGCTGGATTCCCATGAGGAGGACCTTGCCGCCCGCGAGGCTGCCCTTGGCGGGGAGCTGAAGGAGGCGAAAGCCGCTGCGGTTGCCGCGGAAGACGCCAAGAAAGAGCTCGCCGCCAAGGTTGAACAGTTGGAAAAGGCCATGAAGGTGAGCGCCGAGAAGGTTGCCGCGCTCATCTTGGAGCGCGAGAAGGACGCTCACACAAACTCTGAGCTTCAGGTGAGTCTCTCCAAGAGGGGCGACGAGCTGAAGGCCGCCAAGGACTCCATTGAGGACTTGGAGCTGAAGGTCACCACTCTGAAGGAATCGCTCGACGCTGCCCGGGCTCAGGAGACCAAGTTGAAGGATGAGCTCCGCAAGGAGCGGACCTTGGTGGAGAACGTCAACAAGGCGTCCGAGCTCTTCCGGCAGACCATTGAAGTGTGGACCGAAGACCTGGTTTCTTCTGCGTCCAATATTGACCAGGAGCTGCTGGCGTTGAAGGTCGAACATCTTATCTACTCGCCGGATCCGGATCTCCCGCACAGCGCCAGGCTCAGCCTCTTCTTCAGAGGGATCGCGCCGGCCCTTGCAAGTCTCCGGAACCGCATCCCCGCGCAGCTGGCCGAGGAGTCGCGCCTGCTCTGCGCGGGAACTCTGGAGCGGGTGCTGACGAAGATCGTGTACCGCAACCCGGGAATCAACCTCACGAACGTTCTTCGCAGCTTGCCGGCTGATGCAGACACGGAGGCCCTGAAGGAGCAGGTCGGCCACATTATCGCCAAGGTGGCAAAGCTTGGCAGGAAGGAGGGCGACCGCGTAGATTAGGGCTCCATTTATCTTTATCTTTCTGTTGCTGCACATTATGTCATGAACTTATTAGTCCATTGCGACAAGTTATCCTTTGTAAGATATTTACTTTATTTTGGTTAATCAGTGCAATGTCATCTTCCTTGTTTCAATCTTTGACTTTGTATGTTTTTTCACCCTACGCTCCCGGGGAGCTTGCCGGTAAGGGGCCTTTGCCGCGAGCGCTGAGTGCTGGACTCTGAGCAGCCTGCTGGCCAAGGTCCTCGCCGGCAAGCAACCTTGCCGCAGCTGGTCGCAGCGCACTTAGCTTGCTGAGTGTACTCGGAAACGAAGCAAGGGCGCGACACTTGTCGCAGCTCACTTAAATCGTTGAGTGAACTCGAAAACAAGATAAGGGTGCGGCAAGCTACGGGTAGGTTCCTCCGCGCACAGGTTTTCCATACAAAATGTGATCGTTCAAGGGAGACAACTTCAAAATTTAAAATTTGAACTGGTCAAATTCTAACAACTTATCTTTCATATGCTGCTTGCTTATATCGCTTGCTTTCCGGTAAGGCTTCTCTTTCTTGAACAGCACTTGGTTCCTCCTCCACCTCCTTCCCCCCCGGCAAACTTGTGCGCGAGGAACGTTCCTTCTGCTTAAGAGGAAAGAAAAGGGAGAGGGAAACAAGTATATGGCCTTTCGGCGTGCTAATGCTTACCGTATGCTTGAGTGTTGCATCAAATGCCAAATAGAACATGCAGATAGCAAAGAAAAGCATGCAAAAGGCGATCGGTGCGAGAAACACGAAAAACTTTACTGATGCACGGGGTCTGCGCCCGGCTTTGTACAAAGGGTTACATGCAACAGCGGCAAAGCTTGTACAAAAGGTGGTTGCCGGAGCGGATCACGGCAACCGCGCCTTAGGGGTGAAACTTGCGAAGATGCTCTATGTTCCAGGAGTTGCTCACCGGTAAGCCTTCTTCGGTCTCGAGGCGGACAGCGCCGGGCCTCGTAACTTGTCTCACCCGATAAGGGCCTTCCCACTTCGGCGTCAACTTGTTGGAATTCTTGGCGGACTGAACACGCCGAAGAACAAGGTCGCCTTCCTCGAGACTCCTGGCCTTGACTTTGCGGCTATGATAGCGACGCAAAGCTTGCTGGTATCGAGCAGCTCGTACCGCAGCCTGGAGACGTCCCTCCTCAAGGAGCAATGCGTCATCTTGCCGCAGTTGCTCTTGCTCGAGCTCATCATAAGCGAGTACTCGAGGAGATCCGTATACGAGTTCCGTGGGGAGAACTGCCTCTGCTCCATAGACTAGAGCAAAAGGTGTCTGTCCGGTGGCTCGACTTGGTGTCGTTCTGATTGACCAAAGAGCCGCCGGGAGCTCCTCTATCCAATTTCTTCCGCACTTGCGCAGCCTGTCAAAGGTCCTTGTCTTGAGTCCGCGCAGCACTTCAGCATTTGCCCTCTCCGCTTGACCGTTGCTCCTCGGGTGAGCAACAGAAGCGAAACAGACCTTGGCGCCAAGGTCTTGGACGTACTGCATGAAGGTGCGACTAGTGAATTGCGTAACGTTGTCGGTGATAATCCTGTTAGGGATCCCGAAACGGCAAACAATCGACCTGAAGAACCTGACTGCTGACTGTGCTGTCACCTTCCTCACTGGCTCCACTTCTGGCCACTTTGTGAACTTGTCGATTGCAACGTACAAGTACTCAAAGCCCCCGACAGCACGAGGGAAAGGGCCGAGGATGTCAAGCCCCCAGACCGAGAAGGGCCATGACAAAGGGATTGTTTGGAGAGCTTGAGCTGGCTGATGGATTTGCTTCGCATGGAACTGGCACGCTTCGCACTTGGTTACTAGTGCAGTTGCATCTTGGAGGGCTTCTTGCCAAAAGAACCCTTGCCGGAAAGCTTTCCCGGCAAGCGCCCTTGCGCCAATGTGGTGGCCGCATATGCCTCCATGTATTTCCGCCAACAACTTCTGTCCATCTTCTCTGGAGATGCACTTCAAGCTGACACCGTTGAGTCTTCTTCTGTACAGCTCGTTATCCACGAACTGATACATACTTGACTGCCTGGTTATCTTCTCTATCTCTTGAGGGTCGTCGGGAAGTTCTCCAGTTTGAAGGAAGCGGACGATCTGCTGCGCCCATGCCGGAGCCCGGGGCTCGACGGTAAGGACTAAAGGCTCGAGGGCCGCTGCGGGAACCTCAGCTTCTACGGCAAAGACCTCTGGTTCTGCCGGAGCTGACGGTCCCCCAGCAAGCTCGCCGGGGCGAGGCTTGCCGGGAACGCTTGCTTCAACTGTACAAGCCCGAGGGCTTGCAGGAGCAAACTGTTCCTCAGCGTTCTGGTTGTTGATCTTGGGGACCTTGGCGGCGGTTTCAGGAAGATCCGCCGGCAAGTAGTCGCCGGAGACCAACTTTCTCTTCTTGGGCTGCCCAATTGATGGTGTAACGGATGGTTGAGTCAGCTTGAGCAAGAAGGTCCCTGGTTCCACAGGTAACTTCATCGAAGCGCACTTTGAAAGGCCGTCTGCAATTTCATTTTGAGCTCTCGGGACGTGCTCCATCTGCAAACCTTCAAAGTGCTCTTCAAGCTTTCTCACTTCATCGACATAGGCTTCCATCAAAGGGCTCTGATAGCTCTTGTTAACTTGTCGGACCACCAACTGAGAATCGCCCCGCACAATCAGCTTTCTGATCCCAAGTTCGGCCGCAATCCTGAGGCCGGCAAGCAAGCCTTCATATTCTGCAGTGTTGTTTGTCGCTTGCTCCCTGGGAAAGTGCATCTGGATAACATATTTGAGGTGCTCTCCGGTGGGCGCGATGAGTACCACGCCGGCACCGGCGCCTTGCAACGAGAAGGCACCGTCAAAATACATTACCCATTCATTTGTCGCTTCTTGTACGGGTGTGCTTGTTTCTTGAACTTCTTCTTCTGGTGTCGGGGTCCACTCAGCTATGAATTCTGCCAAAGCTCGGCTCTGTATGGTTGAAGTACTTTCAAACTTGAGTCCAAAGCTTGACAGTTCCAGCGCCCACTCGACGATCCTGCCTGTTGCTTCTGGATTGTGCAATATCCTCTTCAACGGAAAGCGAGTGACCACTGTTATCTCGTGGGCTTGGAAGTAATGGCGCAGCTTTCTCGAGGCCATGAGGAGGCCGAAAAGCAACTTTTGCACACCAGAGTACCTTGACCTAGCCCCCTGGAGAAGGGAACTTACAAAATACACTGGGCGCTGCACCATCTTCTTCCGCACTTCTCCTTGCTCCTGCGCAGAGTCATCCTTGTCGGGGCCAGAGCTTGTCGGAGCAGCCCCCTGCTTGTCGCTGGATTCGCTTGCCGGTGATGCTGACTCCTCGTCGGACTCCCTCTCCGCTACTAACGCAGCACTAACCACCTGGTTGGTTGCCGCTAGGTATAGCAACAACTTTTCCTGTGGTCTAGGTGCGACAAGTATAGGAGTGGAGGACAGGTACCGTTTCAAATCCTGCAACGCTGCCTCCGCTTCCGGAGTCCACTTCATGGGACCTGCCTTCTTCAAGATTTTGAAGAAAGGTAGGGCGCGTTCCGCAGACTTTGAAATGAACCTACTGAGGGCAGCAACACAACCTGCAAGCCTTCTGACATCCTTGACGCGCTTCGGGGCCTCTATCTGCTCAATGGCTTTGATCTTGTCGGGGTTGGCTTCAATCCCCCTCTGTGATACAAAGAACCCGAGAAGCTTGCCGGAGGGGACTCCGAAGACGCACTTCTCGGGGTTCAACTTAAGCTGAATCCTGCGCAGGTTCTGAAACGTTTCTTCCAAGTCTTGAATCAGGGTTTCTTTGCTCTTGCTCTTCACCACGATGTCATCCATGTAAGCTTCTACATTTCTGTGAATCTGTGGCTCAAAAGCAGTGTATACTACCCTTGCAAAGGTTGAGCCTGCATTCTTCAATCCAAATGGCATGCGGATAAAGCAATAAGTGCCACATGGAGTGATAAATGCAGTCTTCTCTTCATCTTCCTTGGCCATGAAAATCTGATGATAGCCTGAGTATGCATCAAGAAAACAGAGTAGCTCACATCCGGCAGTGGAGTCAACGATCTGGTCAATGCGCGGCAAAGGGAAGGGATCCTTGGGACATGCTTTATTCACATCGGTGAAGTGTATACACAGTCTCCACTTCCCGTTGGCCTTGCGCACGACGACTGGGTTTGCCAACCACGTCGGATGGATCACACCTCTAACTAGGCCTGCTGCTTCTAGCTTCTTGATTTCCTCGTTGATGAACTCTTGGCGCTCCACGGCTTGCTTCCTCACTTTCTGCTTGATGGGCCGCGCATGAGGACAGACAGCAAGCTTGTGCTCAGTCACCTTCCTGGGAACACCGGGGATGTCAGATGGTTGCCAGGCAAACACATCGACATTCGCCCGCAGGAAGGCAACGAGCGCGCTTTCCTATTTGCTGTCAAGGGTTGCACTGATGGTGAAGGTACCACCAGTGCCATCCTCCTTTGCGGACACTTTCTTGGTTGCCGGAGGAGCAGCCATCCCTTTCTTACTCTTGCCGGTGGAGCTCGATGGAACGTCCTCGACGGCAGCGCAACACTCCGAAGAGGTGCGGTTGCCGGAGTGGGTCCCAGAGCACTTGCCGGACTTGGTCTTCGTCTTCTTCCCCCCGGGAGCTTCAGCGGCGAGAGTATCCTTCTCGGCCGCAGCTGCTGCATCCCGGTAAATCTTGTCGGCGCAAATAAGCGCATCCTTCTTGTTGCTGTGGACAGTGATGACGCTTATCGGCCCCGGCATCTTCAGCACGTTGTAGGCATAGTGGGAAGCTGCCATGAACTTGGCGAGGGCAGGACGGCCAAGTATTCCATTGTAGGGCAATGGAATATCGGCGACGTCGAAGGTGATGCGCTCAGTCCTGAAGTTGAGCTCCCCGCCAAAGGTCACTGGCAGAGTGATCTTTCCCTTGGGCTTGCTTCTTCCCGGGTTGATTCCTTGGAATGAACCGGTCTCTTCGAGCTCGCCATCTTGAATCTGGAGTTTCTTGATCACAGCGGAGGAGATCAAGTTCAGCCCGGCCCCGCCGTCAACCAACATTTTGGTGACCTTGAGGTTGCGGATGGTGGGAGAAACCAGCATCGGCAAGCACCCGACCGCCGTGGTGCGGTCAGGGTGATCCTCAAGGTCAAAAACGATGGGCGTGCTGGACCATTTGAGGAGCCTGCGCGACTCCACGGGCGGCTCCGCTGCGTTTACCTCACGCACCCACTGCTTTAGCTGGCGGTGGGAGGTGTGCAGGGAGGCGCCACCGTCGACGCACAGGACCTCCGTGGCCTTCTGGAACTCCTGCTCGCTGTTCTCGTCGTCCTCCATGTCTTCATCGTCGTCTTCGTCGTTGTCGCGGCCCCGGGGAGGTCGATCTCCTTGCCGCTGCTTAGCCTTGCCGCGGCGTCCTCCCCGGCCGTTGAACGGTCGCTTCTTGCTGGGCTCTTCCCCGCCACCTTGGGCCTTCTCCTTGTCGCGCCTCTCGTACTCAGCTTTTTGCTGCTCGACGAGATACTCGACGCGCTTGCAGTTGGAGAGATCATGACCCTTGGTGCGGTGGATCTTACAGTATTGCTTGTCGGAGCTACCCGGCTTGTCGGCCGCCGCCGCAGGGGCAGGCTCCTTGCCGGAGCCGCCAGCCTGCGCTTGCTTGGCGGGGGCCTCCTTACCGGACTTCTCGACGGCAAGCACCTCCTTCTTGCCCTTCTTTCTGTTGTTCCGCCGCCGGCTCTTCTTTGCCGGGGCGGCGTCGTCGCTGTCGCTTCCCGCGCCAGTATCTTCCCCGGGGAGTCTCCTCCCCTCTTCTGCGCGTGCGCACTTGTCAGCAAGAGCATAGAGCTCGCCGACGTCCCGAATCTTCGTCATCGCCATCTCCTCACGCATGCGGCGGTTACGCACGTTCTGATGAAACGCGCTGATAACCGCGGCAGGGTGAACGTCAGGGATGTTGTGCTGCACCCGGCTGAAGCGTTGGATATACTTGCGCAGGGGCTCGCCCTCCTTCTGGGCCAAGATATGGAGATCGCTCTCCTGGCCATGGGGTTTGTGGCCGCCGGTGAAGGCGCCAACAAACTGGTGGCAGAGGTCGGCCCAAGAAGAGATGGAACCTTCCGGCAAGTGCATGAGCCACGAACGGACGTTCGGCTTTAGCACGAGCGGGAAGTAATTTGCCAAGATCTTCTCGTCGCGCCCCCCGGCAGCTTGCACTGCGATGGTGTAGACGCTAAGAAACTCCGAGGGGTGTGTCTTGCCGTCGTACTTCTCCGGTACGTCAGGCTTAAAGTTCTTCATGCTGGGCCACTGGACGCGCCGCAGCTCGCGGGTGAACGCAGGGCAGCCTGCCGCATACGGCAAGTCGCCTGGTTCACCGGGCGCGTGCGCGTCGACAGTGTTCCCAGCTCTCTTGTCAGATTGTCGCCGAGCTTCTCGGCGGCGCTCGATTGTGGTCCGAGCGTCTTCATCTCGCCGGTCGTCGAGGACCTGGCGCTGGTCCCGACGGGCCCGCGGGTCCGACGAGGCGGTAGAGCCGTCGTCGGGGTTGTTCCAGCGGGGCGGCGTCTTCTGCTTCTGCGGCGGGGAGTGCACGCTTGTCGCACCCCCGGCAGTCTTGTCGCCGATAGCCTTCGTCTTCTCAGCTTGCCGCGGCCGTGAGGTCGACGGCTGCTGTGGAGAATCGTTGTTGGCGAAGTCTATCAGGCTCCGTATAGTGGCCCTCCATTCTTCGGCCTTGTCGGCCGCTGGAGGAAAGTCGAGGAGCAGCTGCGCCCTTGCGAGCGCTTCTGCTGGAGTAGAGGGGAACGCGGGTGAGCGGTGCGAGGAGCGGGATACGCTCGGACTTCTAACAACGTTAGAAGGAGCGGGATCCCGCGCCGGCGCCTTCGCTTTGCTTGTGCCCGGACGGGGGTCCGGGGCGTCCCGCGAACCTCCAGTTTGGCCTTGTCCCAGCAAGCGGATACCACCTCCCGTGGTATGGCGCTGCTGGGCCGTCGTGTGTTGGGATGGACGCGGCGCGTCCACGGAGACCGAGGTCCGGTCGTCCGTCCTGTTCTTGGATCTGGTGGCGCCGTGAGTGTCCTCGCCGGCAACCACCCTTCCGACGGCGTCTCCCCCGCCCACCGTTGGCTCCGGTGGCGGCGGGTGAGACGCAGACGGGCCTCCGACCTCCGAAGCCTTCTTCTTCGGGGCCATGGAGTTGTCGCTGATGAAGTTGCTGATGAAGCTGGAGAGGTTGATGAAGAATGCGCCCGCGCGAACGCCGGATCAGGTTCGCACAACCTCGACGCTCCCCTAACCTGGCGCGCCAAAGATGTCGGGGGAAACTGTCCGCCACGAACACCTATGGGCCCGGAGCCCCTTGTTTGTGCGGTACGAGGGCGGAGGGAGCACAAAGAGCGGATCGTGGCGAGCACGCGGGCAGTTTTACCCAGGTTCGGGCCGCACGGATGCGTAAAACCCTACTCCTGCTTGGTTGTGTATTGAGTTGAGTGCTCGGGAGCTTGAAGAAGCAGCTACACCGAGCGTGAGAGTGATCTAGGTTCCGAACCCCCTCCACGTTGTGCATGGGCCTCCTTTTATAGCGCAAGGGGTCACCGACAGGTGTCAACGTAGGAGAAAGGGGTAAAAATGTAAAAGAGGTGGTAGTTGTAACAGTGCGGGAACAGTGGAGCTACAGTACAGAACAATGGTCTATACCTACTTTAACAGTGGGGGACAAGGGCATTTAATGCCCGTCGCCGTCGACCCCAAAAGCTCCCGCCTTAGCGTCTCCGTCCGCCACGGCGACGGATCCATCACCGTGGAGTGCCACCGCGTACCCCAGGCTGCACAGCCATCCGCCACGCGTCCCTGGATAGGCCCCAGGGCGACGCGTGGGCCGATGAGCTGGAGCGCGGGCACACAACGCAGCCTCCCCGGCAAGCACCTTGCCGGGGCCTTGATCTTGCCGGGCCCGAGAGCTTGTCGCTCCCCGGGCCCCTTGCCGGGGCGCATATAGCGCCGAGGCGTTGTCTTCTAGTCTTCCTGGCAAGCTCCTCTTGCCAGGGTCTTGTGTTAGTGGAACGGTCTTGAGCCTGGTACGGCCTTCCCGGCAAGCTCCTCTTGCCGGGGTCTCGGTCTTATGTCCTTTATACTTTGTTTTTGAATGGTTTAATAGGGAGCAGGAAGGTCTCCGGCGAGCACGCAGTAAACCTTGCCGCGGGAAGCTGCAACTGCCCGTGCACAAGTTGGGGTACTGGGGTACCCCTACCTTAGTACACCGACATTCTTGTTGGAGCCTCCTTGACTTGGAGCCATAGAATTATGATAGCATACAGTGGGTAATGTTTGTTCATAATTACACAATAATGTTAGGGAAGTACATGATGAGATTTCTTTGATCATATGCACTAACCCCGCCACTAAAAGTTTGGTTAAGTTTTGTGTGGATGAAGTGTTCGAGGATCGAGGATGTATCGATGTGAGAAGGAGGAGGAGAGGCAAGAGCTCAAGCTTGGGGATGCCTCAAGCTTGGGGATGCCCAAGGCACCCCAAGTAAATATTCAAGGAGACTCAAGCGTCTAAGCTTGGGGATGCCCCGGAAGGCATCCCATCTTTCTTCAACAAGTATCGGTGTGTTTTTGGTTTTGTTTCATTCACATGATATGCGTAAACTCTTGGAGTGTCGTGTGCTTGTTATTTTTTATTTAATAAATGCACCATGCTGGTATGAGATAGTCCTTGGTTGATTTAAAGAATGCTCTTTGCAATTCACTTATATCTTTTGAGTATGGCTTTATAGAATGCTTCATGTGCTTCACTTATATCATTTGAAGTTTTGATTGCCTGTTTCTCTTCACATAGAAAACCGCCATTTGTAGAATGCTCTTTTGTTCACTTATAATTGTTAGAGCGTGGGCATAACTTTTGTAAAAAGAATTAAAACTCTCTTGCTTCACTTATATCTATTTAGAGAGTTGACAGGAATTGGTAATTCACATGGTTAGTCATAAAATCCTACATAAACTTTTAGATCGCTGAATATGATATGTTTGATTCCTTGCAATAGTTTTGCGATATAGAGATGCTAATATGTGGGAGGTACTAGTGAATGATTGTGGTCTAGTAAAGATATTGGTGTTAAGGTTTGTGATTCCCGAAGCATGCATGTATGGTCTCCTAACTATGTAACCAAATTGGCACGCATTGTATTTTGATTGTTTATCTTTGTGTGAAGGTCGGGGGCGCGCGATGGTTAACTCCTACAACCTCCCCCCTAGGAGCATGTGTCGTAGTATTTTTGCTTCGAGGGCTAATAGATTTTTCACAATAAGTATGTGAGTTCTTTATGATTAATGTCGAGTCCATGGATTATACGCACTCTCACCCTTCCACCATTTCTAGCCTCTCTTGTACCGCGCAACTTTCGCCGGTACCATACACCCACCATATACCTTCCTCAAAACAGCCACCATACCTACCTATTATGGCATTTCCATAGCCATTCCGAGATATATTGCCATGTAACTCCACCGTTCCGTTTATTATGACACACACCATCATTGTCATATTGCCTTGCATGATCGTAAGATAGCTAGCATGATGTTTCCATGGCTTGTCTGTTTTTGATGTCATTGCTACGCTAGATCATTGCACATCCTGGTACACCACCGGAGGCATTCACATAGAGTCATATTTTGTTCTAGCTTCGAGTTGTAAGTAAATAAAAGTGTGATGATCTTCATTATTAGAGCATTGTCCCATGTGAGAAAAGGCCAAAAAAGAAGAAGAAAAGATGGCCTAAAAAATAGAGAGGGGCTAATAAAAAAAAGGGGGGGGGGGGGAAGCCCCTAAAAAACAAAAAAATGAGAGAAAAGAGAGAAGGGACAATGCTACTATCTTTTTTCCACACTTGTGCTTCATCATAGCACCATGTTCTTTATGATAGAGAGTCTCCTATGTTGTCACTTCCATATACTAGTGGGAATTTTCATTATAGAACTTGGCTTGTATATCCCAACGATGGGCTTCCTCAAATTGCCCTAGGTCTTCATGAGCAAGCAAGTTGATGCACACCCACTAGTTTTCCTTTGAGCTTTCTTACACTTATAGCTCTTGTGCATCCGTTACATGGAAATCCCTACTCACTCACATTTATATCTATTGATGGGCATATCCATAGCCCATTGATACGCCTAGTCGATGTGAGACTTTCTCCCTACTTTTGTCTACTACCACCTTCTATTCCACCCATAGTGCTATGTCCATGGCTCACGCTCATGTATTGCGTGAAGAGTTGAAAAGGTTTGAAAAAGTAAAGTATGAAAACAATTGCTTGGCTGACACCGGGATGGGCATGAGGGGTACCTTGTGTTAAGAAAAGGGAGCATAAAAGGCTATATGATTTTGTAGGGATAACGTTCTTTAGCATTGATATTTTGAAAGACTTGATTGTTTGTTGGGATGCCCTAATATTAAATTCTTTTATGTCAAATGATAGACTATTGCTTTGAATCACTCTGTCTTAATATTCATGCCATGATTAGATTACATGATCAAGATTATGCTAGGTGGCATTCCACATCAAAAATTATCTTTTTTTATCATTTACCTACTCGAGGACGAGCATGAATTAAGCTTGGGGATGCTAATACGTCTCCGTCGTATCTATAATTTTTGATTGTTCCATGCCAATATTCTACAACTTTCATATACTTTTGGCAAGTTTTTATACTATTTTTTGGGACTAACATATTGATCCAGTGCCCAGTGCCAGTTCCTGTTTGTTGCATGATTTTTGTTTCGCAGAATATCCATATCAAACGGAGTCCAAACGGAATAAAAACGGATGGAGATTTTTTTGGAATATATGTGAATTTTGGGAAGCGGAACTAACATGAGACGATGCCCGAGTGGGCCACGGGGCAGGGGGGCGCGCCCACCAGGGGCAGGCGCGCCCTGGGCCCTCGTGGCCACTCCATAAGGCGGTAGATGCCCTTCTTTCACCGCAAGAAAGATAATATCTCGGTAAAAATCATGTCAAAAAGTCAGCCCAATCGGTGTTACGGATCTCCGGGAATATAAGAAACGGTGAAGGGGCAGAGTCTGGGAACGCAGAAACAGAGAGAGACAGAGAGACAAATCCAATCTCGGAGGGGCGAGGCCCTGGACCAGAGGGGAAACCCTTCTCCCACCTAGGGAGAAGGTCAAGGAAGAAGAAGAAGAAGGAGGGGGGCTATCTCCCCCTCGCATCCGGTGGCACCGGAGTGCCACCGGGGCCATCATCGTGTGACGGCGATCTACACCAACACCACCGTCATCTTCACCAACATCTCCATCACCTTCCCCCATCTATCTACAACGGTCCACTCTCCCGCAACCCGCTGTACCCTCTACTTGAACATGGTACTTTATGCTTCATATTATTATCCAATGATGTGTTGCCATCCTATGATGTCTGAGTAGATTTTCGTTGTCCTATCGATGATTGGTGAATTGCTATGATTGATTTAATTTGCTTGTGGTTATGTTGCTGTCCTTTGGTGCCCATCATATGAGCGTGTGCGTGGATCACACCATAGGGTTAGTTGTATGTTGATAGGACTACGTATTGGAGGGCAAGAGTGACAGAAGCTTCAACCTAGCGTAGAAATTGATGCATACGGGATTGAAGGGGGACCAATATATCTTAATGCTATGGTTGGGTTTTACTTTAATGAACGTTAGTAGTTGCGTATGCTTGCTAATAGTTCCAATCATAAGTGCATAGAATTCCAAGTAAGGGATGACATGCTAGTAGTGGCCTCTCCCACATAAAACTTGCTATCGGTCTAGTAACGTAGTCAATTGCTTAGGGGCAATTTCGCAACTCCTACCACCACTTTTCCACACTCGCTATCATTAACTTTATAGTTTATTTATCTTAACAGCCACTAGTTTATATTTACGTGCTCTTTATATTCTTGCAAACCTATCCCACAAAAACTGCAAACTACTTCTAGTTTCATACTTGTTCTAGGTAAAGTAAACGTCAAGCGTGCGTAGAGTTGTATCGGTGGTCCATAGAACTTGAGCGAATATTTGTCCTGCCTTTAGCTCCTCATTGGGTTCGACACACTTACTTATCGAAAGAGGCTACAACTGATCCCCTACACTTGTGGGTTATCAGTGCCCGTGGCACCTCCGGGTCCTTCTTTCGCAAGTGGCTGTAGAACATTCTTGGATTGAGGTGAGACTTGTCGTACGTTGTTGTTTTAGTACATGGAGACCTCCTGTCAAGTTTCATTGCGTTTCGAGGTCGTTTGATACTCCAACGGTTAACCTCGCGCGCTAAAAGGTCCTCTTTCTTTTGGCCCAACACCCCTCCACAACAGCCCACTAACCCAGCACAACCCCTTCCATCCTCTCGGTCGTTGGATCGTGATCGTGTGGGCGAAAACCGCTCCTCATTTGGACACTCCTAGCTCCCAGAATCTATATAAACAGCCCCCATCCCTGAAATCAAGGGTAAAACCCTAGCCCGAGTCCCTCCACGCCGCCGGAGGCGTCCGTCCGCAGCCGGACATGTCCGCCCGCCGCTCCGGACCACTCCCAGGCCGCCACGTGGCCTCCCCGCCGCCGGGTCCTCCTCCCGCCGCCGCGGCCCGCGAGGCCCGAGGCCGGCCCGCATGAGCCCGCGCACCTCCGCGGCCGTGCCCCGCACCCCGCCACCGCGCCCTCGGTCTCCAATCCGCATCGCCGCCGCCGGGTCACCGCGCCTCCCCGCCGACCGCCGTGCTCACCTCCGGCCGGACCACCTCGCCGGCATGCATCGCCGTCACCGCTGCCGGTCGCGGCCGCAGCAACCTTCACCGCCGCCGTCGGCCTCCACCACGCCCTCCGGCCGGCCACCTCGCCGCCCCTCATCAACTCCGGCGAGCCGCCGGCCTGATCCAAATCTGGATCTGGATGTGGACCAGATCCACCGGCCCACCGAACCAAACGCCACCCGCCGACCCGGATTTCTCCGTCCCAAATCCCTCCGTCCCGCGTTGACTTTCGCGGAGGTAAAATTCCACTAAGTCCCAGATCCGTGTTAATTTGCTGCCTCCTTCATCATGTGGTAACTTTGTGCTCGATGCTCCGTTTTGCGCATATGATATATCAAATTGTTTGTCTCGACATGCTCTACATGTTAGCATCAGTTTCATGCATGATAGGGATCATCTAGATGTCTTAATCTTCATGGCAAGAGTGCTTCGTGATGTAACTGTTTTAGCACTTGTTGTCTGTGTAAATTTGTTGGCATGTTCGTGAGCTAGTAACTTTGTGCATGTTGATCCAAATGGAGTGTATGATATGTCCAGATGTTCGTCTTGTGATGCTATTCATGATGGATGCATTTGCATACATGGTAGGTTGCTTTATGCCATGTTTAACCCTGTTGCAAAAGTGCATGTGGCTGATAAGTTTCTGAACTTGTTATGAGATGATGTTTTGTCTTGACTGTGTATATTAATCCATGTGTCATATGAGATAGGTGTCAACATGAGTTTTTCTCATTGGAATGTGATCTACATGCTAGATTCATTTTAATGCCATGATATGTCTTGAGATGAGTGCATCAAGCTTGTTAACATGTCATCGTGATGTTAAATTTCTGCTAAGTGTGAATTTGTTAATTTTCATGCCATGTTTCCATGATGCCACCGTCATTGTTGTGCATGATTAGAGTTGTGCAGTGGGTGTTTCTTGATGTATATGTTATGCTCTAGCTATCCATGCTCTTGTTTGCCATGATGACATGCTGTAGTTTGTTCTTTCGATGCCCTCAAGTTGCTTCAAAATGTTTTCTGTCAGCATGCCCTGTTTTTGCTAAGTCTGGATAAACTTTTGCGCTTTTTCCATGATGTTTGGGACATGTTCTAGTATGTTGTAGAAGTAGCCATGTGGTTATTCTTGAAGAGCATGTTGTGTATGTTATTTCCATGCCTTTTGCTTGCATGATGGCTTGCTGTAGCTTGTTGTTTTCATGCTCTCAAGTTGCTATAAAATGTTTCTGTCAGCTTGTTATCAGCAAGTTAAGTTTTGCCATGTGAATAGCTAGTGTTCTATGCATCCTATGACCATGTTATTGCCATGAGTAGCTTCACAAACATGTCTTCTTGATGTTGGTTATATTGACATGCCATGCTATGGTTTGGTATGAGTTGCACAAGCTTGCAAACATGCCTACTTGTTGTTGTTTCTGCCATGCCATGTAATTTTCACCAAGTCTGAGAATTCTGTAAACTTATTGCATCTTGCCATGCTTGTTTAATTGTGTTCCAGCAAGTTTTTGGGTGTGATCTAAGTTCATTCTTGTTAAGATTCATGTCTATTTCACATCCTTGCCTCTTGTCCTCATGTTTGGGTGCTGTAGCATATTTATTTCTTGCTCCAAAGATGCCATATTGCTGTTAACTGCAGTTTTGCATTGCATCTTGTTTTGCTTGTCTTTTGCAAACCGTGCATCCGTTTCCGGTGATCTTTATATCGATTTCAACCGAGATCTTCCCCTCTATCCAATGGCTTGCTTGGTTGCCCAAGATGAAGCCATTTACATCATCCTCTGCTTAGGCTCAAGAGCATCCTCATGCATACGCACATCATATTTGCATTCCATGACATGTCTTGCATCATGTTGATTGTGCATTACACCATGATTGATCTTGTACCATTGTTGTGGTCTTGTGTTGGGTAGAGCCGGGAGTCGATAACGAGTTCGAGGATCTTGTCGAGACAGAGTTTGAGGAGCCGTCTTACCATCCCACCGACGACTTACCAGGCAAGATGACCGTTCCCCGACATCACCTCTATCTTTGCCTATGCTAGTTGTCTCGTTCTTTAGATATGCCTCGATGCCTATTCCTGTTTGTCAGACTCCTATTGTTGCCATGAAACACTCTAACCGCCTTCCTAGCAAACCGTTGATTGGCTAAGTACGCTTTTGCTCAGCCCCTCTTATAGCGTTGTTAGATGCAGGTGAAGTTTGAAGATAGCTCCATGTTCGGACGTGTTTATTGGGATAACACAATATATATATCTGTTTAATACTAATGCACCTATATATTGGTAATGGGTGGAAGGCTTGGCCTTCTACTTGGTGTTCTGTTCCACTCATGCCACCTTAGGACCCGATAAACCGGTGTTATGTTCCTTGATTTTGCGTTCCTAACACGGTTGGGGTTGATGGGCCCCCCCTGGATAATTCGCACTGATTAAAGCTTTTCCAGCAAGACCCAACATTGGTTTTACATTTGCCAAACAACTAAAACTTGCATAGGGCATTGTAAACCCGAGTTCTTAATCAACAACCCGGGCCAGTGCTCCTCTTGAGTGTTGGTCCAAACTAGGGGTTATGCGGGGCCACCACGAGGAAACTCGAGGATTGGTTTTACCTGTAGGATCACCCATCCGGTCGTGGCCTGAGACGAGATACACGCGGCTACTATCAGGGTGTCGGCACGCCGGGAGGTCTTGCTGGATTAGTTTTACCTTTGTCGAAATATCTTGAGCACGGGATTCCGAGAATACTCGGGTCTTCCCACTTTTGAGTTGCGACTCCGCAGATCGTGAGCTTGTGATGGGCTAAGTTGGGACACCCCTGCAGGGTTTGATCTTTCGAAAGCCGTGCCCGCGGTTATGTGGCAGATGGGAATTAGTTAATATCCGATTGTAGTTAACTTGACACCATATCCTTAAGAATACACTACCTGTGTGAGTAACCGTGATGGTCTCTTTCCGAAGGGCTTCGGGAAGTGAACACGGTGGGGTTATGTATGAACGTGAGTAGCTAGGGTCACTTCTTGATCAACTTGGCGACCGTTGGCACTTGTTCTCATCTCGCTCTAAACTCGTAAGCTAGATGCTTACGCTTGCTGCAAACACTTTAATACCTGTTCCACACCTAAGGCTTTGGTAGTTTTGATACCCGGGAACGGGATTGCTGAGTCTTGATGGCTCACAGATTACAACACACACCAGATGCAGGTACATCCAAGTACGATGCAGGAGATGTATCAGAACTTCAGTGGGAGTTCGATGAAGAGCGTGGTCGTTACTATGTATCGTATCCCGACGATCAGTAGTGGTTCCTACTAGGGGCGATCAGGCCTTGTGTTTATGGTATCTTTCTCGTTTGGATTTCATCCGTAGTCAGACCCTATGTTTTGGATGATTGTATGTTATTGTATTCATTGTGTGACGTGGCGAGTGTAAGCCAACTATCTTTTACAATTTCATCCCTGAACTTTTACATGAGATGTGCAAAGATACCATACTTGAGATCATTCCAGAATGCGCTTATGTCTTTAAGTCGTGCATCGACACGTAGGAGACATAGTCGCATCCTGGGCATTACAACAGGTGTCTCCGAAGGTGTTCGTGATGTTGGCATAGATCAATAATAGGATTTGTCACTCCGAGTGTCGGAGAGGTATCTCTGGGCCCTCTCGGTAATACACATCATAATAAGTCTTGCAAGCAAATGACTAATGAGTTAGTCACGAGATGATGTATTACGGAACGGGTAAAGAGACTTGCCGGTAACGATATTAACTAGGTATGGTGATACCGACGATCGAATCTCGGGCAAGTAACATACCGATGACAAAGGGAACAACGTATGTTGTTATGCGGTTTGACCGATAAAGATCTTTGTAGAATATGTAGGAGCCAATATGAGCATCCAGGTTCCGCTATTGGTTATTGACCGGAGATGAGTCTAGGTCATGTCTACATAGTTCTCGAACCCGTAGGGTCCGCACGCTTAACGTCTGATGACGATCGGTATTATGAGTTTATGAGTTTTGATGTACCGAAGGTAGTTCAGAGTCCCAAATGAGATCATGGACATGACGAGGAGTCTCGGAATGTCCGAGACGTAAATATCGATATATTGGAAGGCTATATTCGGACATCGGAAAGGTTCCGAGTGGTTCGGGCATTTTTCCGGAGTATCGGGAGGTTACCGGAACCCCCGCTGGAGAAGTTATGGGACTTATGGGCCATAAGAAGGAAGCATACCAGCCCACAAGAGGCTGGTGGACCCCCCTTGGGCAGTAGGCAGAATTGGAAAAGGTTTGGCGGGGGGGGGGGGGGGGTGCGCCCCCTTTCCTTCTCTCCTACTCCTCCTTCCCTTCCTCTCCTACTCCAACTAGGGAAGGGGGAAATCCTACTCCCGGTGGGAGTAGGACTCCTCCTAGGCGTGCCATAGAGGGCCGGCCTCTCCCCCTCCTCCACTCCTTTATATACGGGGGTGGGGGCACCCCATAGACACACAAGTTACACAAGTTGGTCAAGTTGATCTCTCCCAACCGTGTGTGGTGCCCCCCTCCACAGAAACACACCTCAGTCATATCATTGCAGTGCTTAGGCGAAGCCCTGTGCCGGTAGCTTCATCATCTCCGTCACCACACCGTCGTGCTGACGAAACTCTTCCGCAAAGTTCTACTGGATCAAGAGCTCGTGGGACGTCATCAAGCTGAACGTGTGCTGAACGCGGATGCTCCGTACGTTCGATGCTTGATCGGTTGGATTGCGAAGAAAGTTCGACTACATCAACCGCTTCACTAGACGCTTCCGCTCCCAGTCTATGAGGGTACGTAGACACACTCTCCCCTCTCGTTGCTATGCATCTAGTAGATAGATCTTTCGTGATCGTAGGAAATTTCCGAAATACTATGTTCCCCAACAGCTGTAGGCAACCCATACAGAGCAATGCGACTTGTGATGAGCAACATTGGCAGAAAAACACATTTCAAATAGGATTGAGCCCCCCCTTAATGTGTGCATAGAAGACTAAACAGATTTTCTATGTATGCAAATGGGAGCGAGTAAATATCAAAGCAACAACCCATGCTGTAGAGAACCCATACGGAGGAATGAAGCTTGTGATGAGCAACGATGGCAGAAAAATTTGGCACAAATATGAGATACACCATCAACTCAAGGTTTCATATATAATAGGACAGGGTCTCATAATTTAGTATCACACATAGCATACGTAAACAATACGAAGATAATAATGCAAACATAGAGCTCGACATCAAGGTACTACAACTACAACTCCCCCTTTGACAACAACATGCAAAATGGGCTAAGATAGTAGAGCAAGGAAGCAATATCACTCCTGGATGATGTCAACATCATCGACCACCCCATCAAAGAACTCGGCGTACACATCGCGAGCCGGGAAACCAAAGGAAGAAGTAGACGGAGCTGTCGGAATATGATCATCCTCGCTCACCGGACTGCCACGATCACGAAGCCGCTGCTTGAGCTGACTCTTGGGGTGGATGAGACGTTTCTGAACATCATGGTTTTTCTTGTAGTTGAATGTGATAGCCTTCATGATGGCAGACTGAGCTTTCCCCATAAATGAGGCAAGGCGGCCAAAAGGATCACTTGAGGAGGAGGAAGCACCAGAGTAGTTCTTGGGTTTGGCAGGAGTCTTGCCCTTGGTAGAGGCCGTGGTGGTGGTGGTGGCCTTGGACATATGAATAGTGGGTCTCCACAGAACATGCTCAGCAGTTTTGACAACCTCAAATGGAGCAGTGTGATCAATGAGATCCTGAATGAATGGGGCATGAGGGAACCGACGAGATTGTAGAAATCCGGATAAACGGATATCATGCCAAATGTAGTGAGAAATGTCAAGTGGCTCTGTGGGCTTATCATGCATGCGTACCATCTAGTCAATGAATTAACCACGAGCCCAAGAACGATCTCCCTTCATGGGATAGAGAGTGCGAAGAACACACTAAAAAAGGATGTAGTAAGGAGACCTGAAGATGGATGACTCATTAGGAGGATACTCAACCTCTTTGGGTTTAAGCACACTTTTGACCAGTGGCATACATGCATCAATCCCCACTGGCTTATGATGAGGATCCAGACCGTGAATCTTGTGGCCACTACCAGATAGGCCCAATATCTGAACAAACCGGCGATATGTGATACTGAGCTGAACATTGTCGGTCATCCATGTGAGAGTGTTATTCGGCCAAAAGAAACATGTGGCATAGAACTGAAGTATGGCAGCTTCATTCCAGTCACACTTGAAGGTCATGGCCGGACTGAGAGTCATACCATCAATGATCTTGACAGTGTCATCCGGAAACAACTCAGGGTGAGCCCTCATATAGGGAAGATCAACAGGGCGATGAGGAGCCAAGCCACGTTTGCGTACCATACTAGCATAGATATCTTGCTGCATACGAGTGCGAAAGTGAGGGTCTTCCGCATCGGCGAGCATCTCAAACTGATTGACATCCCGCCGAAATTCCAGATAGGGACCAGCCCCCATGGTCTTGAAGTTGTGAATGGCACAGTTCCCACTGTGAGGCATCTCCATGGAAATGTGACGACCATGAGTGATAGGCATAGCTGGCCCACGGACTTGAGGCACAGGGGCATGCGGAGGACGCTGTGTACCAGGCTTGGACTGACCAACAGGTTGCCTGGGGAAAATTTCCTTCTCTTCCTCGGCAATGTAGTCCTCATCGTCCGGATCAGAGGCGGAGGGAGGACTCAGACGACGCTGCGCCGGAGGTGGACTTCCGTCCCACTTTGTCTCCGGCCCAATCCGCATCTGTGTACCCAATGATATCAAACTTGGCATCCTTGGGGTACCATAGACCCAACTTTGGGGTGTGAACAAGGTATCTAAGAATATGCTTAACCGCCTTATGATGACTTTCCCTAGGGGAAAGCTTGAAATCTAGCACATATGCCTACACTTAACATGATGTCTGGTCTAGATGCATAAAGATAAAGCAATGAACAAATCATAGAGCGGTAAAGAGATGGGTCAAAAGGAATACTGTTAGTGTCTCCAGTGAGAACATGTTTTGTTGGCATATGTGTCTTACATGGGCTTGCATTTGTCATGTCAAACTTCTCTAGAACGTCCTTGAGGTATTTTGTTTGAGATAAGAAAATTCCTTCTTGAAATTGTTGAATTTGAAATCCGAGAAAGAGCTTCAAGTCTGGATTTAGTGACATCTCAAAGGTCTTGGTCATGGAGGCAATAAACTTCTTGCACAAATGAATGTTAGGAGAACCAAAAATGATGTCATCTACATAGATTTGGCATAAGATCAAATCACCCTTTCCCCTCTTAGTAAAAATAGTGGGATCAATTACCCCTCTCACAAAACCATCAGCGAGTAGAAACTTCTTAAGATGATCATACCAAGCACGAGGTGCTTGTTTGAGGCCATACAAAGCCTTGCGAAGTTTATACACATAGTCTTTGTGATCGGGATCAACGAACCCAGGTGGTTGTGATACATATACTTCTTCTTGTAGAGGACCTTTAAGGAAAGCACTTTCACCTCCATTTGATGTAACGTAAAACCATTGAAAGCAGCATAAGCAAGTAAGATGTGAATAGACTCAAGACAGGCAACAGGAGCAAATGTCTCATCATAGTCCAAACCTTCAACTTGTGAGTACCGTTGTGCCACTAACCTTGCCTTGTTATGTATTATCACACCATTCTCATCTTGCTTGTTTTTGAAAATCCATTTTGTTCCAATGACATTTTGTTCCTTAGTTGGTCTCTTGACTAACGACCACACTTTGTTGTGTTCAAAACAGTTCAACTCTTCTTGCATAGCAATGAGCCAATCATTGTCCATCATGCCTCTTGTACCTTGAGTGGCACAACACTAGAGACAAACGAAAAGTGACCACAAATTTTTGTCAATTTTTTACGAGTGACTCTACCTTCCAATATGCTGTTTAGGATTTTATCAATATCAACATGACCGGCCACTCTAGGCATGATGGAGGTGATGGTTTCACGAGGTTCAACTTCATTTCCATCATCCACATCTTCGACATGTGGATCATTAGTGTGCGGTGGAAGATCTTCTTCTTAATGTTGCATTTGTTGAGGTTCATCATTAAGGATTGCACTTTCTTGTTCTTGCTCTTGGTGATGATATTGTTCTTGAATATGATCATGTTGAGGGACTTGTTCTTCTTCTTGTTCTTGAACAACAGACATCGTTTGAGTAATATGATCTTGTGATGGTATGGGTGTTGAAGTGGCTTGATGATGAGTGAAACTTCCATCTTCTTCTTCATCAACATGAGGTTCTTGTTCCATTGTAAAAAGAGCACCAACGCCCATGGTCAAAATATCTTGAGAAGAATCTTCTTCACCTACATCACTTAGATCAACTTGCTCCCCGTGGGAGCCATTAAATTCATCAAACACCACGTCACAAGTTTCTACAACACATCCATTGGATTTCTTGTAGACTCTATAGGCGCAAGAGTTTGATCCATAACTAACAAATATGCCCTCAATTGTTTTGGATTGAAATTTTCCTAACCGTTCTCCCATGTTGAGAATGAAGCACTTGCACCCAAATACATGAAAGTACTTGACATTTGGCTTGTTCCCAGTTAGAAGCTCACATGGAGTCTTCTCCAATATCATACGGAGGAAGCGCCGGTTTGATGCATGACATGCGGTGTGGCGGCCTCGGCCCAGAAACTATGTGGTGACTTGTACTCATCCAACATAGACCTTGCCATTTCCAAAAGTGTACAATTATTCCTCTCGGCTACACCATTTTGTTGAGGAGTGTAGGGTGCGGAATATTGATGTTCAATCCCCTCATCACTAAGAAATTCGTCCAAGGCGTAGTTGTAATGCCCCGAATGTAATACTTTCCCTTTTGGGCATATAACATATCTCTGGCTTCATCTATTCCATTCCGGGTTCTTTGTCTTTCGGGTTTTCGTCGTTTTGTTGTGTGCGTGTGTGGCATTCATTCATATCATGTAGTCATGTGCATCGCATTGCATTTGTGTTGTCGTTTGCATCCGGTTCCACGCATTCCTTCCCGTTGTCCGTTTCGCGTTCCGGAGCTCCCTCACGTGTCCGTGGCATCCCGTAGGCCTACTTTGGTGTTTGGACGTGTAACGTTACCGATTTGGCGCGAGACTTGTCGTGTGTTGTTGTTTTGGTGTGTGTAACCCGCCTGTCAAATCTCGTTGCGTTTGGAGTCCGTTTGCTACCCCAACAGTTATTCTCGTGGGCTCAAAGTGCCTCCACTTTGAGGCCCAAGACACCCCTCCAACAGCCCACCAAACCACTCCTAGCCACTTCTATCGTCTAGGCCATCCAATTCTGATCGTGTGGCCGAAAACCGCACTCCATTTGGGCAACCCTAGCTCCTTGTGCCTATATATTTGTCCACTTCCCCCAATTTTTGCCCCAATTCAAGGAAACCCTAGCCCCCACCTTCTCCTTCCTTCAGCCACCACCACCTCGCCGGAGCTTCGCCGGAGTTCGCCGGAGCACCACCACCTCGCCGAAAACCACCTCCTCACACCTCTCCTTCCTCTCTCCTCTCCACCGGAGCCTCCTCTCCACCCCCTCACCTCACCACCGGCCGGCGTCGCCCTCCTCCACAGCCGCACCACCGCCGGCTAGGCACCGAGCCGAGCCCCTCCGCTCGATACCACGACCGCCGCCGCCCTGGATCCATGATCCGAGAGGGTCAACGCCCGATCCCGCCGCTCGCTTGGGCCTCCTCCGCAGCGGACCAGCCACTCGGGCCAGGCGCCTCCCTCCACAGCGCCCTGAGCCAGGCCCGGCTCCTCCCTCCGCCGCGCCCTCCCTGGGCCGAGTCAACGCCACCCGTGGGCCGCCTTCCCACCCGCGGGCCCGCGCCGCCTCCTCCCGCATTGCGCGAGCCCGAGCCTCCAGATCCGCCCAGATCGCCAGATCGCCGCACCTAGGCCTCCACCGCTCCCGAGCCAGATCGCCGCCAGTTCGCCTGGGCCGCGAGGCCTCCAGCCGCCGTCTGCCCTAGGGCCCCGAGGTCCATCCAGGCCGCTCCTCCGCCCAGATCCGTCCAGGCCGGCGTCCAGGCTTTCGCGGGCCTCCTCCCTCCAGCCCGCATCAGCCGCTTCCCGGGCCAGATCCGCCGTCGCGGGGCCGTTCCAGCCCTTTTGCTGCAGGGATCTGAGGTTGACCTCAATTTTCCACTAAGTCCATGTTTGCTTGTTGTCTGATGCTATATTAGAACTGTGATAACTTTTTGTGTGTTGCTCCGTTTTGTGCAAATGACACGTCCAGACGTTCGTGGTGATTAGCACTACGATTCATTTCATTGTGCCATGCATGTTTGAGATCATCTAGATGCTTATTTTTCTGTTGCAAGAGTGCATCCCGGTATAAACTGCTGTTAGTGATGTTTTTATGCCATCTTTGCATAGTGATATCTTTTAGCTCGTTTATCCGAATGATGCAAATGACATGTCCACGTGTTCGTCTTGCCATGCTCTACATGTTGGTTGTGTTAGGTTGCATGATAGATTTAATCTTGCCATGCTCTACATGTTGTTTGTGTTAAGTTGCATGATAGATTTATTCTTACCATGTTTATCCTCGTTGCAAAGTGCTATGTGGCTGTTTTGTTGTTTAACTTGTTATGAAATGCCATCTTGTTGAGCTCATTGCTATCGTTGTGTTTATCTCCATGATGCATGCTTGTATGTTTCGGAATCACCATCATGTGTACTTTGATGTGGTGCTTACCACTTGCCATGTTTAGTTTTGAGGTGACTTAAACTTGCTCTCGAAGATGCCATGATGAACTGCTGTTTTAACACTTAGTGGATTTTCACTAAGTCTGGAATCTGTTATTTCCAGATGCCATGTTTGCTTGCTGTTCTAGGACAATCCATGATAGTTTTGGGGTGACTCTTGATGGTTCCTTGTAGTATATATTGTTGGCTATCCATTCATGCTCTCACATGATTATTTGAGTGGCTGTAGCATATTTAACTTTTGCTCCAAAGTTGCAATAAATTACTGCTGTCAGGATTTTGTTGTCAAGTTCAATATGTCCAAGCTTGTTGCTATTGATCCGTGGCTCCTTTGGGGGTGCACCTTTGGACTTATTTGCTGTAGGATATGTCTAGTTTGTGGTCATGCTCTTTGCCATGATGTTTGAGTGCTGTAGCTTATTTATCTAGTGCTCCGAAGTTGCTATGTTGCTGTAATTTTCAGCTTATGCATATTTCTTGTTCCGGGCATAACTTTTAGCCCGTAGCTCCGATTGCAGCAAGTCTTATATGAAACTTGATTGATTTTCCGTGTAGATTCATAATATCCTATTTTTATCTTGTTATGAAGCTTTTGCTTGAATGCTTATTTTCCGTGCTCCGTGTGCTCACATAGTGCATCCATCATTTTTGTGTGCGCATTGCATCTTGTTGATTCGTGCCTTGTGTGATTGTATTGTTTAGAGCCGGAAGCTGAGACCGAGTACGAGTACGAGCACGAGGTTACCACCGAGCTTGAGAACGAGGACCCCTCTTACGATCCGAACAACTACTCTTCAGGCAAGATGACCGAACCCCGATAACATTACTATCTTTGCCTATTGCTAGAAGTCTCGATCTATAGTTTTGCCTCGATGCCCATGTCTTTCCTGTCAGCCTCCTACTTGTAACCATGACCATGTTTAACCACCCTACCTATGCAAACCATTGATTGGCTATACGTAGGCTTCGCTCAGCCCCTCTTATAGCGTTGCTAGTTGCAGGTGAAGTTGAAGATGCTTGCTTCGTGTTGAAGTTTGTTGGGTTATATCACACTATATAAATGCTGAAAATGAAATCATCTATATATTGGCAATGGGTGGAAGGCTAAGCCTTTTGCTTGGTGATTTGTTCCACTCATGCTGCTAGGAACCGTATAAACCGGTGTTATGTTCCTTGATTATGCGTTCCTCACACGATTGGGGTTATGGGGCCCCCTCGATAAACCGCTAAGTGCTAAGTCTTTTCCAGCAAGTCCCAACATTGGTACTATTTGCCTAATAACTAAATAAACTTGCATAGGGAGTAATTAACCCTCTTTCTTAATCAACAACCCCGGGCCAGTGCTCCACATGAGTGTTGGTCCGAAATGGGGAGCCTGCGGGGCCACCACGAGGGAACTCGAGGTTTGGTAAAAACCCGTAGCTTCACCCATCCGGTCGTGGCCTGAGACAAGATACGCGCGGCTACTATCAGGGTGTCGGCACGCCGGGAGGATTTGCTGGATTAGCCTTACCTTAGTTTGGAGTATCTTGAGCACGGGATTCCGAGAATACTCGGGCCTTCCCACCTTGGAGTTGCGACTCCGCGGATCGTGGGCTTGTCATGGGCCAAGTTGGAACACCCCTGCAGGGTTATGAACTTTCGAAAGCCGTGCCCGCGGTTATGTGGCAGATGGGAACTTGTTAATATCCAGTTGTAGGAAACTTGACACATTGTTCTAATACACTACCAGCGTGTGTACCGTGACTGTCAATTTCCGAATAGGGATTCGGGAGTTGAACACGGTGGGGTTATGATTGTTGAGCTTTAGCTAGGATCACTTCGTGATCATCTCTAGACCGAGGCACTTCTCTTCTCGCACTCTTTCACATAAGCTAGTGCTAGTTGCTGCTACAGACACTTATTCTTTTCTTCAGCCTTATCCTCTCCCAAGGCTTAAATAGTCATGTTACCCGGGTACGGGATTGCTGAGTCCTCTTTGGCTCACAGTTACTTCACCACACCAGATGCAGGTCCGATGGTGAGCTATCCAGGTGATGGCACCGAGCTAGACTGGGAGTATGACGAGGAGCGTAGTCGATACTATGTTCGTTATCCTGATGATCAGTAGTGGAGACTTCTACTAGGATTCGATCCGACCTGTGGTTTTAAATTATGTTTGGTATCTTGACATTTGGATTTTACCCTTAGATGGGCTGTGATGTTCTTTTGTATGATGATTGAAACATGTAATGAATTTGGGTGACGTGGCGAGTGTAAGCCAACTATTTTTATGTTTTCCATCCCCATCTTTTACATGAGTTGTGCAAAGATACCAAACTTGCGATCATTCCAGCATGGGGTTATGTCTCTAAGTCGTGCCTCGACACGTAGGAGATATAGTCCCATCCCGGGCATTACAGTAGTTCTTGAACTCGGAGCCATTATCACTTCTTATTGCCAATATTTCTTTGTTGAACTTGCGTTGAGCTTGCTTGTCAAAATCAATGAAGGTGATCTTCGTCTCATCCTTGGACTTGAGGAAAAACACCCATGTGTATCTTGAGTAATCATCAACAATGACAACTCCATACTTTTTCCCACCAAGACTATCCCATGAAGAATGCCCAAAGAGATCCACATGAATGAGATCCAAAGGCCTTAAGGTAGATGCAATATTCTTGGGTGGGTGCTTTGATTGATGTTGCTTCCCGGCTATGCATGCACTACACACACGATCTTTCTCAAAAGAAACATTGGTTATTCCAATGATGTGATTTCCCTTTAAGAGATCTTGAAGATTTCTCATGCCGACATGGGCTAGACGGTGATTACATAGACACTCCTTGTCGGCCTTGGACATTAGACAAGTTGCATGGAATGTACTCTCTTTTGAGAAATCAACTGTGTTAAGGTTGCCATCCAACTCTCCAACAAAGGCCACCTCAAGAGTATGTCTCTTAAAGACTTTCACATCCGTTAGTCCAAATAGTGTATCATAACCAACGGAAGCCAATTGACGAACTGAAAGCAAGTTATATTTAAGGGATTGGACAAGAATGACATTAGCAAGAGACATGTCATTTTTGCAGCGACCTTGCCCAACCCAAGTACCTGTCCTTTTGATCCTCCACCAAACACGCTCATAAATGGTTGAATAGCTTCCATGAAGTCGAAGAGCAATTTGCTATCTCTGGTCATATGGTTGGTGCATCCACTATCGATCACCCATTTGACTCCACCGGAGAAGGCAACCTACACACAATTCACGACTTGGTTAGAGGCACCCATTTTGCAATTGGACCTCTGAAGTTAGTCAAAAGGGTCTTAGGAACCCAAATAGCGTAGAAACGGGAAGCATTACGAGGACCAACAAATTTAGCATAAAATTCTCCATCCTTTGTTTTACAAAGTACATAGGATGGATGCATGAACTCTTTTGGCTTGTTGAGAGTGGGCATGCCCCTAGTGGCCTTCCCACTCACAACCTTACCTTTCTCCTTCTGCCCTTCACGCACAAATGTCTCCTTGAGAGGGGTGGTGCATTTTTGTGAAGACGTCATTTTCTTGCTTGTGCTTGGGTCAAACCGGAGCCCTTCCTTGGCAACCACCTCATTGTGTTGGCTCAATACCACATTAAGGTTCTTTTGTCCTTGATCACATGTCATGAGTCCTCTCTCAAGTTGTGCCTCTAGAGAGCGATTTCCTCAAGAATAGATGCTAGGTCACCACTAGAGTTAGTAGTACAAGCATCAACATTGATAATAGGTGAAGAGTAAACCTTGGCTAGAGTTCCAAGATAAGTAAGTTTGAGCATCTCAAAGCTCTTTGTAAGAAGGGTGAGCTCCTCTTCCTTAGTCTTGAGGGACACAGATAGAAGCTCACAATCCTTAGAGAGAGAAGCATGAGATTCCACAAGCTTACTTTTATCATTCATCAACTCCTTGCAAGAGTTCTTGGCCTTTTTCAAGGAGGCAAGTTATTTAGCATGAACATCAATGTTTGCACCAATTTTTAAGCATAGTTCATCATTTCATGCTTTCTCATATTGGACTTTCCGCTCAAGGATTTCATAGTTTTCCTTTTCCTCTCTGACGAGGCTTCGAGTTCCTTAATGGTGATGGTGTGCTTACTCACCATCTCCATAAGCATACGAAACATAGTGAGCTTCTTTCCTTGAAGAGAGCACATGAACTTATTTAGTTTAGCAAGCATAGGGTCATCTATATCATCATTGTCATAATCATCATAATTCTCCTCCGCATCAATATACTCATCACAAGGACTAGATGGAGTGAAAAGAGGAGGATTTGAATGTGGGGTTACCTTGACCTTGTCAGGAGAGTTTTGGTCCTCTCCATCTTCTACCACGGCCTTTGCCATTAAGCACTTGTGAGCGTTGCCCTTTTAATCTCTCATGTAGTTGTAGGTGACAACATCACCACTCTTGTAGACAAGCCTCAAGGTGTTTTGGGAATCTTGAGCTACTCCTGCAACACCACCAACATCATCCGTGTCGGATTCCTCATGGGAAACCATTGCTTTCCCGTCTCTCTTCTTGAGATTGGAGTTCAAGGAATTTGGTAACTTCTTCATAGGAAAGGTCCTGGGAAACCTTAGTTTATCTTCTCTCTTCTCATAAGGGCAATCATTGGAGAAGTGGTTGGTTTCTTCACAGTTGTAGCACTTTCTCACTTTCTTCTTCTAGAATATTCCCTTGAATTTTCCTACGCTAAACTTCTTGACAAAGAGGATAATGTCTTCATATGAAGGGCTCTCATCAGAGGCAATCTCATCACCATCTTCATCATCATCATCATCATCATCATCATCTTCTTCTTCTTCTTCAATTTGCTCCTCCTCACATACATGCTTGGCCTTCAAAGCAAGATTGATCTTTGATGTTGAGGTACCATGCATGGAAAGATGTTTTGTAGCATTTTCCTTTGACTCTTCGAATAGTTGTAAAGTGGATATGATGTCATCCGGGGTCATTTCCTTGAATCCATGATGTTGTCTTATGTCCCACACCATTTGTTGATGATATGGAGCAAGAGCATGAAGTAACTTGTCCATGAGAAACCACTTAGTCAAGTTGAATCCATCTTGTGTCTTGTCACAATCATAAGACTCAATGTCGACGGTGAGAGTCATGAGATGCTCAAGGACATGCTTGGGGGATTCACCTTTCTCCATACAATTTTTTTGCAATTGATCCTTGGCAATTTCATACCGAGCAAGCAGGAGAGTGGATATACCGGTCTTGGTCCTCACAATACTATCCCACAACACCTTGGCACTTGTGATGTGTATGTAAGGTCTCCTTTGCTTATCATTCATTCCTTTTCTTATGCACATGATTGCCGTGTCATTGAGATGCTTGTCATAAGTTTCTCTTGGAGTGAGATTCTTTAGGTCGAAAAGGTTGGCCATGCTCCAGAATGTCCAACATTTCATCATTGGCGTACGTAAGATGGTCCTGCATACCAACTCTCCACAAAGCAAAATCGGAACTGACATCTAGAAAAGGAGGTTTTCCTCCAGAATTATATTTAGGTTTCTCAACTTGAGGTCTAGCATAAAGCCATGGAACACTAGATTGATCATTGCTAGGAGGTTGTTGGCCAAGTGAAGGAGTAGGCACATTTGGCCTCGAGGTCGCACCACCCGAAAGTGGCCCGAGCATCGTGGTTAATGTGGCTAACCTCATTTGGACCATAACCTCAAGAGAAGCATCATGCTCCTCCTTTTTCTTAGCAAGGGCCCATTCCAGATCCTCAGAAGTGAAAGACTTGACTTCCGAAGAAGCAGTGTCCTTCTCCTTCGGATATGCAACAAGGGGAGTCCCATCGGGGTTCATCTTGCTCTAGGGCGGTTAATCCAGAAGAATAGAGCACGATGCTCTGATACCAATTGAAAGAATATGAAAGTGAACCTAACAATTGCAAGTGTGATACTAAGAGCTAAGAAAAATAGACAAGTACCACAAGTATATGAGTAAGCAAGCACAATATGATACAAGTAAAGACTAAGAGACAATTAACCACAAGTAGGGAGTTAGGGTTAGGAATAACCGCAACTCTGAGAGATGAGGATGTATGCCGATGTTCACTTGGAGGGAAGCTATATCACCGTTTAGAGAGGTGGGTGTTACCATGAAGGCACACTAACGCCACGAAGGCTCACCCCATTCTCTCTTTGAGATATCACCACAAAGGCGATTCTCAACCACTAGTGGTAGACCTTGGGGTGGTCTCCAAACCCTCACATACTTTCCGGGGGTAATCACAATGGTAGATTTCTCTCCGAATGACTCCTACCGCCTAGGAGTCTCCAACCTCCAAGAGTAACAAGAACGATGGGGAAAAGCTCAAGACTTACTCAAATCATGAATTCCTTTGGAGCATAGAAGGGGAAGGAGTGGATCTATCACTTTCTTGGACAACTTCTCACAAATGCTCTCAAATCCCTTCGGGGTCTAAGATTTGGTGTATGAGTGTGTGTGAGAGAGTGAAGTGTGTTCCAGGGTTTGCTCAAAGTGAATAGTCAACCCTCTCTCATGGGGGAAGAAGGCTATACATAGGATTGGAGCAAATATGGCCTTTATGGTGTAAGTGACAAGGTAGGTTGGACATCCGGCCTAGTGTAGAGCCTGTGTAAAGGAACAGAGGCCGGATAATAAAACAGAGAGGCCGGACATCCGAGGTTGAAACCGGACATCCAGCGCACCAGTGAGGAGCCGGACATCCGACAGCGACCCAGACATCCGGTCAGTGCAGACCGAAGGTTGATGAAGCATCTGTAAAAGAGGTCAGATTTTCGGGGAGCCCCGGATATCTGGGGCTACGAGGGCAACCCAGACATCCAGTAGCCCAGACACAGCATAAAACACATTCTGTGATTGGGGGACGGATTTCTGGCAAGGAGCCCAGACAACCGACAGGCCTCAGGCCAGAAACACATGAAAGAGGGAAAGAGTGAGTGTCTAAGGTGACAGTTGATGCTACCAGTGATCCAAATTGCTTGGGCAATTTTAGAAGGTGTAGGAAGCAAATGAAACAAAAGGACTTGAGAAAATCTTGTGCTAACCCTATCGAACCCCTCTTTTAGTAGTGCGGGATCCTATACTCAAGAATAAACCACAAAATGAGTCGTTGATGAAATGTTCCTTCTTCCTTGAGTTGCATCAATCTCATATGTCCATGATCCACACACATCTATCATCTGAGGGCTAACACATGCGATTTACTTGATACACATAGTTAGTCCCCTACATGTATATTGTTATCAACATCAAAATATGATGCAGGGGCATGATTGCACTTTCAGCAGCCGTTGGCATTCTGGATACCTGGGTACGCAGACCTGCCTGCCCGCGGCCCGCGGCGTGGCTTCATCAACGGCCTAGTACGGCCCACCTGCAACACCGACAAGACAAGACCCTCATGAGGGGCCAAGCCTCGTGAGGCGGATGACGCCAAGACAGCTCGAAGGAGCGGCCGCGCGTGGGCTGCTCCTGAGGAGCAGAGATTCCTATGCAAGCACTCAGCCTCATGAGGTTGCGGTGATGAAAGCCATGACGACCAAGGCCAGGCGGGCGCCAGCGGGTGCAGAGGAGCAGGTTTCCACTTAGGTGCTAAGGAAGTAGGCGGAGACGCAGGGTCCCGAGGGATCGACCAAAGGTTTCCATTCCCGTGCAACAATACCAAGACCGCAAGGACGACAGGACGGATGTCATCGTCGAGCCCACCACAGCGTCAGGACCAGAAGCTGTGCAGGCGAAGACTTCCTTTTGTCAGGATAAGATGTACTACTTGTCCCCTTTCAAATTGGCCGTTGTGGGTTCCCTTCCCGCCTACATTTTTGGGGAAGAGGACCAAGGCCACTATAAATATAGGATAGCCACCACCAAGTAAAGGGAGAGCGATCAGCACCCCACCAGAGCAGAACTCCTAAGGATGTTCTTCCCTTGTACTAGTTCATCCTCGGCCCATCATGAGGCAAATCCACCACAAAGCAGGAGTAGGGTCTTACACCGCAAGATGGCCCAAACCTGGGTAAACTTCAGTGTCCATCTTCTTCCTCGTTCCTCGAGCTAGGCCATAGGATCGACGAGCCAGTGAGCCAGAGAGTTGAGTTCTTCATACACGCCCCAGTGTTCGAACCTTCCGTGGGTAAGTGGAGCCCTGAATCCGACATTTGGCGCGCCAGGTAGGGGCATGTCGAATCCTCTTCTCCACCATTCGCTTCGCTTTCGGTCCGTCATCCCGATGGTTGATGCTCGCCGTGTTCGTGTCGAGCGCCGGGCAGCACTGGCCGCCTGCGTTGCTCATACGGCACCTGCGGGCGACGACATTCCTTGCCGCCCCCTTCCCCTGCTGCTAACGCCACCACTGGCCCCATGGCCCATGAGTAGTAGGCCTCGTTGCTGCCTCCTTCCGTGCGGCGTGAAGGTCACACCGCCACTCTGTCGCTCACCCCAGCTGCTGCCTCGTCTTCTCACGCGCGTCACGGGCCTGCGAACATGCAGGCCAAGCTGCTCATGGTGCGTGAGCAACTGCGTTATCGCCCGACCGATGACCTCTATGAAGATTGGCTGGACCGTATCGCCGAGCTCGTTAGCACTGCCGGAGACGCCCCTGCACCGTCTCATCCACTACCTACCCCATATCTGTTGGGCGAGGTGGCCCGTGGTGTGCCTTCTCCACCTTCTCGGTGTGACGTCTTCCCCGAGCCCCGACAAGACATGCCCCAGCGCGACCCGCCGCGCAGGGCGCCAGCGCGCGACGAGGAAAGCTGCTAGGTGGTGCAGCAGCCCCAAGGAGAAGTGCGTGCGCTTCCGGTCCCCCCACATCAAGACCATGTGCCGCCAAAGACAGCAGCGCGCGGGCGTCAAGATCAAGTGCGTGCCCCACGACCGGCTCACGTGAGTGTGGCAGGTTGCCACGCTTTCACCCCGGAGCTACGCAGCGTCGTCTGGCCGGGGAAGTTCAAGCTAGATCTGCCTCCGCGCTACGATGGAACTCCTAACCCCACCGAGTTCCTCCAGCTCTATGAGATGAGCGTCGAGGTTGCAAACATCAACGATAAGTTCACGACGAACTGGTTACCCATGGCCCTCATGGATGGTGTGTGTTCTTGGCTCCTGAACCTCCCGGCAGGTTCAATCTCTTCCTGGGATGAGCTGCGCGAGCGCTTCACCTCCAACTTCCAAGGCACTCGCGACCACACCCTTGCAGCAGGCGACCTGCGGTGCATCAAGCAGCAATCGGGCGAAACCTTGCACAAATACATACAACGCTTCACCAACGTTCGCCTCAAGATCCCGAAGGTGTCGGATGAGGCCATCATCTCGGTATTTTCTGATGGTGTCCGGGACGTCAAGATGAAGGAGGAGCTCACCATCCATGAGGACCTGTGCTCGGCACTGGAGATGTTCAACACGGCCGCCAAATGCGCGAGGGTAGAGGAAGGGCGCCTCTCTATCCTGGAGCCCCCTAAGGCCGATCCTGATGACAAGAAGGTCAAGGCTAAGGACGTGAAGCGCTAAGGCCCCACCGTGCTCACAACCGAGCCTGAGATGAAGTGCGGCTGTGACCACGTCGGATTCTCCAAGGGCTACCGCCCGTTCCGTGTCTTCCACAACGTCCACAACCACAATACGAACGACTGCCAGGAGCTTAGGGCAATCCATGATGGGCGCATCGGCCGCCGTCCCGACCGCACCGACCATGGCTATGGCCGCGGAGGAGGCCGTGGTGGTGGCCGCTGGGACAACCGCGACCACCGCCAGGACTGGCATGATCAACCTCGTGAGGACCGTTGGCAGGGTCAGCCTCGCGACGACCCCTGGCGTGACCAGCCTCGCGAGGACCATCTTCAGGGCAATGCTGGCCTCCCCCCGCTGCCGCTACCTCTAAGGAGGAACGACGACCACCGCCAAGACAAGGGGGCTGGGGGCTTCCAAGAGCCCAGTGCCATTGCCTACATCTTGGGTGGCGCTCACGCTCCTTCCTCTCATCGTGTCTTCAAGCAGTTCGCTCGTGAGGTGAATGCGGCCCTCCCTAAGCTCGAGGCGTTGCGCCCCCTCAGGTGGTCCAAGTACGCCATCACCTTCGACTCTTCGGACCAGCTCAAATGTGCGGCCACCGCCGGCGCGCTCCCGATGCTCTGCTCACCAACCATCACCAACATCCTCGTCACCAAGACTCTCGTCGACGGTGGCGCGGGGCTCAACGTCCTCTCCGTTGAGACATTCGACACACTCCAGCTGCCATATGACAAGCTTCTACCCACCAAACCCTTCTCAGGGGTGATCGACGGCTCCATCATCCCTATGCAAAGTTTCAATCTCTTCAATCCCACTTTTAACAATTTTAGCTTCAAGATCTAAAAACTCCGAATCATTGGGACACCTTTTAATTAAAGTAGACTCATCTCCAATCCCATATTTATCAAGATTCATACTAGAAAACAAGGATCTAATATGAGACACATCAATAACTTTCAGATCTTCATCTTTATTTTCATGATAACTAGAAAAACATGCTTTTATATAACTCTCTTTTTTAGCACGCATCCTAGCGGTTCTTTCTTTGCATTCATCAATGGAAATTCTCGTAGCCTTGAGAGACTCATTTATATCATGCTTAGGTGGAATAGATCTAAGTTTCAAAGAATCAACATCAAGAGTAATTCTATCCACACTTCTAGCCAATTCATCAATCTTAAGCAATTTTCTTCAAGCAAAGCATTGAAATTCTTCTGCGAATTCATAAACTCCTTAACACTAGTTTCAAATTCAAAAGGCATCTTTCCATAAGAGTTATCGTAGGAATTACCATAATTATTAGAGGAATTACTAGGAAAAGGCCTAGGATTAAAGTTTCCCCTATAAGCATTGTTACCAAAATTATTCCTACCAACAAAATTTACATCCAAAGATTCATTATTATTTTCAATCAACGTGGATAAAGGCATATCATTAGGATCAGAAGAAGCACACTTAGCAGCAAATAATTTCATAAGTTCATCCATCTTCCCACTCAACACACTAATCTCTTCAATAGCACACACTTTCTTACTAGTAGATCTTTCGGTGTGCCATTGAGAATAATTAACCATAATATTATCTAGAAATTTGGTAGCTTCTCCTAAGGTAGTTTCCATAAAAGTGCCTCCTGCGGCCGAATCTAAAAGATTTCTAGAAGAAAAATTCAAGCCAGCATAGAAGTTTTGAATAATCATCCATAAGTTCAAACCATGTGTAGGGCAATTACGTATCATTAATATCATTCTCTCCAAGCTTGTGCAACATGCTCATGATCTAGTTGCTTAAAATTCATAATATCGTTTCTAAGAGAGATGATCTTAGCAGGAGGGACATACTTAGAGATAAAAGCATCTTTGCACTTATTCCACGAATCAATACTATTTCTAGGCAAAGAGGAAAACCAAGTTTTAGCACGACCTCTAAGTGAAAACGGAAATAACTTCAATTTAACAATATCATTATCCGTATCCCTCTTCTTTTGCATATCACACAAATCAACAAAGTTGTTTAGATGGGTAGCGGCATCTTATCTAGGAAGGCCGGAAAATTGATCTTTCATAACAAGATTCAACAAAGCAGCATTGATCTCACAAGATTCAGCATCGGTAATAGGAGCAATAAGAGTGCTAATAAAATCATTATTGTTGGTATTGGAGAAGTCACACAATTTGGTATTGTTTTGAGCCATAGTGACAAGCAAGCAATCCAACACACAAGCAAACAAGAAGCAAGCGAACGGTAAACACACGGCAAAAAGAAGGGCAAATAAAACGGCAAGGGTGAAGTGGGGGAGAGGAAAACGAGAGGCAAATAAATGTAATGCGAAGGATAAGGGTTTGTGATAGGTACTTGGTATATGAATTTTGCGTAAGCCTCCCTGGCAACGGCGCCAGAAATTCTTCTTGCTACTTCTCGAGCGTGCGTTGTATTCCCTCGAAAAGGAAAGGGTGATGCAGCGCAGTAGAGTAAGTATTTACCTCAGTTTTTGAGAACCAAGGTATCAATCCAGTAGGAGACCACGCGCAAGTCCCTCGCACCTGCAGAAACAAATAAGAACTTCGCAGCCAACGTGATAAGGGGTTGTCAATCCCTTTATAGTCACTTACGAAAGTGACATCTGATAGATATGATAGTTTGATATTTTTGGTATTTTTGAATATAAGAACATAAAGTAAAAACAGAAAAGTAAAGTAGATTGTAGATTGATATGTAGAGAATAGACCCGGGGGCCATAGGTGTCTCTAGTGGCTTCTCTCATGATAGCAGAATTCTACGATGGGTAAACGAATTACTGTCGGGCAATTGATAGAAAAGCGAATAATTATGAGACTATCTAGGCATGATAATTATATATAGGCATCACGTCCGAAACAAGTAGACCGAAACGATTCTGCATCTACTACTATTACTCCACACATCGACCGCTATCCAGCATGCATCTAGAGTATTAAGTTCATAAGAACAGAGTAACGCCTTAAGCAAGATGACATGATGGAGAGGGATAAACTCAAACAACATGATATAAACCCCATCTTTTTATCCTCGATGGCAACAATACAATATGTGCCTTGCTTCCCCTACTGTCACTGGGAAAGGACATCGCAAGATTGAACCCAAAGCCAAGCACTTCTCCCATTGCAAGAACTATAGATCAGTAGGCCAAACCAAACCAATAATTCGAAGAGACTTGCAAGGATATTATAATCATACATAAAAGAGTTCAGAAAAGAACCAAATATTTCTCATAGATAATCTTGATCATAAACCCACAATTCATCGGATCTCGACAAACACACCGCAAAAAGAGATTACATCGAATAGATCTCCTCAAAGACCGATGAGAACTTGGTATTGAGATCCAAAGAGAGAGAAGAAGCCTTCTAGGTACTAGCTATGGACCCGAAGGTCTATGGTAAACTACTCACAACTCATGGTGAGGAGATGATGATGTTGTAGAAGCACTCCCTGGTAGATCCCCCCTCCGGCGGAGCTCCGGAACAGGCCCCGAGATGGGATCTCACGGGAACAGAAGGTTGCGGCGGTGGAACTAGGGTTTTCTCTCCTATTCTGATGTTTTCAGGGTATGTAGGTATATATAGGAGGAAGGAGGGCACCGGGGGCCAGATGTGGGGCCCATGAGGCAGGGGGCGCGCACTGTAGGGGGGGGGGGGGCGCCCCCACCGTCGTGGACGCCACGTCAGCCCTATTCCGTGGTTCTCAAGTCTCCCGTGCGTATTTTGCTTCAAAAATATCTCTCCCGAAGTTTCATTCCGTTTTGTCACAACCCTAGTTCTGGTATGCACTAGGCTAGCTTGGTGTTTGCATCATGCTTAATTTTCCAAATGAATTTGAAATGGGGACATGTGAAAGCCTCAGGGATCTTTTTGAAAATGACCCAGATAAAAATTGCTCCAAAAGGGTCCAAGAAAATGTTCATGTTTCTCTATGAAAATATTGGTCAGAAGTAAAATTCAAACCAATAGTTTTAGGAGCTCATAAATATCTATTTTGGGCATTTGGATTTAATGCACTAATTATTTGCATTGGATATATATTTATTATATTTTTAATATATGTCCAATAATTCTGGATTTTGTGAGGGGCTTTGGAATACTCTTTCTAGTCCCTACAAAATTTGTCACAAGTTTTTAAATGATTTAGTTTAAATCAAAACAAATGTCACAAATAGAAAATAAAAATAAAAGGGAAAACCTTTACCTGTGCTAACCTGGTGGCCCATCTGCTTTGGCCCAGCAGCCGGCCCAGGTGACTGGCGTCGCCAGTCACCCCAACCTCTCGCCAGGAGGCCAGGGGCGCGTGCCCGACGCGTGCACTGCCGCGCCGCGCCACCTCCTCCCTCCCTGCCTGCCTGTTCCTCCACCGCTGCGTCTAGACGACGCCACGCGCCCCCCAGACTCTCGCTCACTCTCCCGAGTCCTCTTCTCTCCCTCTTCCTCGCTTTCTCACTCGAACCCGAGCGCTGCCGTCGCCGCCGTTCGCCGTTGCCGCGCCCACAGCCACGGCCTCGCCTCTCCGACTAGTCCACGGGTTTCGCCATGTCCTCCTCGTCGAGCCACGCACCTCCGGACGGCCTCCATCGTCGCCACCGCCGTCTTCTTCACCGCCGGCCACCGTGGATCCCCACCGCCTGCACGTCGTCGTCCGGCCTCCCTCGAGCTCGGTGAGACCGCCGTCAGAATCACCGTGAGCTCCTGCCCCTGCTCCCCTCTCAGCTCCCTCTCTCGCACGCCGCAACTATCGTTTCGTCAACGACCGAGAACCACTGCCGCCTGAGCTCGTCGCTGATGCAGCTCCGGTGACCAATTGGTCACTCCGGCATGCCCAGCATGTTCCCCGCATCGCGTAGGAACTATAGATGCTAGCCCCGCCCCGCCTAGGCCCCTGCACTAACGGGCCCGAGCTCGACCGAGCTCCGGCCACCGCCGCGAGCTCCGCTCCGGCGAGCTCCGGCCACCCCGTGCCCTCCCGCTTGCTCCAACCGACGCGGACGAGCTCCAGCTCCTCGCCCGTGGTCTCTGATGTCCAATTGGCCGCCGGAGCGACGTTTCCGATCACCTCCGCCGCGTCTGTGGACGCCGGCGACGAGCCATGGGTCAACTCCAGCGAGTTTGACCCCGGTTGGCTGGGATTGACTCCCCTGTGAGTCACTGACATGTGGGCCTTGCCCAGCTAATTTGTTGTTTGGATTAGTGTTAGTGCTAATTAACTTTGTTAGTTAGAACTGTGACACTGATAGTGGGCCCCAGCGCCTTAACCTTTTAATTAGTTTAATTCTAAACCCCCCTGTTTAACCTGTGTCACTGACGTGTGGACCCCACACATCAGTTTTGACTTGCTGACGCAAGCATGATGCAGTGCTGACGCAATAAACAATTTTCTGGAATGGTTTTAACTCAGGAAAATCCAGAAAATTGTTTAAACTTCAAAAATCACAGAAATTCAACCGTAGCTCAGAATGAAATAATTTATATATGAAAATTTATCAGAAAAATTCAATCTATCGATCTGTACCAGTTTCATGCATGTTAAACCAACTTATACTTGTTGTATAGGTGAAAACACATAAATGGCACATTTAAATGTTAAATTTGGAGTTGCATTTGAACCCTTGGTTCAAATGGACTTCTTTCAAATAGAATGCTAGTTGCATTAGCTCAAACAACATCACATTTTCATGCCATTTTCATGCATCATATTGTTGCATATGCTTGTGTTTGATTGTCGGCACCGTTCTTCTCGATAGGTCCAGCTCCGGAGACCGTTCCAAAGTACCTGTCAGAGGAGCAGTGCTCTACACGTTGTTATACCAGGCAAGCAAACCCCCTTGTTCATTCCGATACAACCCCTCTCTCACTCCTGCTCTCTGTTATTGCATTAGGACAACAACGATTCAACCTGCTACTTTATGCTGCGGTAGTTGAAGCCATTCCTCTGCATGACCTGTCATTGCCACAGTAAATAGTTGAAACCCACTAGCATGTGCAGGAGTTGATTGAAGCCATGTTGTGATCTTACCATGCCATGCTTGCTATTTCTTAGAGTGTGTTAGGTCTGATTCATTGGGAATGAATTGGAGTGCAGAGATATGTTCTGATACTGAGAGTCAAGTGTGTGAACACGTTTTGGTAAAGATAGCGGTGAGAGGCCATGTAGGAGTACATGGAGGGTTGTCTCACTGGAACCGTCCCTAAGAACGGAGTTCTGTGTATGTTGTCCAATGACTAGCTACTACCACACATTGGGTTCCGGTAACTCGACCCCTCTCGACTTATTAATCAACATGATCTCTGTCCAGGAATTGCAACTAGTTTCTAGTGCTTGTAGGTAGTGCTAGTAGTCTACCAAGTGGCACTCGGCCAGGTGGGCTTGGGACAGACTAGGCACCATGGCACGGTGTACCAAGCGTAGATCCATCCGGCGAGGTGGGCTTGGGAACCCTGCGCACATCATTTGGGGCCGTGAGCGACACCCCGGCCGGATCTCCTTACGGATGGAACCCGGATAGGCGATAAACCTGGACTAGAGTCTTGTGTGGTTAGTCAGGTCGTGGCCGACACCCTCGCCAGGCTTCCGCTTGAAGGTTGCCGAGATACACGAGATGTACATGGCGGTAAGTGGCGAGAGCGTGTGTGAAGAAGTACACCCCTGCAGGGTTATCATGATCTATTCGAATAGCCGGGTCCACGGTTATGGACTTCTTGGATGCTTACGTGGTACATAGACAACTTGAAGTGGATACTCTAAAATACTCAAGACAAGTGTGAGTGCTATGGATGGCTTTCTCGTAGGGAGATGGGGATGAATCCACAGTGGTGTATTGTGTGGTGTTTAGTGGACTCGTGTGCGCCACCTCAAAAGAGTTACCAACAGTCGTAGAACAGGATAGCCACTGAGTCAAAGCTGGCTTGCTGCAACTAAACCCCGCTTTGCCTTCTTGATACAAATGCATGTAAGATAGGATCTGATGTAAGTCTTGCTGAGTACCTTTGTACTCATGTTTGCTTAATTTATGTTTTGCAGAGGAGACCCCAGTCTCACTAGTAGTTCCGCTTGGACTTCGACAAGTAGCTTGATACCTCAGCTACGATCTTGGATGAGTGTTGTAGATAGTCAGGCTCTTCAGCCTTTTTCATTTGTAGTTGTCTGTACTCAGACATGTTATGCTTCCGCTTGTTGCATGTATGCTCTGAGTGTTGGGTCATGAGACCCAAGTTTGTAATATTTGGCCCCTCAGAGCCTAATGAATAAATACTTTGCTTCATTGAGTCTTGTTGTGATGCCATGTTGTATTTGCACATATCGAGCATATTGTGTGTATGTTATTGAAATGCTTGTTATGTGTGGGATCCGGCAACCTAGTTGTTTCCTCTTGGTAGCCTCTCTTATGGGGAAATGTCTCCTAGTGCTTCCACTGAGCCTTGGTAGCTTGCTACTGCTCCAGAACACTTAGGCTGGCCGGCATGTGTCCTTCTTCGTTCCTGTGTCTGTCCCTTTGGGAAATGTCATGCGTTGTTCCTTTAAGTCCATGTAGCTTGCTACGACTTGGGTTCATACGTTGATGACCGACACGTTCGTTGCTGGGTCATGTATGCATGTCCCTGTAAGTTAGTGCCACCTTGGGATTATAACTTGTCATGTCGGCATGGGTTCTCTGTCATATGGATGCTAGCGACACTATCATATACGTGAGCCAAAATGCGCAAACGGTCCCGGGTCAGGTAAGGTGGCACCCGTGGGCATACCGTGCGTGAGGCCGCAAAGAGATATGACGTGTTACATGCTAGACCGGTATGACTTAGGATCGGGGTCCCGACAGCTTTGGTATCAGAGCCTGACTGCCTGTAGGATTACCAAGCCAAACTGGTCGAAGTTGAGTCTAGAAATTCCTTATTTATATAAGGGAATTGATTGTGGAAGGGAACGTAAGGCTCTTTTTACTCCTTATACCTCATGTCTTCTGATCTGAGTCATCCTACCTTTCCTACGGGGTTAAGGAACTAGGCTTCTTATCCGGTTATTAGGATCACGAGTTACTACTCCTTAGTCCCATAGGATTGGTTGATCAGAGTCCTACTCCTGTTTTCAAGTTCTTCCGGTGTAGTTTGTTTAGTACTATCACAGAACCTTGAGTGATGATGCTGAGTTGTTGTACTACCCCTTTGTTAGCAGGATATCTCATTCTGAGCATTTTACTGCCGTTATGCTGCCGGAATTGTCCTAGTAGTTCGAGAGATACTAATTTCTTGTTCTACCTTATGCATCCTATAATTGATGATGTTTCCGTCCTCGGTCTCACTTCTTAGGATGTCTTCAGTTAAGTGAAGCTCAGCTGCTTCTAGACAGAACCACGGAGGTGGTAGGGATGAGGAGGATCCTCCCGACCAGCCTTCGTTGGCAGAGTTAATGTTAGAGATGGAGAGAAACAAGCGAGAGTCTAACGGCTTGTTAGCACGTATTGAGGAGAACACCGCACGCCAGTTCAAGGAGTCAGCAACAATCCATGACTTCATTCGTCTGAAACCACCCACCTTCCATTATCCCATTGAGCCATTCGATGCAGATGACTGGCTCCGTAGTATCACTCACAAGGTGCGTTATGCGAACATAGCTGAAGGTGACAAGGTCATCTATGCCACTTATCACCTGGAAGGTCCTGCTAGTCTTTGGTGGCAGAACTATGAGGCCATGATTCCAGCTGGCCAGATTCCTACCTGGAGAGATTTCACCGAGGCTTTTCGTGAGCATCATATTCCTCAAGCTCTCATTGATCGCAAGAGAGAAGAGTTCTGTAGTCTTACCCAGGCTAAGATGGCTGTTGATACTTATAGTAGCGAGTTTGAGAACCTCGCCCGCTATGCTACAAAGGAGGTGTCCACAGACGCAAAGAAGCAGGCTAGGTTCCGGAAGGGTCTCAACCCCAAGCTGCGTCGTGATCTCCACTTACATCATTGCAACACATTCCAGGCTCTTGTGAACAAGGCCATCAATGCAGAGACAGCTCAGCTCACTTACGAGGAGTCTCGTAAGCACACCCTTGATTTGGGATCTTCCTCCGGTTCTAGTTCTTAGAAGCGCCGGATTTGGGTTTCGAACTCTGTTCTTCCACCCAGTTATACACCGAGGCCATCTTATGTGGCACCTCTTCCAGTTCAGCAGTATGCTCCACCCAGGCCTATTGGTGGACCGTCTGCCAACGCGGGTCCATGTCCTACCTCCAAGATTTGTTACAAGTGCGGAGAGCCAGGCCACATTGCCCGTATTTGCACTCAGACCCGTGTTGCTCAACCCCAGTCCGAGAAGCCTGTTAGCCTTGGTAAGCCATCACGCAAGATGATCAGTGTCAAGTCAGCTCCCACCGAACATGGATGTGTGCATCACGTCTCAGCCAAAAATGCTCATGATGATCCCGGTGTCGTTCTTGGTACACTCCTTGTCAATTGTCATCCGGCATTGGTTCTGTTCGATACTAGAGCATCTCATTCTTTCATTTCCAAAAGTTATGCCCGCTTGCATGACATGTCATTTTGTGATATGCCCTCCCCACTACTCATTCAAACTCCTGGATCCAAATGGCAAACTTCTAGTGTAAGCCATGGTAATGAAATCCTTGTTGACAGACTTGTGTTCCTTGCATCACTTGTAGCCCTCAAGTCTTCATATATTAATATCATCTTGGGTATGGACTGGATGACAGCTCATCATGCCGAGATTGATTGTTTCACTAGGTCTGTTCAGCTTACACACCCATCTGGCAAGATAGTCACTGTCACCACTAGAGTTGCAAAGCATCAACTCTATTCTCTTAATGCCAGCCCTCTTCCAGACCTTGAAGATGTTCCGGTAGTCCGTGACTTTCCGGATGTCTTTCCAGAGGAACTGCCAGGTGTTCCACCTGACCGAGATGTAGAGTTTGTTATAGATCTTATCCAAGGAACCGCTCCAATCTCTAGGAGACCTTACAAGATGGCACCCTTAGAACTAGCTGAGCTTAAGAAACAACTTGATGAGTCCTTGCAAAAGGGTTTCATCCGTCCTAGTTCTTCTCCTTGGGCTTGCCCTGTCCTCTTTGTTAAGAAGAAGGATGGTACGGATCGGATGGTTGTAGATTATCGTCTCGTTAATTTGGTCACGGTAAAGAACAAGTATCCGCTTCCCAGGATCAACGACCTGTATGATCAGCTCGCTGGATCCTCAGTCTTCTCCAAGATGGATTTGAGGTTAGGATACCATCAAATCAAGATTAGAAATGGGGACATCCCCAAGACGGCTTTTGTCACTCGTTATGGTCAGTACGAGTACACCGTCATGTCCTTCGGTCTAACCAATGCTCCAACCACTTTCTCCCGCTTGATGAACTCGATCTTCATGGAGTACTTAAATAAGTTCGTCGTGGTTTACCTCGATGATATTCTTATTTACTCGAAGAACGAGGAAGAGCATGCCGAACATCTTAGACTTGTGTTAGAAAAACTCAGAGAGCATCGCCTTTATGCCAAGTTCTCCAAGTGCGAATTTTGGTTGCCAGAAGTGACCTATCTCGGCCATGTATTCTCTGGTAAGGGCATTGCTGTCAACCCCGAGAGAGTTCAGGCCGTCCTTGATTGGACTCCACCTGAAACAGTTAAACAAGTTAGGAGTTTCCTTGGTCTAGCTAGTTATCGTCGCCGCTTTGTTGAGAACTTCTCTAAAGTGGCCAAACCTCTCACGGAACTTCTCAAGAAAGATAAAAAGTTTGAGTGGTCCACACAGTGTGAGCATAGTTTTCAGGAACTAAAAAGACGCCTGACTTCTGCTCCCATACTTGTGCCACCGAGTTTCACCAAGGACTTTGTTATCTACTATGATGACTCACTACAGGGACTAGGTTGCATTCTTATGCAGGATCGTCATGTGATTGCCTATGCATCTTGATAGTTGCATCCACATGAGGAGAATTATCCTACACATGATCTAGAGCTTGCAACCATAGTCTACGCACTTAAGACCTAGCGACATTACCTCCTTGGTAATCATTGCGAGATCTACACCGATCACCAAAGCCTCAAGTATATCTTCACCCAACCAGTTTTGAACCTGAGGCAAAGACGTTGGTTGGAGTTGATCTCAGATTACGACTTAGGGATTGCCTACACCCCAGGCAAGGGAAATGTCATGGCTGATGCATTGAGTCGTAAGTCCTATTGCAACAATCTCATGTTGCAGCAGGGCCAACCACTTCTCCATGAGGAATTATGTAAGCTTAACCTTCACATTGCTCCTCACGGATTCCTTTCTACCTTGGTGGTGAAACCTACTCTTGTGGTTCATATCATAGAAGCCCAGAAGCATGATACGGGGATTACCCGGATCAAGAGAAACATTGCCAAGGGTATTGCTGGTAGTTTTTCCATAGATGATCGAGGTGTTGTTTTCTTCCAGAACCGCTTGGTGGTTCCCAAGAAGCAACATCTGCGACAACTGATCCTTAAGGAGGCTCATGAATCTCCTCTCACGATTCATCCCGGTAGTACTAAGATGTATCAGGACCTACACCAGAGGTTCTGGTGGACTAGGATGAAGAGAGAAATCGCTCAGTTCATTGCTAACTATGACGTTTGTCGTCGCGTTAAGGCAGAGCATCAAAGACCTGCTGGCACCCTTCATCCTCTAGCTATTCCTGAGTGGAAACGGGATAAAGTTGGTATGGACTTCATCACTGGCTTTCCCAGGACCAAGAGAGGGAATAATGCTATCTTCGTAGTCATTGATCGTCTGTCCAAAGTGGCTCACTTCCTACCTGTTCGAGAGAGTATCACTGCTAGTCAGCTCGCTGACTTGTATATTTCTCGGATAGTGTCACTTCATGGTGTTCCACCAGAGATCAATTCAGACCGTGGTAGTCTTTTCACTTCTCATTTCTGAGAGAGTTTCCAGACTGCCATGGGCACTCATCTTTCCTTTAGTACCGCTTTCCACCCTCAGTCAAGTGGTCAGGTGGAACGGGTTAACCAAATTCTCGAAGACATGCTTAGAGCTTGCGTTATCTCTTTTGGTATGGATTGGGAGAAATGTCTTCCTTTCGCCGAGTTTGCTTATAACAATAGCTATCAATCCAGTCTCAAGAAAGCTCCTTTTGAGATTCTCTATGGACGAAGATGTCGAACACCTTTGAACTGGTTAGAAACCGGTGAAATACAATTCTTTGGACCGGATATGATCCAGGAGGCAGAAGATCAAGTTCGCATCATTCGTGAGAATTTGAAAACAGCCCAGTCTCATCAAAAGAGTCAGTATGATCGTCATCATAAGGAAGTGGCTTATGAGGTTGGCAACAAAGCTTAGCTTCGGGTTACTCCTTTGAAGGGTACCCATCGTTTCGGTACCAAGGGCAAGTTTGCTCCTCGTTACATTGGTCCTTTTCACATTCTTGCTAAACGAGGAGAGGTTGCCTACCAGTTGGAACTACCCCCACATCTTTCTCGAGTTCATGATGTCTTCCACGTCTCTCAACTCAGGCGTTGCTTCTCGGATCCCATCCGCGGAGTGGACCACGAAATGCTTGATCTCCAAGATAACCTCACATATCGTGAGTACCCCGTTCGCATTCTGGATCAAGCAGAGCATGTCACTCGACGTCATAACATCAAGTTTCTCAAGGTTCAGCGGTCTCATCATTCCGAGAGAGAAGCTACTTGGGAGCGAGAAGATCGTTTCCGACTGGAGTACCCCACTTTCTTTCCGCCGACTCCTGAATCTCGGGACGAGATTCTTTCGAGTGGAGGCGAGTTGTCACAACCCTAGTTCTGGTATGCACTAGGCTAGCTTGGTCTTTGCAACATGTTTAATTTTCCAAATGAATTTCAAATGGGGACATGTGAAAGCCTCAGGGATCTTTTTGAAAATGACCCAGATAAAAATGAATCCAAAAGGGTCCAAGAAAATGTTCATGTTTCTCTATGAAAATATTGGTTAGAAGTAAAATTCAAACCAATATTTTTAGGAGCTCATAAATATCTATTTTGGGCATTTGGGTTTAATGCAATAATTATTTGCATTGGATATATATTTATTATATTTTTAATATATGTCCAATACTTCTGGATTTTGTGAGGGGCTTTGGAATACTCTTTCTAGTCCCTACAAAACTTGTCAGAAGTTTTTAAATGATTTAGTTTAAATCAAAACAAATGTCTGAAATAGAAAATAAAAATAAAAGGGAAAACCTTTACCTGTGCTAACCTGGGGGCCCATCTGCTTTGGCCCAGCAGCCGGCCCAGGTGACTGGCGTTGCCAGTCACCCCCAACCTCTCGCCACGAGGCCAGGGGCGCGTGCCCGACGCGTGCACCACCGCGTCGCGCCACCTCCTCCCTCCCTGCCTGCCTGTTCCTCCACCGCTGCGTCTGGACGACGCCACGCGCCCCCCGGACTCTCTCTCACTCTCTCCAGTCCTCTCCTCTCCCTCTCCCTCGCTTTCTCGCTCGAACCCGAGCGCTGCCATCACCGCCGTTCGCCGTTGCCGCGCCCACAGCCACGGCCTCGCCTCTCCGACTAGTCCACGGGTGTCGCCGTGTCCTCCTCGTCCTCCTCGTCGAGCCACGCACCTCCGGACGACCTCCATCGTTGCCACCATCGTCTTCTTCACCGCCGGCCGCTGTGCATCCCCACCGCCTGCACGTCGTCGTCTGGCCTCCCTCGAGCTCGCGGAGATCGCCGTCAGAATCACCGTGAGCTCCTGCCCCTGCTCCCCCTCTCCGCTCCCTCTCTCGCACGCCGCAGCTATCGTTTCGTCGATGACCGAGAACCATCGCCGCCTGAGTTCGTCGCCGACGCAGCTCTGGTGACCAATTGGTCACTCCGGCGTGCCCAACATGTTCCCCGCATCGTGTAGGAGCTATAGATGCTAGCCCCGCCCCGCCTAGGCGCCTGCAGCAACGGGCCCGAGCTTGACCGAGCTCCGGCCGCCGCCGCAAGCTTCGCTCTGGCGAGCTCTGGCCTCCCCGTGCCCTCCCGCGTGCTCCAACCGATGCGGACGAGCTCCAGCTCCTCGCCCGTGGTCTCCGCTGTCCAATTGGCCGCCGGAGCGACGTTTCCGATCACCTCCGCCGCGTCTGTGGACGCCGGCGACGAGCCGTGGGTCAACTCCGGCGAGTTTGACCCTGGTTGGCTGGGTTTGACTCCCCTGTGAGTCACTGGCATGTGGGCCCTGCCCAACTAATTTGTTGTTAGGATTAGTGTTAGTGCTAATTAACTTTGTTAGTTAGAACTGTGACACTGACAGTGGGCCCCAACGCCTTAACCTTTTTAATTAGTTTAGTTCTAAACCCCCCCTGTTTAACCTGTGTCACTGACGTGTGGACCCCACACGTCAGGTTTGACTTGAGTGAGCGATGCTGACTTGCTGACGCAAGCATGACGCTGTGCTGATGCAATAAACAATTTTCGGAATTGTTTTAACTCAGGAAAATCCAGAAAATTGTTTAAACTTAAAAAATCACAGAAATTCAACCGTAGCTCAGAATAATTTATATATGAAAATTTATCAGAAAAATTCAATCTCTCGATCTGTACCAGTTTCATGCATGATAAACCAACTTATACTTGTTGTATAGGTGAAAACACATAAATGGCACATTTAAATGTTAAATTTGGAGTTGCATTTGAACCCTTGGTTCAAATGGACTTCTTTCAAATAGAATGCTAGTTGCATTAGCTCAAACAACATCACATTTTCATGCCATGTTCATGCATCATATTGTTGCATATGCTTGCGTTTGATTGTCGGCACCATTCTTCTCGATAGGTCCAGCTCCGGAGACCGTTCGAGAGTACCTGTCAGAGGAGCAGTGCTCTACACGTTGTTATACCAGGCAAGTAAACCCCCTTGTTCATTCCGATACAATCCCTCTCTCGCTCCTGCTCTCTGTTATTGCATTAGGACAACAACGATTCAACTGCTACTTTATGCTGCGGTAGTTGAACCCATTCCTCCGCATGACCTGTCATTGCCATAGTAAATAGGTTAAACCCACTAGCATGTGTAGGAGTTGATTGAAGCCATGTTGTGATCTTACCATGCCATGCCTGCTATTGCTTAGAGAGTGTCAGGTCTGATTCATTGGGAATGAATTGGAGTGCAGAGATATGTTCTGATACTGAGACTCAAGTGTGTGAACACGTTTTGGTAAAGGTAGCGGTGAGAGGCCATGTAGGAGTACATGGTGAGTTGTCTCACTGGAACCGTTGTCAGGACCCCGATCCTAAGTCACACAGGTCTAGCCTGTAACACATCATATCACTTTGCGGCCTCACACACGGTATCCCCACGGGTGCCACCTTACCTGGCCCGGGACCGTTTGCCCATTTTGGCACACGTATATGATAGTGTCGCTAGCATCCATATGACAGAGAACCCGGGCCGACATGACTACTTATAAACCAAAAGTGGCACTAAATTACAGAGACAGGCATACATGACCCAGCAACGAACGTGTCGGTCATCAACGTATGAACCCAAGTCGTAGCAAGCTACAAGGACTTAAAGGAACAACGCATGACATTTCCCCTAAGGGACAGACACAGGAACGAAGAAGGACACATGCCGGCTAGCCTAAGTGTTCCGGAGCAGTAGCAAGCTACCAAGGCTCGGTGGAAGCACAAGGAGACATTTCCCTGTAAGATAGGCTACCAAGGGTAAACAACTAGGTGTCGGATCCCACACATAGAAATACACATTACACGTACGAATAACATGCAAGTATGTACTGTACAACATGGCATCACAACTTAACTCAACAACTCATATAGATAAAGGCCCAGAAGAGCCATCATAGAATTTATTACAAACAGAGGTCACATGACCCAACATACAGAGCATACAGGCAACAAAAGCATAATATGTCTGAGTACAGACAACTACAAATGAAGAAGACTAAAAAAAAGCCTGACTATCTACAAGACCCTCCCAAGGGTACAAGATCGTAGCTGAGGTAACAAGCTAAACGTCGAAGTCCACGCGGAACCACTAGCGAGACTGAGGTCTCTCTGCGAAAACATAAATTAAGCAAACGTGAGTACAAAGGTACTCAGCAAGACTTACATCAGAACTAGCTACATATGCATTAGTATCAACAAGGGGTGGTGGAGTTTGACTGCAGCAAGCCAGCTTTGACTCGGTGGCTATCCTAAACTACGACTGCAAGTAACTCTTTTGAGGTGGCGCACACGAGTCCACATATTCACCAATCAATACACCACTATGGATCCGCTCCCGTCTCCCTACGAGAAGGCCATCCATAGCACTCACGCTTATCTTGCGTGTTTTAGAGTATCCACTTTCACTTGTCTATGAACTGTTATAGGCAACCCAAAAGTCCATTTCCGCGGACACGGCTATTCGAATAGATCATATATAACCCTGCAGGGGTGTACTTCTTCACACACGCTCTCGCCACTTACCGCCATATACACGTCATGTATCTCGGCAACCTTCAAGCGGAAGCCTGGCGAGGGTGTCGGCCATGACCTGACTAACCACACAAGTCTCTCGTCCAGGTTTATCGCCTATTTGAGTTCCATCCGTGGGGAGATCCGGCCGGGGTGTCGCTCACGGCCCCAAACGATGTGTACAGGGTTCCCGCATCACCAAACGGGCGATCGGTACACCGTGCCACGTACCTGCCGCGTCACAGCCCACCCCGAGGGTCAGCGCTGCGCACGACCTCCAGTAAACTACAAACACCAGAAACTAATTGCAACTCCTGGACAAAGATCATGTTGATTAATAAGTCGAGAGAGTCAATTAAGGATCCCAATGTGTGGTAGTAGCTGTTTCATGGATCAACCAACACAGAACTCAGTTCCTGAGGACGGCTTCAATGAGACAACCCACCATGTACTCCTACATGGCCTCTCATCGCTACCTTTACCAAATCGTGTTCACACACTTAGCTCTCAACAGTAAGACATGTTCACCACATTCCAATTCATCCCCGATGAATTAGACCTGACACAACTCTAAGCAATAGTAGGCATAACCAGAAAGCATGAAAGAGTAGGCACAACATGGCTCAAACAACTCCTACTCATACTAGTGGGTTTCAACTATTTACTGTGGCAATGACAGGTCATGCAGTGGAAAGGGGTTCAACTACCGCAGCAGGAAACAGTTGAAGCATTGTTGTCCTAATGCATTAAAAGAGAGCAAGAGCGAGAGAGTGGGATTGTATTGGAATGCTCAATGGGGTTTTGCTTGCCTGGCACTTCTGAAGATAACATTGGGTCTTCATCGGTGTCATCGAACTCATCGTCGGAACACGTCTACTGAAAGGGAACAACACCGGCAACAGAGAAAGAAACACAATCAATGCAATGCGACAATATGATGCATGATCATGACATGGCAATATGTTGTTGATTGAGCTAATGGAACTAGCAACCATATTAAATGAAGTTGGTTTGAACCAAAGGTTCAAATTCAAACTCCATATGTGATTATTCAAATGCCATTTAATTGATTTGACCTGATCAGCAGGTTTAACTTGTTCAAACATGCATGAAAATGCCATAAACAGATTCCTTGGACTTTTCTGATCAATTTTCATATATAAATTATTTTCATCTGAGCTATAGTTTATTTTCTATGATTTTTAGAAGTTTTGGCTATTTTCTGAAATAAATAAATCATTTATGATTTATTTAAAATTCCAGAAAACACTTATTCCGTCAGCACTAGGTCATGCTGACATCAGCAAGTCAATAGGGACTGGTCCAGTCAAACCCGACCAGTGGGGCCCACTAGTCAGTGACACAACTAACTAAACTAACTTATTTAATACTAACCTAGTTTAATTAGCCGGGCGGGGCACACATGTCAGTGAGTCACAGGGTTAACTAATTTACAAATTAGCACTAACCTAAAATTAGCAGGGCATTGGGCCCACCTGTCACTGACTAACCTAACTAACTAGATTAATTAGCAATTAACTTAATTATCTTAGCTAATTAGAGGCGGGGGGCCCACGCGTCAGTGACCAAGGGGGTCAACTGGGTTAGCTCGGGTCAAACTCGCCGGAGTTGACCCGTGGCTCGTCGCCGGCGGAGCCAGAGACGGCGGAGGGCGTCGGGTTTCGCCTATGGTTGGTGGTTTGGCGAGCTGAGGGCTCCGGGGAGTAGCTCTTGCTCGCCCGCATCCATCCACGCAGGTGGGAGGAGCTGGGGTGGCCGGAGCTCGTCGGAAACGAGCTCGCGGCGGCGCCGGAGTCCGGGCACCGTCGAGTTAGGCGCTGCGGGGCACGGGGAGGTGAGCTGGTGGGTGCGGCGTGCTCCTGGGGGTGCGCTGAGTGTGCTTATGCGCTCGGACGAGAGCGGCAGCAGCTGTGGCCACGGCGGCGACATGGCCGGCGGACGACAGCTCCGGCCGGAGGTGGGGCCGTAGCTAGAGAGCGCGGGAAGGTCATGGAAGAGGGGGAATCGAAGTAGGAGCTCACAGGGAGGCGGTAGGGTAGCTCAAAGGGCTCGGGGAGGCATCGGAGCCGGTGAATCGACGGCGAGGTTATCGGCGGCCAGAGGTTGAAGATGGGGTCAGGGAAGACGATGCAGAGCTTCCGGCGAAGCGTGGCTCAGCGAGGAGGAAGAGGGCGACATCACGGAGCTCGTGGGCACAAAGGAGGGACGAGGGGGTAGCTGTGGCCGCGGTGGTGCTCGCCGGCGCGGCTGCGGTGGTTTCGGCCATGGCGAGGAGAAGCAGGGGAGAGCGAAGGAGGAGAGTGCGAGAGATCGGGCGGGTTCCACACGTCTGCCGCAGGTCGTCGGTGGCGTCGCGCTGGCTAGTGGAGGGCCAGGCAGGCAGCTGCGTGCCGGCGCGCGCCGTGCCCAGCTTCTCCTCTGCCTACTGGCAAGAGGTAGAAGACAAGGCTGCCCCTGGTGGGCTGGGCCATCTACTTGGGCTGCCAGGTAATGCCTAGGCGAGTCTCTTTCTCTCTGCTTTTCTCATTTTAATTACTGTTTTCTATTTTTTTGTATGTTTTTGATTTAGTACTAATACTAAACCATTTTTTATTGCTTCTGAGATTATTTGTGGATGCAATATGGATTATTCCAAAACTCCACAAAATGTTTTCAGAATAATTGGAGCAATAAAAATAATTATAGAATTTATTTGCTCCAACTCAAATACAATATGAGTTAATTCAAAAATCCAAAAATGTCCTAGAAATATGTGCAACATTTTTGGCAGAGGTTTTTAATCAATCCATAAATGATGAACTTTTCCAAAGGGCATTTTGGGTTCATTGAAAAGATTATAATTGACCCTAGTTGAATTTATTTAGTGCTAGGGTTTGAACATCCCCATTTCAAGATTAACAAGATTTTAAACATGATGCACAAGCAAAAACTATCCTAGGGCAAAGTAAAGCTAGGGATGTGACAACCGTCCCTAAGAACTGAGTTCTGTGTATGTTGTCCAATGATTAGCTACTACCACACATTGGGTTCCGGTAACTCGACCCCTCTCGACTTATTAATCAATATGATCTCTGTCCAGGAGTTGCAACTAGTTTCTGGTGTTTGTAGGTAGTGCTAGTAGTCTACCAAGTGGCACTTGGCCAGGTGGGCTTGGGACAGACTAGGCACCGTGGCATGGTGTACCAAGCGTAGATCCATCAGGCGAGGTGGGATTGGGAACCCTGCGCACATCATTTAGGGCCATGAGCGACACCCCGGCCAGATCTCCTTACGGATGGAACCCGAATAGGCGATAAACCTGGACTAGAGTCTTGTGTGGTTAGTCAGGTCGTGGCCGACACCCTCGCCAGGCTTCTACTTGAAGGTTGCCGAGATACACGAGGTGTACATGGCGGTAAGTGGCGAAAGCGTGTGTGAAGAAGTACACCCCTGCAGGGTTATCATGATCTATTCGAATAGCCGGGTCCACGGTTATGGACTTCTTGGATGCTTACGTGGTACATAGACAACTTGAAGTGGATACTCTAAAATACTCAAGACAAGTGTGAGTGCTATGGATGGCCTTCTCGTAGGGAGACGGGGATGAATCCATAGTGGTGTATTGTGTGGTGTTTAGTGGACTCGTGTGCGCCACCTCAAAAGAGTTACTAGCAGTCGTAGAACGGGATAGCCACTGAGTCAAAGCTGAATTGCTGCAACTAAACCCCACTTTGCCTTCTTCATACAAATGCATGTAAAATAGGATCTGATGTAAGTCTTGCTGAGTACCTTTGTACTCATGTTGGCTCAATTTATGTTTTGCAGAGGAGACTCCAGTCTCACTAGTAGTTCCGCTTGGACTTCGACAAGTAGCTTGTTACCTTAGCTACGATCTTGGATGAGTGTTGTTGATAGTCAGGCTCTTCAGCCTTTTTCATTTGTAGTTGTCTGTACTCAGACATGTTATGCTTCTGCTTGTTGCCTGTATGCTCTGAGTGTTGGGTCATGAGACCCATGTTTGTAATATCTGCCCCCTCGGAGCCTAATGAATAAATACTTTGCTTCATAGAGTCTTGTTGTGATGCCATGTTGTATTTGCACATATCGAGCATATTGTGTGTATGTTATTGAAATGCTTGTTATGTGTGTGATCCGACAACCTAGTTGTTTCCTCTTGGTAGCCTCTCTTATGGGGAAATGTCTCCTAGTGCTTCCATTGAGCCTTGGTAGCTTGCTATTGCTCCGAAACACTTAGGCTGGCCGGCATGTGTCCTTCTTCGTTCCTGTGCCTGTCCCTTTGGGAAATGTCACGCGTTGTTCCTTTAAGTCCATGTAGCTTGCTATGACTTGGGTTCATACGTTGATGACCGACACGTTCGTTGTTCGGTCATGTATGCCTGTCCCTATAAGTTATTGCCACCTTGGGATTATAACTAGTCATGTCGGCCCGGGTTCTCTGTCATATGGATGCTAACGACACTATCATATACGTGAGCCAAAATGCGCAAACGGTCCCGGGTCAGGTAAGGTGGCACCCGTGGGGATACCGTGCGTGAGGCCGCAAAGAGATATGACGTGTTACATGCTAGACCGGTATGACTTAGGATCGGGGCCCCGACACGTTTAGACTCCGTCTGATATTCCTTTTCTGTAAAACCCTGAAATAGGCAAAAAACAACAATCTGGACTAGGCCTTTGGGTTAATAGGTTAGTCCCAAAAACAATATAAAAGTGTATAACAAAGCCCATTAAACATCCAAAACATCATAAATAATAGCATGGAACAATAAAAAATTATAGATACGTTGGAGACGTATCAACTGTTTGTCCAGGACTGGGTGTCCGGGATTGTGTGTCCTCAGGTTTAAATACCTAGCCGCCCTAACCAGATGTACAACTGAGACAGCAGTTGGAAATGGTCTACCAAACCATTGTCTTCACCAAGCTTACTGGTTCTAGTTCCTAAACTCTTTCATTTCCTCATAACCGTGTTGTGTGCTTGTTCATATCTGCTTGAAGACTTTGACTGAAGACTTTCTCCATTTCCTCAGTTCAGTTTCTTCAGTCTGTTTGTCTTCATCCTGTGTTATCCTATGTTTACGCTTTCTGTACTTTATGCTTGTCTTCATTTCATCATGATGACCATGCTTGTGTTCTGTTATGTTTACTTTTGAGTAGTTATTCTGCTGCAAGTAGTTATTCCCGAAGGAATTTCCTCACCCACAAATTACTCAGTGAAGAATTGATAAAAATCGCCTATTCACCCCCCTCTAGTCGATATAACGCACTTTCAGATCCATAAGGAATCGACAAGCCGTAGGGGTTTGCCCCGGGGGGCCTGGGCTTGTGCCCCCTCGAGAGTCCCCTGCACCGACTCTTTCGCCTATAAATTCCCAAATATTCCAAAAACCCTAGAGAAGTCACCAAAAATATATTTCCATCGCCGTAGGTCTCTGTTCCCGTGAGATCCCATCTTGCTGTCTTTTTTGGTACTCCGTTGGAGGGGACCCGATCGCGGAGGGCATCTACATCAACCTTGCTGCCCCTCCGATGATGTGTGAGTAGTTTATCACAGACCTACGGTTTCATAGCTAGTAGCTAGATGACTTCTTCTCTCTCTTTGATCTTCAATACAATGTTCTCCTCGATGTTCTTGGAGATCTATTCGATGTAATCTTCTTTTGCGGTGTGTTTGTTGAGATTCGATGAATTATGGATTTATGATAAGATCATCTATGAATATTATTTGAGTCTTCTCTGAACTCTTTTTTGCATGATTAAGATAGCTTTGTATTTCTCTTTGATCTATCGATTTGGTTTGGCCAACTAGATTGGTTTTTCTTGCAATGGGAGAGGTGCTTTGTGATGGGTTGAATCTTGCGGTGTCCTCACCCAGTGACAGAAGGGGTAGCGAGGCACATATTGTATTGTTGTCATTAAGGATAAAAAGATGGGGTTTATATCATATTGCATGAGTTTATCCCTCTACATCATGTCATCTTGCTTAAGGTGGTACTCCGTTTTCATAACTTAATACTCCAGATGCATGCTGGATAGTGGTCGATGAGTGGAGTAATACTAGTAGATGCAGGCAAAAGTCGGTCTACTTGTAACAGACATGATGGCTATATTCATGATCATTGCCTTGGATGTCGTCATAACTTTGTGCTTTTCTATCAATTGCCCAACAGTAATATGTTCACCCATCGTATGCTTTCTTCGAGAGAGAAGCTTCTAGTGAAACCTATGGCCCCCGGGTCTATTTTCCATCATATATTTTCAGATCTATAGAACCAAAAACCTAAAAATACCTTGCTGCAATTATTTTGTGTATACTTTATTTTGCCTTATAATTTTATTTTAAATCTATCTCCATCAGATCTTGCTCTTGCAAGTGACCGTGAAGGGATTAACAACCCCTTTTCCGTGTTGTGTGCAAGTGTTAGTTAGTTTGTGCAGGTGCATAGATTGGAGACTTGCTTGTGCCTCCTACTGGATTGATACAATTGTTCTCAACTGAGGGAAATACTTATCTCTACTTTGCTGCATCACTCTTTCCTCTTCAAGGGAAAAATCTACACAAGCTCAAGAAGTAGCAGACAATAACAATGTTTGGAGAATCACAAGTAGTTACTTCACATAAGAGCCGTGACAACTTGTGTGTGACAGAAGTGATACTTATAAATACTCTCCTCCGCTCTTTGTTGGGAATGACTACCAACTGGGATACTTACGTGAAAGTGCTACACTACCTTGTGTGTCTTGCAGGCCATCAAGCATTTTCTAGCGCCATTGCCGGGAAGGTAAGTGTAGACTCTTTGTTACGTAATAGTTTTGCAGGTATTGTTATTGTAGTTGCTTCTTGTAGGTGATAGGGGCTCTACCCGTTCTGAGAGAACTTATTTGCCAGAATATATTTCTCATTTTCCTCAGGACCAACAAGCTTCGTCAATAGAAAATAAATTAGACTGTTGATCTTAAAACTTTGTTTGCAGAGATGTCAATTACTCGGCAACCAGAGAAATCTATGAGAGGGCACTATGCTCCATTTATGGGATCCATATCTCACATAGTCTATCCTACCAATTATGCAATTGAGTATTCGATCGATTTTGATTTTATCATGGAATTCATTTGCGGGAACTGATGAGGACCCTTAAGCACATTTTATGTTCTTTGATACTTTATGTGGGACTTTGAAAATGAAAGATGTGTCTCGAGAATTTGTTTTATTGAGAATTGATACGTCCAAAACGTATCTATAATTTCTGCTTGCTCCATGCCACTTTTGGGTGATATTGCTATGATATTCATACACTTCCATACACTTTTGATCATATTTGGACTAACCTACTAATCCAGTGCACCCCGGTGCCAGTTTCTGTTTTCGGCTGTTTTTGTATTTCAGGTTTTCACGTTACGAGAACTGCCAGGAAAATTCCAGAAAAATTATATAAAAAATCAGTGTTCCAGAACCTACCTTGCGCCCGAAGGACAGCCGGGGGGGGCACCAGGGCTCCAGGCGCCCTGGCGACGCCCCCCCTGGGCCGCACCGGGGGGGGGGGGGCGCCTGGGCCCCCCGAGCCCCATCTGGTGCCCCCCTTCGGCATATATTTAGAGCGTCCTTCGAAACCCTCGGGACGGGAACTCTTTTTCGCGATCTCATCTCTGTTCCGCCGCCGCCGCCGCTTCCAAGATCGGGAGCACCAGGAGAACTCTTCCCGGCACCCTGCCGGAGGGGAGGATCACCATCGGGAGCCTCTCCACCACCATGGACGCCTCCCGGATGAGTTGTGAGTAGTCTCCCTTGGACCATGAGTCCATGACCAGTAGCTATGTGATGTTCTCCTCCCGTTCTTGTGCTTCACTAATTAGTCCTCGTGAGCTGCCCTACATGATCGAGGCACATATGTAATCCTTATGTTGTTGCTATGATGAGTTCGCTGGGATCCGATGGATTATGAGATTATGTTCAGATTGTTCTTGAGTAATATAGTTGATCTACCTCTTTTATATTTATGTTCATAAGTAATTCTTGCATGCTCTCCGTTGTTATTTATTGCTTTGGCCAAGTAATATGTAGTGACTCCAAGAGGGAACGTTATGCTTGATTGTGGGTTCATGCCCCTCGATGACTAGCTTGAGTGACCGAAACATGAGTCTAGGGGATGTGTTGTTGCCACAAGGGGGAAAACAATGGTGCTTGTGCCCGCGGGTGCAAGGATTGTTTACTTTACGCAAAGTTCTTTTAATGCAGTTGTCTGTTGCTTTGAGTTTACACTATGGGTGGGGCTCGCAACTTAATACCAGCGAGATGTTCTGGATAGATATCTCAAGGTGGATGATTAGTAGTAGATATTGATGGATTTAGGTCTACTTACTTTGGCGTACCGCCCATGCTTTGAACCTCAACCTTTCTTGCAATGTAGTCAGCATTGGTTTGCGTTCGTGGTCCTGTCAATTGCCCAGCTGTAATTCGTTTACCTCACATAGCTGTTTTATCGTCTTTTGGGAGAGAGACATCACTAGTGAACATCATGAGACTCCGGTCCATATTACCATCATTGATCACATTCGCTATTTACTTTTCGCTATTATTTACTATTGCAAACATTATCTATCACTACTATCATTTGCGTTTAATCCTTTGTGAACTACAAGGCCGGAGGGATTGACAACCTCTCTGTACTCATTGGGAGCAAAGTTATTTGTATCTGTGTGCAGGTCCACGTTGATTGCTAATCTGGCGCCGTTAGCAGTCGACACCTACTTGTTGAACCTAGGAGTCTCTGGGGATTCGATCCTTGGCATCTTTGCTAAGGGAAAAACTTCCACAATATTGCATCTTACACCTTCCACTTGGGGTAACCAACGAGGGGTTAGAGGCCCATCAAGGAGTTTTTCTGGCGCCGTTGCCGGGGACTCCACTCTTCAGGATAGGGGAGTTGCATGCTATCTTTTACCTTTGCTTTTTAGTCTTGTTAGTTTACCATTCAGTTTTTGCTTTAGTATCTTTTATCAAAAATCACAAAAACAGTTATCTTGTTCTTTAGTTGTCATTATGTCGGGTCCTTTTGTCTTTGACGAGGCAGAAGTTCTCACCTTTAAACAAAGAGGTGGGGAAAGTTTGAAAGATGCTTGGTATAGAATTAATGATTCACAAAAAAGAGCCACCAAGAAGCAACCTACTACTATATTGCTTAGAAATTTTTATGTTGGAATTACTTCTTGGAATAGGTTTATTCTAGATACTGCTATCAATGGGAATTTCCTAGAGGCCCCAGTTTGGGAGTCTCTTAGTATTATTGAAAATCTTGTTGGGAATCTCCCTGTTGTTAGTATTCGAGAGGACATCACCCTAGCTCACATTATGAATTTTTTTGAAAAGATAGAGCTAGAGATGCCAAGCATTAATAAGATAAATGAGTTGGATCGTAAGATCCAAGGGAATTTGAATAGACTTGATAGCTCCATGCATAAATTTTTTAAAATTTTGGAGACCGTCAAATTCCATGACTTCGACTCTTCTAGGATAGACAAGATTGAGGAAATATTTGATACCTTAGGAACTACCTTCTCCTCGATCAAAACCAAAAAGGTAGAAACTCCGGCAAAGAGGGAGCCTAAGTTCGTTCTCGTTCCAAAGGCTCCCCGTTCTAAAAGTAATTCATCTATTGCCAAAGGGGTTGAAACTGTAAAGACCTTGGAAGAAACACATGTCTTTGATAAATTTATAAATGAATCTTCCCTTGACTTTTATCCTTTTGGTCTTCTACCTAGGAGTATCTCTATGAGGCCTTTATTTGAGAGTCCTCTTAAGACTAGTTGTATTATTGAAGAGCTTTTTGATGATCTTGATGATGGTTCAATTGATACAACTTGATCTATATGCATCATGCCTAGCTTAAAGGCATAAAAGAAAGCGCTTTTGGGAGGCAGCCCACATGAATAAATGTTTATATTTTGCTTTTGTTGTGTCTTGATGTTGTTTACTACTGTAGCATCATCATTGTATCTTTGCTTTTCATATTTGTGCCAAGTATAGCCTCTGATTGCTAGAAAGTTCAAAAGTTGTGAGGTGCTGTCCAGGAAACAGATTCAGTCCTTGGATAGAAAAATTCGTATAAAATCACCAGATAATCTTTTTGGTCTGAATTTTTTCGACAGCGTTCTCTATATAATTGTCTTTCGTGCATCTGTTCTGAGTTTTTTGATTTGAGTTGCAGAAGTGCCCCGAACAAATCAATTACTACCCGCTGTTCTGTTTTTCACAGATTCTGTCCTGTTTTGCCTTTCCTTCATTTTGCAAACCAAGAGCTTGCTTTTTCTTTGCAAAAACCTTTTGGCAATCTTGAGAAACAGTAGACCTTCAAGAATATCTTTATTTCCAGCAAGGTGCAATTATTTTATTAAGAGTACTAACCTCGCTAATCAGATTATAATGAGTTATGTATGAAGGGAGTTTTCAAGTGTGCGAGGGAAGATGATAAAAAGATTCAGGAGTGTCAAGCGCTCAAGCTTGGGGATGCCCCCGTGCACCCCCCAAGAAATATTCAAGGAGACTCAAGCGTCTAAGCTTGGGGATGCCCCCGTGCATCCCCTTCTCCATCAACATTATCAGTTCGTCTTTCGTTGCGCTATATTTTTATCACTTCATGTGTTATGTGCTATGCTTGGAGCGTCTTGCTTTTAGTTTTCTTTTTAGTATTTCATAACGAGTCGGAACTCAGCTTTCTTTATGTGGGAGAGAAACACGCTCCACTTCTACCTAGAACATAACATAGAATTTTCATGTCTATCTCTGCTGTGTGTGTTCTTTGTCTTTTAATAGCTACTATCATGCTCTGCTCTTAGTATTCATGCTTATCTTTTCAAAGAGCTTTTGTTTAGTTGGTTGCTTGAACTCTCTTTAATTATCATGCTTATCTAATTAAGAGAGTTTGCTTCCGTTGCATTGGTTGATATGTCTGTGATAAAGATGCTACGTGCATAATGGTGCTTAGTAGTTCAGGTTTTCTTATGGTTAGTCTCAAATAGCTGGGGGATTCCCAATGTGTTATTGGTGTACCAACTTGATTTGTTTGCCTATGATGTGGTATGGTTTAGTAATATCTTCCTTCGAGAATTTATTTTGATTGACTTGGCGTATGCTCACGCATATTTAAGACTGTAAAGAAAGTCTGTCAAGCCTTGATGATCTTTTATTTCTGAGTAGCGATATAACTTCCATGCCTGATTCAATATTGCTTTGTCGCTCTGCATGATTATGACCGTCATTGCTCTCTTAGTTGGTCGCTCCCAGTCTTTTGCTAACCTCCACCTGTACTAAGCAGACTAACTTTGCAATACATAGCTAATGGGAAAGTAGCTTAAAAACTATTGTGGTAAAGAATATGTTGCCTATGTATCTTATTTCTTATAAGTTGCTTGCTGAGCGGTAACCATGTTTCTGGGGACGCCATCAACTGTCACACTTTTGTTGAATATCATGTGAGTTGCTATGCATGTTCGTCTTGTCTGAAGTAAGGGTGATTTGCCATGGGTTGATTGAGTGTGCATATTGTTAGAGAAGAACATTGGGCCGCCAACCAAAGCCATGCATCATGGTGGAAGTTTTAGCTTGGACATTAATCCTCAATCTCTTATGAGAATATGCTTATGCATTAAAGAGGAGTCCGTCATCTATTTTCTATGTTGTCTCGGTATGGATGTCCTCAAGTTGAGATCTATCAAAAACGAGAAATCAAATGCGATTTATCTCCTTGGACCTTTGTACAGGTGGCATAGAGGTACCCCTTTGTGACACTTGGTTGAAGCATATGTAATGCAATGATAACCCATGGAAATCCGAGCTAATTAGGACAAGGTGCGAGCACTATTGGTATTCGATGCATGAGGCTTGCAACTTATAGGATGTCTTATGCATGACACATATGAAGTACTACTACCGTTGACAAAATTGCTTTTATGTTTTCAAAATAAAAAGCTCTAGCACATAACCATTCTTTTACTTTTATGTTGAGTCTCCACCTTCTTTTAAAAGCACCAACTACTGAGAGCATGATTGTCATTCTAAGTGTAATGTGCATTGTTCCGAAGTAGCATTGTCTTTTGCATGATTGTGATATCATTTATTTTGAAATCATTGTATCTAGTCATCACTTAAACCTTGAAGGTGCCCCTGCATTTATGTTTTGCTTCACTAAAGGGGGCAGGCTAGATATCACTTTATCATATTTGCACATCATGTTCATTGCAAATCTTTTTGATGCTTCAATGTCATGTTGTAAAACTTTCAGTCATTTGTGATTTTCTCATGAGGCAACTTAATTACTATAGAATCATTGTCTCCGTAAGCTTTTGTCATATGATTATGAATAAGTCCTATATGGTTAATAGCATGTCACCACAGAAATTATTCTTGTTATCATTTACGTACTCGAGGACGAGCAGGAATTAAGCTTGGGGATGTTGATACATCCAAAACGTATCTATAATTTCTGCTTGCTCCATGCCACTTTTGGGTGATATTGCTATGATATTCATACACTTCCATACACTTTTGATCATATTTGGACTAACCTACTAATCCAGTGCACCCCGGTGCCAGTTTCTGTTTTCGGCTGTTTTTGTATTTCAGGTTTTCACGTTACGAGAACTGCCAGGAAAAATCCAGAAAAATTATATAAAAAATCAGTGTTCGAGAACCTACCTTGCGCCCGAAGGACAGCCGGGGGGGCACTAGGGCTCCAGGCGCCCTGGCGGCGCCCCCCCCCCGGGCCGCGTCGGGGGGCGCCTGGGTCCCCCGAGCCCCGTCTGGTGTCCCCCTTCGGCATATATTTAGAGCGTCCTTCGAAACCCTCGGGACAGGAACTCTTTTTCGCGATCTCATCTCTGTTCCGTCGCCGCCGCCGCTTCCAAGATCGGGAGCACCAGGAGAACTCTTCCCGGCACCCTGCCGGAGGGGAGGATCACCATCGGGAGCCTCTCCACCACCATGGACGCCTCCCGGATGAGTTGTGAGTAGTCTCCCTTGGACCATGAGTCCATGACGAGTAGCTATGTGATGTTCTCCTCCCGTTCTTGTCCTTCACTAATTAGTCCTCGTGAGCTGCCCTACATGATCGAGGCACATATGTAATCCTTATGCTGTTGCTATGATGAGTTTGCTGGGATCCGATGGATTATGAGATTATGTTCAGATTGTTCTTGAGTAATATATTTGATCTACCTCTTTTATATTTATGTTCATAAGTAATTATTGCATGTTCTCCGTTGTTATTTATTGCTTTGGCCAAGTAATACGTAGTGACTCCAAGAGGGAACGTTATGCTTGATTGTGGGTTCATGCCCCTCGATGACTAGCTTGAGTGACAGAAACATGAGTCTAGGGGATGTGCTGTTGCCACAAGGGGGAAAACAACGGTGCTTGTGCCCGCGGGTGCAAGGATTGTTTACTTTACGCAAAGTTCTTTTAATGCAGTTGTCTGTTGCTTTGAGTTTACACTATGGGTGGGGCTCGCAACTTAATACCAGCGAGATGTTCTGGATAGATATCTCAAGGTGGATGATTAGTAGTAGATATTGATGGATTTCGGTCTACTTACTTTGGCGTACCGCCCATGCTTTGAACCTCAACCTTTCTTGCAATGTAGTCAGCATTGGTTTGCGTTCGTGGTCCTGTCAATTGCCCAGCTGTAATTCGTTTACCTCACATAGCTGTTTTATCGTCTTTTGGGAGAGAGACATCACTAGTGAACATCATGAGACTTCGGTCCATATTACCATCATTGATCACATCCACTATTTACTTTTCGCTTTTATTTACTATTGCAAACATTATCTATCACTACTATCATCTGCTTTTAATCCTTTGTAAACTTCAAGGCCGGAGGGATTGACAACCTCTCTGTACTCGTTGGGAGCAAAGTTATTTGTATCTGTGTGCAGGTCCACGTTAATTGCTAATATCTGGCGTCGTTAGCAGTTGACACCTACTTGTTGAACCTAGGAGTCTCTGGGGATTCGATCCTTGGCATCTTTGCTAAGGGAAAAACTTCCACAACACTGCATCTCACACCTTCCACTTGGGGTAACCAACGAGGGGTTAGAGGCCCATCAAGGAGTTTTTCTGGCGCCGTTGCCGGGGACTCCACTCTTCAGGATAGGGGAGTTGCACGCTATCTTTTACCTTTGCTTTTTAGTCTTGTTAGTTTACCTTTCAGTTTTTGCTTTAGTACCTTTTTATCAAAAATCACAAAAATAGTTATCTTGCTTGCTTGCTGATACGTCCAAAACGTATCTATAATTTCTGCTTGCTCCATGCCACTTTTGGGTGATATTGCTATGATATTCATACACTTCCATACACTTTTGATCATATTTGGACTAACTTACTAATCCAGTGCACCCCAGTGCCAGTTTCTGTTTTCGGCTGTTTTTGTATTTCAGGTTTTCACGTTTCGAGAACTGCCCAGAAAAATCCAGAAAAATTATATAAAAAATCAGCGTTCCGGAAACAACACTGCGTCCGAAGGGCAGCCTGGGGGGGCCACCAGGGCTCCAGGCTCCCTGGCGGCGCCCCCCCCCCCCCTGGGCCGCGCCGGGGGGGGCGCCTGGGCCCCCCGAAGCTCCCCCGATGCCCTACTTTGGCATATATTTAAAGGGTCCTCCGAAACCCTCAGAACAGGAACTCTTTTCGCGATCCCATCTCTATTCCGCCGCCGCCGCCGCTTCCAAGATCGGGAGCACCAGGAGAACTCTTCCCGGCACCCTGCCGGAGGGGAGGATCACCACCGGGAGCTTCTCCACCACCATGGACGCCTCCCGGATGACTCGTGAGTAGTCTCCCTTGGACCATGAGTCCATGACCAGTAGCTATGTGATGTTCTCCTCCCGTTCTTGTGCTTCACTAATTAGTCCTCGTGAGCTGCCCTACATGATCGAGGCACCTATGTAATCCTTATGTTGTTGCTATGTTGAGTTTGCTGGGATCCGATGGATTATGAGATTATGTTCCGATTGATCTTGAGTAATATATTTGATTCACCTCTTTTATATTTTAGTTCATAAGTAATTCTTGCATGTTCTCCGTTGTTATTTATTGCTTTGGCCGAGTAATAGGTAGTGACTCCAAGAGGGAACGTTATGCTCGATTGTGGGTTCATGCCCCTCGATGACTAGCTTGAGTGACAGAAACATGAGTCTAGGGGATGTGCTGTTGCCACAAGGGGGAAAACAACGGTGCTTGTGCTCGCGGGTGCAAGGATTGTTTACTTTACGCAAAGTTCTTTTAATGCAGTTGTCTGTTGCATTGAGTTTACACTATGGGTGGGGCTCGCAACTTAATACCAGCGAGATGTTCTGGATAGATATCTCAAGGTGGATGATTAGTAGTAGATATTGATGGATTTCGGTCTACTTACTTTGGCGTACCGCCCATGCTTTGAACCTCAACCTTTCTTGCAATGTAGTCAGCATTGGTTTGCGTTCGTGGTCCTGTCAATTGCCCAGCTGTAATTCGTTTACCTCACATAGCTGTTTTATCGTCTTTTGGGAGAGAGACATCACTAGTGAACATCATGAGACTCCGGTCCATATTACCATCATTGATCACATCCGCTATTTACTTTTCGCTATTATTTACTATTGCAAACATTATCTATCACTACTATCATTTGCGTTTAATCCTTTGTGAACTACAAGGCCAGAGGGATTGACAACCTCTCTGTACTCGTTGGGAGCAAAGTTATTTGTATCTGTGTGTAGGTCCACGTTGATTGCTAATCTGGCGCTGTTAGCAGTCGACACCTACTTGTTGAAACTAGGAGTCTCTGGGGATTCGATCCTTGGCATCTTTGCTAATGGAAAAACTTCCACAACACTGCATCTTACACCTTCCACTTGGGGTAACCAACGAGGGGTTAGAGTCCCATCAAGAATCTTCAAGGTCTCTCTCAAGGATGATGCTAAAATGTGGTTTAATCAATTAACTTATGACTGCATAACTAGTTGGAAGATGTGTGCAGAAAGATTTACGACCAAACTTCTTCATGCCTCCAAGATTACCAAATTACGAAACAAATCTTCATTTATTCAAGGAGTGGAAGAAAGTTTATATGAAGCTTATGAGAGATACTCTAAATTTCCGAATCTTTGCCCTAACCATGGTGTGCATGTGGGCATTTTATGGCTTTATCACTTGAAGAAGGCAAACACTAATAAAAAAATAATGACCGCTAAAGAGCAATGGAATATTGAGGAACTCGTGAATCATACTATTTTTTTACCATGTTGAAGACTTGGAAGAATTTAAGAAGGTTATTCAAGAAAAAGTTAAACCTGTTGAAGAACTTATTAATGAAAAAGTGGATATATTTCATATTTATCCACATGAAGACAAGATCATGGAGACAATGAATAACTTTAATCTTCACTCAAACAACTTCGACTGAGACCTCCGAGGATGCATTCATCACAATGAAAAGGTTATACCTTACTTCTCTGAAGAAGTGGATGGGTTAAAGCCTTGTTTGCTTAAGCTTTGATCTAATTTGAAGCACCTAGGGATTCACATTAGTGGCAAAGCTGATTCACAATTATATAAGATCATGTTTGTTTCAGCTTTGATTGGATTCAAATCACCTGTAGATTCACTTTATTGGTAGCGCCACCAAAGTACACTCTGAGGTGCTTCAACAAATTGAACAAAAAATGACCTAAATCCAGATCCAGCTTCGCTAGCAAAGCTGATTCGAAATAGTTGTTTGTTTCAGATTCCATATTCAGATTCACTAGCAAAGTTGGCTTCACTCGTAAAGTTGATTCGAAATAACTGTTTGTTTCATATTCCAGATTCAGCTTCACTGAACTGATTCTGGTTCCTAAAGCTCAAACAAACAGGGCCTCAAGTCAAGCTGTGAAGAATCTCGATAAATATTCTCACATGATAGAAACCCAATGCTCGCATATTTCTGAAACCCAATCTTTGATTCTTGCACAACTTGATAAATATAATCTCATTTCTTCTAACTAGATTGGTACTCGAAGTGGTAAAAGAACACAGGACCCTAATGGATCTGAATGGTACAAGATGGAGCAAGCACTGAAAGGGGGAGAAAGTTGGATCCATAATCAAGAAGATAGAGAGCTCATCTTTGGCAAGGAAGATAAAGAAGAACCAGTCCAACAAGATGAACAAAATAATGAAGTAGAAGGGGAGAATGACAAAGAAGTTGGCCTCGACCCAGAAACTATCGATTGTAATGATCATAACAAAGAAGAAGCCGCCCGAAAAGCTGACAAGCCTGAATAACCTAGGGTTGAAAAGAGAACAAATCAATCATATCCAACCCGGGGTGAAAGTAATCAAGCTTCAAGAAATCAAGACAAAGGTAAAGAGAAGGAGAAAGGAAAAGATGTAAAACAAAGAATACCCTTCCTTGCCGTAATGCTACTGCAGGAAAGTCCTAACGCGACACATGTATAGGAGACCAATTGACCAAACTGTATGTGATGCATTAAATTCAAACATCATAATAAAACTATCACTAATAAAATGAACCGTGTGCGATGGTGGATCCATCAAGAATGATTCAAATTAGAGTTGCGTGTGCGAACCGTGGCATACAGTTGATCCGTATGAACAGTTTGTAGTGAGCCAAAACAATAGAAACGGTTAGCCAAATCAAGGTGTGTGCGCTACATGACATACATTTCACTCGGATGAACTGTTTGCGACGAGCCAAAACAACATAAACGGTTAGCTAGATAAAGGTGTGTGTGATAGACAACATACACATCACTCGGATGAACTGTTCGTGATAGGCCAAAATAAACACAAATGATTCAACTTAACAAGATCTGTGTGATACCAGGAAAATATGCCAGTAATCCAAATTGTGTGGGAAGAATGATAATAACACAACGATTCCTGCTAAAAAGTTGTGTGTTGTGGGAAAATGCTTGCTGGTATACAATTGTTAGCGATTGATGAAATCATCCCCGACGGGTTTCGTAGTTTAGTCCGTGTGCGATGTGCTTTGCTCGGTTGGGAACACGCTCGTGCTAGCTCACGCTTCTTTGGTAAATTTTCCATCAATTGATATCATTTTCTGAACACGCCACCATTTCCCGTAACTTCCCTATCTGATTCCCGCCACCAACGATTGTGCATAAACCTAGGCGATGCGCGGCACCCGTAGGAACAAGTGCAACCTATAACCCCTCTACCTTTTCATGCATGACAACCCACCAAAGCACTCTTCCATCAACCTCCTCGACAAGGAAAACGAGTCGGCCGGTGCACGCGCCATGGCCCGTCGAGGCTGAGGTTATCCCCAGCAACGCGATGGACGATGCTGTGATGCACGTCATCGCGAGGTTGAGAAGACCCTTGATGCAGGGCATGACATCACTGATCAAGATAGGCGCAGCAGCGCCAAGAGGCTGCAGCTCACCACATGTCATGATCGGTGGTGCACCACAGGGCAAGATTGGCGCGTTCGTGCCGAAAGGCTCCGGCGTGCCGCACAAAAAGACCGATGGAGCACCGCAGAGCGAGAGGCGCGACGTGTCACTTAGGGAGAGAAGATCCATCACTGCTTGCGTGAGGTCTCACTCGACCGGATGTTGCAGCTGATTCCAGTGCACGACAGTAGCCCGATTCCTCGTTAGGAGTGGGTAACAGTTATTTGTGCCGTACTTGCACAAGAGGTCGGCTGCACTGTACTTGAACTGGGCGTCAACCACACCATTCACATGGGTCATGCTATTCACCTTGTCTCTGGACGACTCGATGCCAACGGGTTGGTCGCTAGGCTCGAGCGCCTCCTTGGCCCAGCAGGTATCCACCCAGGCATCATTCAGGAACATGGTCGTCGCATCCTTGAGTTGGTTATCTTCGATGAGATAGCCAACTTGGAGCTCGAGATAGCGCTATAGCTATACCGCGAGGTGTCGCCCGCTTCGACAAACGCCTACGCGAATTCAGGCAGAGCCAAGAGCTTCCGTAGGCACGTGTGGTGGTCATGGACGCGTTTTATTTTGCTAAGTCGTTTCGATGTTGATCTCTATGTCTGCACAACAATCATAATATCGCTCTATTTCAATGTGTATGCTTTCCGTTCTTTAAAATTGTTCTATTTTAGTGTGTTTATGCTTTCCATTCTGTAAATGTTGATGGTAATTAACCCAACTAGATAGAAATGTGTATGAAATATTGAATATATATATATAGCCGTTCTATTCTCATAACATTATGAGAATAATATTCTCATAACACTTCCGAACTGCTTTGTGTTACTGCATTGGAAAGCTATGCGCACTGCACAGATACTGCAACAGAACTCATGTTTGAAAAAACTGTACGTGTTGTTTTTTCGGTACCTTTTTTGCTCTAGTTTTCTAACCGTTTATCAGAATTATACGTGTAATATACCGTTGAAAAGCTATGGAGTAGATGCAACTTCGCCATGTTGAACACTTTTCAAAATTCATCATAGTTTAAGAGCAGTTTCGAAAATCGTGCGGCTCACAACGAATGGCAGCGAGCGTTTTTTTGCGTTTTTTTTCTAAACTGCTCGTCGGAATGAAACATATGATACACCGTTGGAAAGGTATCGTCGGCGCGTATCTTTTTCATATCTATTATTTTTTCTAATTCGCTACGGTTTAAGAGCAGTTCTGAATTTACTAAATCGCGGAATTGTGTTTTTCGAATTTTTTCAATTTTCGGTATTGTTTTCACTCCAGTTTTCTAACCGTTTGTCGAAACAAGGCGTGTAATATGCCGTTGGAAAGCTACGAACAAGGCACAACTTTCATATGTTGAAATGTTTTTGAGATTGTTACGTTTTTAGTTAATTTTGAAAATCGTGCGGCTGACTACGAAGGGCAATGGCCGTTTTTCGTGAATTTTTTATAAAACGTTGGTCAAAATGATCCAAATGATACACCATTGAAAAGATATCGTCGAGACGCTCATTTTTCATGTATAACACCCCCTCTAATTCATTACGGTTTAAGAGTAGTTTTGAAATTACAAAAACGCGGAAACTCTGTTTTTCGCGACACCCAAATCGACGCGTTTTTTTGCGCTTCCGAACTGCACAGATACTGCAACACAGAGACTAGTGAACTGCATGTTTGAAAAAACTGTATGTGTTGTTTTTTCGGTACCTTTTTGCTTTAGTTTTTTGACTGTTTATCGGAATTATGCGTGTAATATATCATTGAAAAGCTATGGAGTCGACACAACTTCGGCATGTTGAACACTTTTCGAGATTCCGCACGTTTAAGAGCAGTTTTGAAAACGGTGCGACCGACGAATAATGGCAGCGAGCGTTTTTTTGCGCTTCCGAACTGCACAGATACTGCAACACAGAGACCAGTGAACTACATGTTTGAAAAAAATGTACGTGTTGTTTTTTGGTACCTTTTTAGCTCTAATTTTTGACCGTTTATCGGAATTATGCGTGTAATATACCGTTGAAAAGCTATGGAGTAGACGCAACTTCGCCATGTTGAACACTTTTCGAGATTCCGCACGGTTTAAGAGCAGTTTTGAAAACGGTGAACTCCATGTTTGAAAAAATTGTACGTGTTGTTTTTTCGGTACCTTTTTTGTGCTTGTTTTTTAACCGTTTATCGGAATTATGCGTGTAATATATCGTAGAAAAGCTATGGAGTAGGCGCAACTTCGCCATGTTGAACACTTTTCGAGATTCCGCACGGTTTAAGAGCAGTTTTGAAAACGGTGAACTGCATGTTTGAAAATACTGTACGTATTGTTTTTTCGGTACCTCTTTTGCTCTAGTTTTTAACCGTTTATTGAAATTATGTGTGTAATATACCGTTGAAAAGCTATGGAGTAGACGCAACTTTGCCATGTTGAACACTTTTCGAGATTGCGCACGGTTTAAGAGCAGTTTTGAAAACGGTGAACTGCATGTTTGAAAAAAATGTACGTGTTGTTTTTTCGGTACCTTTTTTGCTCTAGTTTTTTAACCGTTTATCGGAATTATGCGTGTAATATACCGTTGAAAAGCTATGGAGTAGACGCAACTTCGCCATGCTGAACACTTTTCGAGATTCCGCACGGTTTAAGAGCAGTTTTGAAAACGGCGCGACCGACGAATAATGGCAGTGAGCGTTTTTTTGCGCTTCTGAACTGCACCAGAAAACCGCACTGCATCAGGGTAGGAGCCGGCGTGACGGTGCTGGGGGAAGGAGGCGGGGCGGCAGCGCATGGGTAGGAGGCGAGGCAGTGGTTGCTGTCCTCGGGGCGCTCCGCGCTAGAAACCTATTTAAGTGGGGGTGTTATGAGAATAAGATTTTTGTTATGAGAATAAGGTCGTAAGGGGTGTTATATATATATATATATATATATATATATATATATATATATATATATATATATATATATATATATATATATATATATATATATATATATATATATATATTAATTGATAACGGTAGTTCACTACATATATATATATAATTCATCACATATACGTGATGATACTTAACTAGTACGTACAATGCATAAAAATTGAAATACTCAAACTAATAATCCCTCCTTAGGGGGCCAGTATTCCGGTAGCCCCTCATAACCATATCCCTGGTGCACAGTGGCTTCCTAGCATAGAGGAAGTTCTCCCCCTCCCAACGCTTGATGTGTTGATCCGCCTCTTGCTCGCGGACACACGCAAACGATCTTGCCAATTCATTGGGCACCACCGTACCTCCTCGTCGGCAGCTCATCGGAGTTTATCGGCCCACCTCCATGCAGTGATGAGGCACCTATCGCCTTTGGCCATCCTGATGTTGTACCGACCATCTTCGTACACCTCCTCCACACGCCGCCGCTGCTGCCGCCAAAGCTCCAACTCCGCCTTTTCCCAGGCAGCCTTATGTGCTTCATGGCCCGCCTAGTACCTGGCTTCCTCCTCCACCATCTCCTTACTGAACACAACTTTTCTGGCTTTCTCAGCCGACGGTAACAACTTCCACAGACAAAGAATGTACTGGCCCCAAAACCACTCCAAAGTTGGGGGGTCTAACGCTACCTCGTCTGATTGCGCGTAGGGGTCCTCCTCGTCGCTGCTCTATGCCTTGATGTCCTCCTCAATGAATTGGCCGACCGGAGATGCCATGACAGAGTTTGGTGAGAGAGCGGGGGGTAGCCGAGGAGAGAATGTAGATGAGAGTGCAGGCGGGACGACATGGGCGGGGTATCATTTATTAGCGACCGGAATCTAGATCGATGGGAGCAGCACACGCGCCGGTTGCCGGACTTTAGTAGTACCGTAGTTTGAATTACACATGATTCCCGGAACAAAAGTTGTGCGTGACTTAAATCCTCGATGGTTCCCAAAATAGAACCGCGTCTGCTTAATATTCCGCACCTATCACCTTCCAAACCTTGAGACACGAAAAAGAGTGCCAATCATGTGGGGCCCAGTTGTCTTGCCGGATATCTACATTTTCTTTCCAAACGCAATGCATGCGTGCTTATTTGTGTTACTATGACCCCTCAAAAAAATATTCTACTATGATATTAATGTAAAATGTAATACATAAATGATTTTTCCAACCCATGATGGTTTGTTGTTGCATGTACATGTTGTTCAAATTTGAATTACGGGCATTAAATGGCTACAAACTAACTTAGTGTCTTAAGAAGGTCAGATGACCCCTAAAAATTTACCAACTTTAACATGAAAGTTGTATTCGTGCATGTTAAGGGTAAAAACAATTGAACGCTATAAGAGGAAGCGACCATCGGTTCGTCATCAAACATGCATTGTTCCCTTTTGGAACCACGAGTCTCGTCGCGAGATTCTCCGATTTGAAAGAGGTATGCATCAATACTTTTGTCAAACGTGCCTATTCTTTTACCACGACATCTTTGTACCATGTCATGGTATCAAGCAATGTTTCATGTATTTCTGATCAATTTTTTTGGAATTTAAAAGTCATGGGACTCAATGTTTGTGTCCAAGCCGTGATACCAATATGTTTGAAAATTCGTTCCAATTTACTGACTCGACATTTATTTGCACACAAGGACACAAATATGATTTTCCAACCCATGATGGTTTGCGGTTGCATGTATATGTAGTTCAAATTTGAATTACGGCCATTATATGGCTAGAAACTCATTTAATGTCTTAAAAAGGTCAGATGAACCCTAAATTTTTCCAAATTTAAACATGTCAGTTGTATTAGTGTATCCTAACAGTAGGAAATGTTCCAAGGCCATACGAGGAAGCAACCACCGGTTCATCATCAAATATGCATTGTTCCCTTTCGGAACCATGAGTCTTCTCATGAGATGATCCCATTTGTGAGGGATGTGTGTCAACACTTTAGTCAAACATGCCAATATTTTACCACGCCATCTTGGTTCCGTGCCATGACATCTACCAAGTTTTCATGTATTTCAGATTTTTTTTAATTTTTTGGGAATTTAAAAGCCATGGTACTCAATGTTTGTGTCCAAGCAGTGACACCAATATGTTTGAAAATCTCTTCCAATTTACTGCACTGGGCAACTAGTTCCACAGAAGGACAAAAATATGATTTTCCAACCCATGATGGTTTGTTGTTGCATGTACATGTAGTTCAAATTTGAATTTCGACCATTATATGGCTAGAAAATCACTTGATGTCTTAAAAAGGTCAAATGAACCCTAAAAATCTCCAAAATTTTGTAGAATATTTGTATTAGTGCATGTTAATAGTAGAAACAACTTCAAGGCCATACGAGGAAGCGACCGCCAGTTTGTCACCAAACATGCATTGTTCCCTCAGAGAACCACGAGTCTTCTCGTGAGACGCTCCGATTTGTGAGAGTTGTGTGTCAAAACTTTCGTCAAACATGCCAATTTTTACATGTCATCTTGGTGCCATCCCATGGTATCAAGTAAGGTTTCATGTATTTCTGATCAATTTTGATATATTTTTTGTAATTTAAAAGCCATGGTACTCAATGTTTGTGTCCAAGCCATGACACCAATATGTTTAAAATTTTCTTTCAATTTACTACACCAATATGTTTAAAATTTTCTTTCAATTTACTGCACTAGGCATTTACTTGCACACAAGGACACAAATATGGTTTTCCAACCCATGATGGTTTGTTGTTGCATCTACATGTAGTTAAAATTTGAATTTCGACCATTATATGGCTGACAAATCACTTAATGTCTTAAAAAGGTCAAATGAACCTTGAAAATTTATAATTTTTAACATGATAATTGTATTAGTGCATGTTAACGGTGGAAAAAAAATTCAAGGCCATACGAGGAAGCGACCGCCGTTTTTTCATCGAACATGCATTGTTCCCTCTTAGAACCACGAGTTTTCTCATGAGATGCTCCGATTTGTGAGAGGTGTGTGTGTGTGTCAAAACTTTCATTAAACAAGCCAATTTTTTAACCACGACATCTTAATGCCATGCCATGACATCAAGTAAGGTTTCATGTATTTCTGATCATTTTATTTTTGGAATTTAAAACCCACGGCACGCAATGTTTGTGTCCAAGCCGTGACACCAATATGTTTGAAAATTCCTTCCTATTTACTGCACAAGGAATTTACTTGCACACAAGACACAAATATGATTTTTCAACCCATGATGGTTTGCTGTTGCATGTACATATAGCTCAAATTTGCGTTCGGCAATTATATGGTTAGAAAATCACTTAATGTCTTAGAAAGGTCGAATAAACCCTGAAAACTTCCAAATTTTAACATGACAATTGTATTAGTGCATGTTTTTTTGTGGGTGTATTAGTGCATGTTAACGTACATTTTTTTGTATAATTAAAACACCATCGTTGCCACTGTACTCCAAATTAGTCTTTCACAACTAATATGAAAAATCAGCTACATCACACTAAGTTAGTTATAGGAACCGTTTGCTATGAAAATTCCTGGGTCTATTTATGTCTTCCTCCATAAGCTTCGCCGGCTTCGTCTGCTCAAGTGCCGTTCACCCCCCAATCCTCGATCCCCATTCCCCAACCCCTTCTTGCAGATAATGACGATGTGGAGATGCTTCATGAGGGCACGTACGGTCGCCGCGTCCGCTTTCACCGAGAGCGTAGCCGCCTAGACCGAGAGCGTAGCCGCATCCGCATTGAGCGTGGCCGCATCCACCGAGGGCGCGTCTACGGCAGCAGATATGGTAGCTTCAAACATCGAGAGTGCTCAAGTAGACGTATGTGTTGTAGAGGTTGCCCTGGCCTGGATTGAGGCCATCCATGATAACCCACAAGTGTAGGGGATCGCAACAGTTTTCAAGGGTAAAGTATTCAACCCAAATTTGTTGATTTGACACAAGGGGAGCCAAATAATACTCTTAAGTATTAGAGCATCTCCAGCCGCGCCCCCAACAGCCCCCCCAAGGCCACTTTTTAGGCACCGGCGCCGAAAAAATGGCCCAGTCGCGCCCCTAGGACTCCGAAAATCGCCGGATTGGGCCGAAACTGGCGCCGGCGGACCCAACCCGAACCCGAGGCGCTGGGGGTCGCCTGGGGGCGCCGGGCGAGGCGTTTTTTGGCGCGTATGTGATGGGCCCGCCCTGTCAGCGATGTGCTGCTTCGTCGTCCTCATCGCCTCGGTTCCCGCGGGAATCAATGCCAAAGCTGCTGCACTGCCGAGCCGTCGCCTGCCATTGATGCCGCCCAGCGACCCGTCGCGACACCCGGCACCACGGGCGACCGCCACGCGTCGCCTAGCATGCGCCTCTCGCCGCGCGAGCTCCGGCTATAAAAGCATCCTAGCTCGCCGGTGAACGCCCACACCGCAGCCCCATCGTCCACTACACTCTCCTCCGCACTGCCACGCACTGCGCCCCTCCGGCCGCTGGCTGCTTCGTCGCTGACACGCACTGCGCCCCCATGCCGCCTCGCCGCCGGGGAGGTGCGGGCTATCGCGGCGTCCGGGTTCGTCCGTCCGGCACCTACTCCGCCGAGATTCAGTCGGGCGACGTGCGCCTCCGCCTCGGAACCTTAGACACCGCTCAGGAGGGCGCCCGCGCGTACGACGCTGCGGCATGGCGCCTCCGGCGTTCCCGTTGGGACATGAACTTCACGGACGTGCCGACTCTGGAGCGGGCATAGGAGCTGGCACCTCCCCCGCGGCTTAGAACCGACGAAGATCGTCGGAAGAACCGTAGGCGGGCGCACCGTCTCCACTTGGCCCAGATGGATGAGGAAGCCATGGCGACGTGGCGCCAAAACTTCCCGCAAGACTTCATCGACGAGCACCGGTTCTTGGCCGAGAGGAGGGCGGAGAGGAAGAAGAGGAGGAAGGAGCGAGCGGCTTATCGCGAGGACAAGCGAGCGCGGAGGGCAGTCGCTAAGTCCAACGTTGAGCTAGGAGATGCGTCTTACTGGGACTTCACCGACGAGCGGTTCCTTGATGCCTACGCTGAGACGTCGGAGGAGGAAATCACCGAGGAAGAGTCTGAGTCGGAGAATGACTAGTAGTAGTAGGTCATAGGAGAAGACTATGTGAACTATCTATTTATCTATCTATCGTAGGGTTAAGATTATGTGAACTATCTATCTATATATGTGAACTATCTATCTATCTATGTGAACTATCTACGACAACGTCGAGCCTGGGCCGTTTTGCGCCGGAAATGGGCTGAAAAGCGCCGAAAATGGGCTTAAAGCACCGAAAATGGGCTGATATCGGTGCCTGGGGGCGAACTGGGGGGCCGGCGACTGGGAACGAACTGGCACCCAAGCCGAAACTAGCGTCGGCTCACCCCCAGGCGGCGGTTTTCGACGCGTCCTGGGGGCCAACGGCTGGAGATGCTCTTAGCAGCTGAGTTTTCAATTCAACCACACCTAGAAACTTAGTATCTGCGGCAAGGTAGTTTAGTAGCAAAGTAATATGGAGATAGCGGTAACGGCAATAAAAGTAACGTTAGTATTTTTGTAGTTTTTGTAACAGTAGCAGCGGAAAAGTAAATAAGCAACAAGCAATATGTGAAAAGCTCATAGGCATTGGATCGGTGATGGGAATTATGTCGGATGCAATTCATCATGTAGAAGTTATAGCCTAGGGTGACACAGAACTAGCTCCAGTTCATCAATGTAATGTAGGCATGTATTCCGAATATAGTCATACGTGCTTATGGAAAAGAACTTGCATGACATCTTTTGTCCTACCCTCCCGTGGCAGCGGGGTCCTATTGGAAACTAAGGGATACTAAGGCCTCCTTTTAATAGAGTGCCGGACCAAAGCATGCACACATAGTGAATACATGAACTCCTCAAACTAAGGCCATCACCAGGAGTGGTCCCGATTATTGTCACTTCGGGGTTGCCGGATCATAACACATAGTAGGTGACTATAGACTTGCAAGATAGGATCAAGAACACACATATATTCATGAAAACATAATAGGTTCAGATCTGAAATCATGGCACTCGGGCCCTAGTGACAAGCATTAAGCATAGCAAAGTCATAGCAACATCAATATCAGAACAGAGTGGATACTAGGGATCAAACCCTAACAAAACTAACTCGATTACATGATAGATCCCATCCAACCCATCACTGTCCAGCAAGCCTACGATGGAATTACTCACACACGGCGGTGAGCATCATGGAATTGGTGATGGAGGAAGGTTGATGATGACGATGGCGACGATCTCCACTCTCCGGAGCCCCAAACGGACTCCAGATCATCCCTCCCGAGAGAGATTAGGGCTTGGCGGCGGCTCCGTATCGTAAAACGCGATAATTCTTCCGCTCTGATGTTTTCCCCGAAAGTGAATATATAGGATATGGGGGTACGTCGGTGGAGCACCAGGGGGCCCACGAGGCAGGGGGCGCACCCTAGGGAGGGCGCCCCCACCCTCGTGGACTGGGTATGGGCCCCCTGGTCTGGATATTCTTGTAGGTATTTTTTATATTTTCCAAAATAATTCTCCATGTATTTTTAGGTCATTCTGAGAACTTTTTATTTCTGCACAAAAACTACACCATGGCAATTCTGCTGAAAACAGCGTGAGTCCGGGTTAGTTCCATTCAAATCATGCAAGTTAGAGTCCAAAACAAGGGCAAAAGGGTTTGGAAAAGTACATACGTCGGAGACGTATCAACTACCCCAAGCTTAAACCTTTGCTTGTCCTCAAGCAATTCAGTTGATAAACTGAAAGTGATAAAGAAAAACTTTGACTAACTCTGTTTGCTCTTGTTGTTGTAAATATGTAAGCCAGCATTCAGGTTTTCAGCAATGATCATGAACTAACCACATTCACAATAACTTTCAGGTCTCATGTCTACTCACATCAATGGCATAATCAACTAGCGAGCAATAATAATAAACCTCGGATGACAACACTTTCTCAAAACAATCATGATATGATATAATAAGATGGTATCTCGCTAGCCCTTTCTGAGACCGCAAAACATAAATGCAGAGTACCTTTAAGGATCAAGGACTGACTAGACATTGTAATTCATGGTAAAAGAGATCCAGTGATGATCATACTCAATGCAAACTAATAGTAATGCATGCAAATGACAGAGGTGCTCTCCTACTGGTGCTCTTTGATAAAAGGATGATGACTCTGCATAAAAATAAATAGATAGGCCCTTCGCAGAGGGAAGCATGGATTTGTAGAGGTGCCAGAGCTCAATTTTTAAATAGAGATGAATAACATTTTGAGCGGTATACTCTCATTGTCAACATAACAACCAAGAATCTCGATATCTCCCATGCTACGCACATTATAGGCGGTTCCCAAACAGAATGGTAAAGTTTATACTCTCCCAAACCACCAACAAGCACACTCCACGGCTAGCCCGAAACAACGGGTACCCTCCAAACCAACAACAGCCCTGGGGGAGTTCTGTTTAATTATTATGATTTTGAGCATGTGACTGGCATCCCGGTTACCAACCATTTTCTCATGAATGATGAGCGGAGTCCACTCATCGTGAGAATAACCCACCTAGCATGGAAGATATAGACAACCCTAGTTGATACATGAGCTGTTCGAGCATACAAAACATAATTTCATTTGAAGGTTTAGAGTTTGGCACATACAAATTTACTTGGAACAGCAAGTAAATACCTCATATAGGAAGGTATGGTGGACTCATATGGAATAACTTTGGGGTTTATGGAAGTGGATGCACAAGCAGTATTCCCGCTTAGTACAGGTGAAGGCTAGAAAGAGACTGGGAAGCGACCAGCTAGAGAGCAACAACGGTCATGAAAATGCATTAAAATTAATCAACAATGAATGCAAGCATGAGTAGGATATAAATCACCATGAACATAAATATTGTGGAGGCTATGTTGATTTATTTCAACTACATGCGTGAACATGTGCCAAGTCAGACCACTTGAATAGTTCAAAGGAGGATACCACCCCATCATACTACATCAAAACCATTTTAATATCATGTTGGCATGCAAGATAGACCATTATAAACTCTCAGCTAATTAAGCATGGCATAAGCAGCTATGATCTCTAATTTTCATTGCAAGCATGTTTCATTCATAATAAGTTGAATCAGGAATGATGAACTATCATATTTACAAAAGCTAGAGAGGTCGAGTTCATACCAGCTTTTCTCATCTCAATTAGTTCATCATATATCATCCTTATTGCCTTTCACTCGCACGACAGAACGGTGTGGATAATAATAATAGTGCACATGCATTGGACTAAGCTGGAATCAGCAAGCTTTTAATACAAGAGAGAAGACGAGGTAATATAGCTCAGGGTTAAATCAACAATAAAGCATATGAGAGCCACTAAGCATTTTAATCATGGTCTTTTACTCTTGACCCCCAAAGAAAAGAAAAGAAACTATGTACACGGGAAAGCTCCCAACAAGCAAAAGAAGAACGAGAAATATTTTTGGGTTTTCTTTTAATTACTACTACAAGGAAAGTAAACTAGCTAGAAGCTACGGCTAATATTTTTTGGTTTTTCTTAAGGTTTTTTCTAGCACACGAGAAAAAGACTAAGAAAAAGAAATGAAACTAAACATGGATGGTACAATGAAAGAGTGTGAGCACCGACAACTAGAATAAGTGTGTGGACATGAATGTAAAGTCGGTGAGAAACACGTACTCCCCCAAGCTTAGGCTTTTGGCCTAAGTTGGTCTATGGCCAGTAATGGCCTAACGGGTATCCAAAGTCGTAGTTGGGGTTGTACTGAGATGCAGCAGCTACTGCCTGCTGAGCTGCAGCTTGAAGGCGGGCTGCTTCCGTCATATTATGATACTCATTTGCCTCCTCCATGGTTATGGTGTATCTCCCTGTTGCTTGAAAGTCAAACAAGGTAGGGGCAAGAAGAACAATAGGGATGGCATGACGCCAGTTAAAGATTAGTAGATATTTGAGGGATTGATCATCCCTCTCTATAAACCGGTGACTAGTCATAGCATGGCAATCCAAATGAGAAGGCGGTAAAGGTTCATCATTCTAATGCACAGGCACACCAAGACGGCGAGCTATGCGAGTGGCATAGATCCCACCAAATAAATCTCCATGCAAACCATTATGGTGTAGCCTACGTGCAACAATGGCTCCCAAGTTATATTGTCTATCACCTAGTACAACACTCTTGAGAACACTAAGATCTGGGACACACATGTGACAAGCCTCATCTTTACCATTTATGCATCTACCAATAAAGAGAGCAAAGTAATGAATAGCAGGAAAATAAATGCTCCATGTGGTAGCCTGTGTGATTTCTCTAGATTCCCCCACAATGATACTAGCAAGAAACTCTCTATATTCAGATTTGCGAGGATCACCCATACTGCCCCACTGTGGGAGCTTACAGGCATCATTAAAATCCTCTAAGTCCATGGTGTAAGATTTATCATACAGGTCAAACAGGACAGTGTGAGAATTACGTGAATATGAAAATTTAAACCTTCTCACAAAGGTGTCAGTTAAGCCACGGTATTGAGGGCACTTATCTTGTATGAAGCCCTCGAGATCAGCGTTGCACACATATGCATAAAATTCATCCTTGATGCCAACTTGATCCATAAAGTCATCTGACGGCCATTCACAAGGCCGCACATCAGCATCCCTCGGTAGTTCATCGTCCGGCTCACGAAACGCGAGCATCGGTTCTTGCTTCCTTGAAGAACCATCTTGAAAGTTTTTCCTATGCATTTTTCCGAATTGTTTTGAAATTTTTAGTAACTCAAAATAAAAGTTAACAAAACTCAACAAGATTGATAGCAACAACTCCTACTAGTGCCCATAAACTATATCATGGATTAGAACTACTTGGGACCAAGAAAATTTGACATGCAAGCTCAAGAACAAGGTCACCACAGCAGCAAAAATTTGCAATAAATAAAGCACTAGAACAAAAACTAATTGGACCAATGGAGGAGTCACATACCAAGGAACAATCTCCGCAAACAGTTTGGTGAATGGTGCTTTGAGCAAGGGGATCGAAAATAGCAGCAAGATGAGCTAGAACTCAGGTTTGAGATGGTTGGTGATTTTTTGGGAGGAAGAAGAAGAGTATGGGTGCATGAATAAGTGGAGGGGGGCCACGAGGCAGGGGGCGCGCCCTGTGAGGGTGGGCGCGCCCTGGACCCTCCTGGCCAGGTGTTGGCTCCCCTCGCTGTGTGTTCTGTGCCATATATCCTCAAATATTCTAGAAAAAATCATGTTAAATTTTCAGGGCATTTGGAGAACTTTTATTTTCTGGGTATTTTTATATTGCACAGATAAGTCTGGAAATAGACAAAAACAATACTATTTTTGCTTTATTTATCCTAATTAACAGAAGGTAAAAGGAGGGTACAAAAGGTGTTGCTATCTAGATTCACCTATCCCATGCTCATCAAAAGGAATCCATTAACAAGGTTGATCAGGTCTTGTTAATAAACTCTTTCCGAATAACATGAAACTAGAGAATTTTCGAATAACACTAGGTTACCTCAATGGGGATATGTATGTCCCCAACAATAAGAATGTCATATGTCTTCTTGATGGTAGGAAGAGGAAATTCAAAACCTCCAATAGTAATAGTTGAAATTTTTCCAATATAATTGATACTATGGACCTAAGGTTGTTTCCTCGGAAAGTGTACCGTATGCTCATTACCATTGACATGAAAAGTGACATTGCCTTTGTTGCAATCAATAACAGCCCCTGCCGTATTAAAAAAGGGTATACCAAGGATAGAAGTGCCTCCTTATTACGCGGAAAATAATGATTCCTCCACCTGATAGCAGGGACCCACCGGACGGGCCACCGTATTTCGCGAAAAAAACGTTTCCCCCCTGACTGTTGGGACCCACCGAACGGGCCACCGTATTGCGCGAAAAAAACGTTCCCCCGCTGTCAGCTCAGACCCACCAGAAGTGCCTCTTTATTACGCAAAAAAAATGAATACCCCCCCTGCTGGTTGGGACCCACCTTGGTGGGAGGCTGACTTGTGGGCCTACTAAGTTGACGGGGACGGAGTGCTTTGTCAACTTAGTCAATATGAACGATTCTAGCTCCAGTGACCGTACGATGTCCATCCAACGACCGTAGTGCTGCTTCAACCTCTGGTCTTGTTGCTCCAGGCGCCCAAAGCAGCGCCGGTCGTGCCGCATGCTCCTGCCTCCCATGGCCGGCTGTGCTGCCGCGGAGGCCTCACCGTCCCTACTATTCCCACCACTGGCCAGGCCATCCCTCTACTCACCCACACCCCCTGTTATTCTGCGGCGATGGCAGCCTCACACCGCAGCGAACCAGTAAACCCTCGTACTCTCTACGCGTGGGCATCCACTGTCGCGTCTTCCTCGGCTCCGGGTTGTCCCCTTCCTAGGCCTCGCCATCGTCCACTGCCCTGGTGCTCTCGGCGCAGCGTGGTCAACATGGTCAAGGAACGGCTTCCATGGGACGTGGACTCTACGTGGAGAGGCTGACAGCTGGGTCCACGGCCACAGCAAGGATGTGCCTCCTTATTACGCGCAAAATAATTATTCCTAGACCTGAATGCGGGGACCCACCGGACGGGCCACCGTATTTCGCGAAAAAAACGTTTCCCCCTGACTGCTAGGACCCACCCGCTACATCTTCACACGCAAGGAAGTGCGTCCGGGCAAAAAAAAAACGATTCGCCCCTTGACTGTTGGGACCCACCAGCTACATCTTCGCACGCAAGGAAGTGCCTGACAGTCGGGACCAACCTGGTCGAAGCGTACGTAGCATTGTGATTCTGGTCGCGAACGTGTACGTACCACTACAGGAAACGGGTAATTTGCCGTCTGTGAATTCCAGACGGCAAAGACCTAAATCCAGACGGCAAAGATTTTGCCGTCGGGAAGCAGACGGCAAACTCAGACGGCAAAGATAAGTCGGCAAAGAATACTTTGCCATCAGCATTTCATAGGGAAGACGGCAAAGACTTTGCCGTCAGCCAACTCTCCCTTTGCCATCAAGCTTAGTAGTAGCAGACAACAAAGAAAACCATCTTTGCCGTCAGCTAGACTATGCCTTTGCCGTCAGCCTCATACATCCCATACGGCAAAGAGTCTTATATTATTTAAAAAAATATAGGTAACAATAGTCCATGTACAAAGGCCCTAGATGGCCGAAGGCGTAGGATTTTTTTGCTCATTATAAAAATAGCTAATAACAAGGCATAGGCAAAATCTTCAGTTGTGTTTTACTAGTAGTTTGACAATCAATCATTCAAATAGTCTTACAACCATCTATGAAGACAAAAAAATCATATTACACTGGGCTGCCAAGTTAGCCCCAAAGCTTGCATGGCCAGCTTTCGAGCACGGCGGGCAGAAGCTGATGCGGCCAGCGGTGGCCGATGGAGCGAGGCGTTGAAGGGGAGGAGGCCACACCAGTGTGCGGCAGCTTGTGGTGTCACGACCAATCGATGGGGAGGAGAACTTTCGAGCACGATGGGGGACATGACGACCGCATCGGGGGCGACGGAGGATGGGGCCGGGCGTCGATGCTATTTCCTTTGGAAGCGCAGAGGCCGATGCGGTCAGCGGTGACCGATGGCGCCGGGGACGACGATGGACCAGGTCAGGGCGGCTTGTGATGGGGCCGCGCCGGACCGGCTGGTGACGGGGCCGGCCGCGTTGGGAGGACAAGGGAATGGGCCTGCCGCGTCGGTGGCGACTGGGATGGGGAATGGGGCGGCCACGCCGGGAGGGACGGGGGCCGCGATGGCAACGCTCGCCGGCGAGCAGGCAAGCAGGGACGGGGGACTGGGGATGGAGGTGGTGGAGAGTGGGATGGGGAATGGGGCGAGCACGACGGTGGCGACGGGGGATGGGCTGGCGGCGCTCGCCGGTGACCGGGGACGGGGGGACAGAGCTGGTGGCGGAGTCCAAAGGTGAGCG
>LR738713.1:669985130-670024143 GCA_902687465.1 Secale cereale | reverse complement strand
ATTTTTTTTTTCTCTTTGCCGTCTGCATTTTTTTTAACAGACGGCAAAGTAACCTCTTTGCCGTCTGTAAATAAAAATGCAGACGGCAAAGTCTCTTTGCTGTCTGTGTTTTTTCTGCAGACGGCAAAGTATGTCTTTGCCGTCAGTTGTTCTTTGCCGTCAATAGTTGTCGGCAAATTTAATCTTTGCCGTCTGTCCCGATGAAATGCTGACGGCAAAGAGCAGTACTGACGGCAAATCTCCTGTTTCCCGTAGTGTACATGTACATGTACGTAGCATGTACACGTACGTACAGCGGCAAGTGTGCAAGAAAGAAAATACGGCCACATATGTACATACATGCACGGTCTCGAATGCCTACTCGCGCATACGTACGGCCAGGGCTCGTGTACATTGCTGGGTCAGAATGGAGAAATAGTGTCGTCGTCGTGTTCATGGGGAGCCAACCAGCTGGGTCGGAACGGAAAGCATCGTCGTGTTCATCGGGAGGGCTTGGACGGAACAGCCGATGGAAACGAGGCCTGGCGTACCGTGGAACGGAAGAAATGGCCTTGTGTTCGACCGGACATGGTCGAAACGGGATCCTGTTCATCGGGAGGGGTCTGGTGTACCGCAAACGGAGGAAACGGACCTCCTACGGTCGAAACGGGGGTCCTGTTGATCGGGAGGGGTGTGGCATACCGCAAAACGGAGGAAACGGACTTGTGTTGGAGCGCTACGGTCGAAATGGGGGTCCTGTTCATCGGGAGGGGTGTGGCGTACCACAAAACGGGACTCCACGGGATACTGTTCATCTCCATCGTCGACCCCTCCAGCCTCCACGGGCTACTGTTCATCCATCGTCGACCTCCTCCTGCCTCCACCTACGACTATTCAGCCTCCACCGCGCGCAACTCCACTGGCTACTGTTCAACCAACCCTCTCCATGGGCTCCTGTTCAACCACCCCTCCACGGACTACTGTTCATCCAGCCCTCCACCATCTACTGTTCATCCTGCCCTCCACGGGGTGGTCCTGTTCATACAGCCCTCCACGAGCTCCTATTCATCCAGCCCCAACCGGCTTGATCGATCGGGGTCATGTTCATCTAGAGGCAACACCACGGGGTCCTGTTCATCCACCCCCACCGGGAACTGTTCATCCAAACCCCCCAGCAACGCTCACTGTTCATGGAGAGGCAGCATCGAACGGCTTCAGTTAGCAGCAGTAGCGAAGGAATCGCTCGATCGGGTTCAGTTATCAGCCGTCGATCGATCGCTCGGGTTCAGTAACGCGTAGCATGCAGTGCAATCGCTCGGGTTCTGTTAGAGCCCAACGCCCCACTCGGGGTCAGTTAGAGCCCAACGCCTCGCACCCACGCGCGTGCGTGTACGAGAGAAACGTGCATCGCTCGGCCCCGACCACCCACCGTAACCGGGAACACCCCGATATTTTCCTCACCCTCGCTTCTACCACGGTTTTTTTCGTCATGGACGGCCCAAAGAATGTCATGCAGCTGCGTCTCCGGCCCGCCCAGGACGAAAAGCCCATTTTCTGTCATATTTTTTTGGGGTCCTACTTCTATGACAAAAAATTATTTGCATTGGATATATATATGCTATATATTTTATATATGTCAAAAAACTTTGATTTGTTTTGAGGGGCTTTGGAATAATTCCTTGGGTCCCTGCAAAAATGTCAGAAGAAAATAAAATGATTTAGTATTAGAAACTAAATCAAAACAAATTACAGAAATAGTAAAAAAGAAACAAAATAGAAAAGAAACTTAACTGGTGGCCCAGGACTGTGCGGCCCAGCCGGGCCTGCCCAGCCCACCAGCGCCGTCGTCCTCCTGGCGACGACAGAAGGACAGGCACGCGCCCACCGCCGCGCGCATGGACGCCACCTCCTCCCTGCCTGCGTGCCCTCCCCCTCGTCGCTCTGGATGTTCTGGTCGATGCCACGCGCCCCCCGGATCTCTCTCGCACTCTCTCGCGACCTCTCCCCTCCTCTGTCTCTCTCTCTCGCTCGGACCCGAGCGCCGCCATCGCCGCCACTCGTCGTTGCCATGACCACCGGCCACCCCACGCCCAGCCGACGCGCTAGAAGCTCCGCCACGTCGCCTGCTACCTCCCCGTCGAGCTGTGCATCGCCGGACGCCCCGTGGAGCAGTCACCGCCGTCGTCTTCATCACCAGCCGCCAGAGATCCCCTGCGCCGCCCCGACCGCTCCGGCTCCTCCCAGACGTCGCCGTCCGCTCCACCACACCCGACGTGAGCTGCTGCTCCTTCCCCCCTCTCCGTTTCCTTCCTTAGCGCGTCGTAGCTAGGCTAGCCGCCGAGGCCGAGACCCCACCGCCGTCGTGCCTTGTCGCCGTCGTGGCCACAACCGCTGCAGCTCGTAGACGAGCATGCCAGCGTGCTCAGCGGATCTCCACGAGCCCATAGCACACCTTCGCTCGAACTCCCGTGCACCACAGCACCCCACCGCACATGGCCGTGCTCCGGCCGCCGCCCCGAGCTTGTTTCCGGCGAGCTCCGACGCCCCCGCAGCCTCCTGTTCGCGTAGATGGATGCGGACGAGGCTCCGCAGCCTGTAGATGGCCTTGGCCGTCCATATGGACGCCGTAGGCCCAATCCCGACGCCCTCCGCCACGTTTGCTGCCGCCGGCGTGTTAGCCCCGGGTTGACCAGGGATTTGACTCCCTGGGTCAATGACAGGTGGGCCCCCCAGCTAGTTAACACAGTTTAGTTTTAGTTAATTAGGTTAGTTAATTAGTTGAGCCACTAACACGTGGGCCCAGCCCTGCTGACATTTTTGTTAGGATTAGTTTAGGACTAATTAACTTAGTTAACTAACTGGGTCACTGACCAGTGGGCCCCACTGGTCAGGTTTGACGTGGATCGACCTGTTGACCTGCTAACGTGGTGCTGACCTCATGCCAACGCAATAAATGATTTTCTGGATATATTTTAACTCAGAAAATTCTAGAAAATTGTTTAAACTTCAAAAAATCATAGAAATTCAACCGTAGCTTAGATTGAAATAATTTATGTACGAAAAATTATCAGAAAAATTCAACCTATCCATCTGTACCATTTTCATGCATGAAAAATGAAGTTATACCTACTGAATATATGAAAACACATAAATTGCATTTATAAATGTTTATCTCTGGAGTTGCATTTTAACCCTTGGTTCAAATGGACTTCACCCAAAAGATGCTAGTTGCATTAGCTCAAACAAACATCACATATTCATGTCATGTTCATGCATCATATTGTTGCATATGCTTGTGTTTGATTGTCGGCACCGTCCTTCTCGATAGGTGCTGCTCCGGAGACCGTTCCAGAGTACATGTCAGAGGAGCAGTGCCCCCCTGTTGATCTACCAGGCAAGCAAACCTACTTGTTCATTTAGATACAATCCCACTCTCTTGCTCCTGCTCTCTGTTATTGCATTAGGACAACAACGATTCAACTGCTACTTTATGCTGCGGTAGTTGAACCCATTCCTCTGCATGACCTGTCATTGCCACAGTAAATAGTTGAAACCCACTAGCATGTGTAGGAGTTGATTGAAGCCATGTTGTGTTCTTACCATGCCATGCCTGCTATTGCTTAGAGCGTGTCAGGTCTGATTCATTGGGAATGAATTGGAGTGTTATGCTATGTTCTGATGCTGAGAGTCAAGTGTGTGAATACGATTTGGTAAAGGTAGCGGTGAGAGGCCATGTAGGAGTACATGGTGGGTTGTCTCACTGGAACCGTCCTTAAGCACTGAGTTATGTGTATGTTGTCCAATGACTAGCTACTACCACGCATTGGAATGCTTAAGTGCCCCTCTCGACTTATTAACCAACTTGGTCTCTGTCCAGGAGTCGCAACTAGTTTCTGGTGTTGGTAGGTAGTGTTATTTCTCTACCAAGTGGCACCCGGCAGGGTGGGCTTGGGACAGACTAGGCACAGGTGGCACAGTGTACCAAGTGGCACCCGGATGGTGGGCTTGGGAACCCTGCTCACATCGTTTGGGGCCGTGATGGAAACCTCGGCCGGACTCCCTTGTGGATGAAACCCGAATAGGCGATAAACCTGGACTAGAGTCTTGTGTGGTTAGTCAGGTCGTGGCCGACACCCTCGCCAGGCTTTCGCTTGAAGGTTGCCGAGATACACAATGTGTACATGGCGGTAAGTGACGAGAGCGTGTGTGAAAAAGTACACCCCTACAGGGTTAATATAATCTATTCGAATAGCCGGGTCCATGGTTATGGACTTCTTGGATGCTTACATGGTACATAGACAACTTGAAGTGGATCAAGGTTGTCAGCATCGCGATTTTGAATCGGATCGAAGCTTCGATGGTAGGATCGCAAATCATAGAATCTTCACTACCAGGATCATAGAAACGTAGATTCTAAGAACTAAAATCGTAGAATCATAGCAATTAGTTTGGATCGTAAAGTCGTAGAATCGTATAACAGAATCGCGATTCTGACAACCTTGAGTGGATATTCTAAAATACTCAAGACAAGTGTGAGTGCTATGGATGGCCTTCTCGTAGGGAGACGGGGATGAATCCATAGTGGTGTATTGAGTGGTGATTAGTGGACTCGTGTGCGCCACCTCAAAGAGTTACCAGCAGTCGTAGTACAGGATAGCCACTGAGTCAAAGCTGGCTTGCTGCAACTAAACCCCACTTTGCCTTCTTGATAGAAGTGCATGTATGATAGGATCTGATGTAAGTCTTGCTGAGTACCTTTGTACTCATGTTTGCTTAATTTATGTTTTGCAGATGAGACTTCTGTCTCACTACTAGTTCCGCTTGGACTTCGACAAGTAGCTTGTTACCTCAGCTACGATCTTGTACGAGTGTTGTAGATAGTCAGGCTCTTCAGCCTTTTGCTGTTGTAGTTGTCTGTACTCAGACATATTATGCTTCCGCATGTTGCTTGTATGCTCTGAATGTTGGGTCATGAGACCCATCTTTGTAATATCTGGCTCCTCGGAGCCTAATGAATAAATACTTTGTTTCATAGAGTCTTGTTGTGATGCCATGTTCTATTTGCACATATCGAGCATATTGTGTGTATGTTATTGAAATGCTTGGTATGTGTGGGATCCGACAACCTAGTTGTTTCCTCTTGGTAGCCTCTCTTATGGGGAAATGTCTCCTAGTGCTTCCACTGAGCCATGGTAGGTTGCTACTACTCCGGAACACTTAGGCTGGTTGGCATGTGTCCTTGTTCGTTCCTGTGTCTGTCTTGGGGAAATGTCACGTGTTGTTCCTTTAAGTCCTTGTAGCTTGCTACGACTTGGGTTCATTTGTTGATGACCGACACGTTCGTTGCTGGGTCATGTATGCATGTCCCTGTATGTTAGTGCCGCCTTGGGTTTATAACTAGTCATGTCGACCTGGGTTCTCTGTCATATGATGCTACCGACACTATCATATACGTGAGCAAAAATGTGCAAACGGTCCCAGGCGAGGTAAGGTGGCACCCGTGGGGATACCGTGCATGAGGCCGTAAAGTAATATGATGTATTACATGCTAGACCGGTGTGACTTAGGATCGGGGTCCCGACAAACTAGGATTCCTAGGGCGTGCGGCCAGCCCTAGTGGGCTGCCTCTCTCTTTTCCCTCATGGTCCAATATGGCTCATACTCCCCCGGGGGGGAGGGTTCCGGTAACCCCTCCGGCACTCCGGTTTTATCCGATAACACCCGGAACACTTCCGGTGTCCGAATATAGTCGTCCAATATATCAATCTTTATGCCTCGGAAATTCCGAGACTCCTCGTCATGTTCGTTATCACATCTGGGCCTCTGAACTACCTTCGGTACATCAAAACTCATAAACTCATAATACCAATCGTCATTGAACGTTAAGCGTGCAGATCCTACGGGTTCGAGAACTATATAGACATGACCGAGACTCATCTCGGGTCAATAACCAATAGCAGAACCTGGATGCTCATATTGGCTCCTACATATTCTACGAAGATCTTTATCGGTCAAACCGCATAACAACATACGTTGTTCCCTTTGTCATTGGTATGTTACTTGCCCGAGATTCGATAGTCGGTATCATCATACCTAGTTCAATATCGTTACCGGCAAGTCTCTTTACTCGTTCCGTAATACATCATCTCGTGACTAACTCATTAGTCATTTGCTTCCAAGGCTTATTACGATGTGTATTACCGAGAGGGCCCAGAGATACCTCTCCGACACTCGGAGTGACAAATCCTATTCTCGATATATGCCAACACCACAAACACCTTCGGAGACACATGTAGAGCATCTTTATAATCACCTAGTTACGTTGTGACGTTTGATAGCACACAAGGTGTTCCTTCGGTATTTGGGAGTTGCATAATCTCATAGTCATAGAAACATGTATAAGTCATGAAGAAAGCAATAGCAGTAAAACTAAACGATCAAGTTGCTAAGCTAACGGATGGGTCTTGTCCATTACATCATTCTCCTAATGATGTGATCACATTGATCAAATAACAACTCATTTCTATGCTTAGGAAACATAACCATCTTTGATTAACGAGCTAATCTAGTAGAGGCATACTAGGGACACTCTATTTTGGTCTATGTATTCACACATGTACTAAGTTTCCGGTTAATACAATTCTAGCATGAATAATAAACATTTATCATGATATAAGGAAATTTAAATAACAACTGGCATATTTCCTTCAGTCTCCCACTTGCACTAGAGTCAATAATCTAGTTCACATCGCCATGTGATTTAATATCGATAGTTCACATCGTTATGTGAATAACACCCACAGTTCACATCGCCATGTGACCAACACCCAATGGTTTTACTAGAGTAAATAATCTAGTTCACATCGCCATGTGATTAACACCCAAAGAGTACTAAGGTGTGATCATGTTTTGCTTCGTGAGAGAAGTTTTAGTCAGCGGGTCTATTACATTCAGATCCGTATGTATTTCTCAAATTTCTATGTCTACAATGCTCTGCATGGAGCTACTCTAGCTAATTGCTCACACTTTCAATACGTATCCAGATTGATACTTAGAGTCATCTGGATTAGTGTCAAAGCTTGCATCGATGTAACTCTTTACGATGAACTCTTTATCACCTCCATAATCAAGAAACATTTCCTTAGTCATCTAGTAACTAAGGATAATTTTGACTGTTGTCCAGTGATGTACTCCTGGATCACTTTTGTACCTCCTTGCCAAACTTATGGCAAGGTACACAACAGGTTTGGTACACAGCATGTCATACTTTATAGAACCAATGGCTGAGGCATAGGGAATGACTTTCATCATTTCTCTATCTTCTACCGTGATCGGGTTTTGAGTCTTACTCAACTTCATACCTTGCAACACAGGCAAGAACTCTTTCTTTGACTATTCCATTTTGAACTACTTCAAAAACTTGTCAAGGTATGTACTCATTGAAAAAACTTATCAAATGTCTTGATCTATCTCTATAGATCTTGATGCTCAATATGTAAGCAGCTTCACCGAGGTCTTTCTTTGAAAAAATCCTTTCAAACACTCATTTATGATTTCCAGAAAATTCTACATCATTTCCGATCGACAATATGTCATTCACATATACTTATTAGAAAGGCTACAGTGCTACCACTCACTTTCTTGTAAATACAGGCTTCACCGCAAGTCTTTATAAAACTATATGCTTTCATCAACTTAACAAAGCGTATATTCCAACTCCGAGATGCTTGCACCAGTCCATAGATGGATCACTGGAACTTACACATTTTGTTAGCTCCTTTAGGATCGACAAAAACCTTCTAGTTGCATCATATACAACACTTCTTTAAGATATCCCTTAAGGAATGCAGTTTTGACATCCATTTGCTAGATTTCATAATCATAAAATGCGGCAATTGCTAACATGATTCTGACAGACTTAAGAATCTCTACGGGTGAGAAAATCTCAACGTAGTCAACTCCTTGAACTTGTCCAAAACCTTTCGCAACAAGTTGAGCTTTGTAGATAGTAACATTACCATCTGCGTCAGTCTTCCTCTTAAAGATCCATTTATTTTCAATGGCTTGCCGATCATCGAGCAAGTCAACCAAAGTCCACACTTTGTTCTCATACATGGATCCCATCTCAGATTTCATGGCCTCAAGCCATTTTGTGAAATCTGGGCTCATCATCGCTTCCTCATAGTTCGTAGGTTCATCATGGTCTAGTAACATGACTTCCAGAACCGAGTTATTGTACCACTCTGACGCGGAACGCACTCTGGTTGACCTACGAGGTTCAGTAGTAACTTGATCTGAAGTTTCATGATCATCATCATTAGCTTCCTCGCTGATTGGTGTAGGAATCATCGGAACTAGTTTATGTGATGTACTACTTTCCAATTCGAGAGAAGGTACAATTACCTCATCAGGTTCCACTTTCCTCCCACTCACTTCTTTCGAGAGAAACTCCTTCTCTAGAAAGGATCCATTCTTAGCAACGAATATCTTGCCTTCAGATCTGTGATAGAAGGTGTACCCAACAGTTTCCTTTGGGTATCCTATGAAGACACATTTCTCCGACTTGGGTTTGAGCTTATCAGGTTGAAGCTTTTTCACATAAGCATCGTAGCCCCAAACTTTAAGAAACGACAACTTTGGTTTCTTGCCAAACCATAGTTCATAAGGCGTCGTCTCAACGGATTTATATGGTGCCCTATTTAACGTGAATGCAGCTGTCTCTAAAGCATAACCCCAAAACGATAGTGGTAAATCGGTAAGAGACATCATAGATCGCACCATATCTAATAAAGTACGGTTACGACGTTCGGACACACCATTACGTTGTGGTGTTCCGGGTGGCGTGAGTTGTGAAACTATTCCACATTGTTTCAAATGAAGACCAAACTCGTAACTCAAATATTCGCCTCCACGATCAGATCGTAGAAACTTTATTTTCTTGTTACGATGATTCTCTACTTCACTCTGAAATTCTTTGAACTTTTCAAATGTTTCAGACTTGTGTTTCATCAAGTAGATATACCCATATCTGCTCAAATCATCAGTGAAGGTTGGAAAATAACGATACCCGCCGCGAGCCTCAACACTCATCGGTCCACATACATCAGTATGTATGATTTCCAACAAATATGTTGCTCGCTCCATTGTTCCGGACAACGGAGTTTTAGTCATCTTGCCCATGAGGCATGGTTCGCAAGCACCAAGTGATTCATAATCAAGTGATTCCAGAAGTCCATCAGTATGGAGTTTCTTCATGCGCTTTACACCAATATGACCTAAACGGCAGTGCCACAAATAAGTTGCACTATCATTATTAACCTTGCATCTTTTGGCTTCAATATTATGAATATGTGTATCACTACGATCGAGATCCAACAAGAATAGACCACTCTTCAAGGTTGCATGACCATAAAAGATATTACTCATATAAATAGAACAACCATTATTCTCAGATCTAAATGAGTAACCGTCTCGCAATAAACAAGATCCAGATATAATGTTCATGCTTAACGCTGGCACCAAATAACAATTATTCAGGTCTAAGACTAATCCCGAAGGTAGATGTAGAGGTAGCGTGCCGATGGCGATCACATCGACTTTGGAACCATTTCCCACGCGCAACGTCACCTCGTCCTTAGCTAATCTTCGTTTAATCCATAGCCCTTGTTTCGATTTACAAATATCAGCAACCGAACCAGTATCAAATACACAGGTGCTACTACGAGCATTAGTAAGGTACACATCAATAACATGTATATCACATATACCTTTGTTCACTTTGCCGTCCTTCTTATCCGCCAAATACTTGGGGCAGTTCCGCCTCCAGTGTCCAGTCCCTTTGCGGTAGAAGCACTCAGTTTCAGGCTTGGATCCAGACTTGGGTTTCTTCGAGGGAGTAGCAACTTTCTTGCTATTCTTCTTGAAGTTCCCCTTCTTTCCCTTGCCCTTTTTCTTGAAAGTAGTGGTCTTGTTAACCATCAACACTTGATGCTCCTTTTCGATTTCTACCTCCGCAACTTTTAGAAGAGTGAAGAGCTCGGGAAGTGTCTTCTGCATCCCTTGCATGTTATAGTTCATCATGAAGCCTTTATAGCTTGGTGGCAGTGATTGAAGAACTATCTTCGTCAACTTTGCATTCAAGTTGAGTCATATGATTGTAATACCCAGACATTCTGAGCAAGTGTTCACTGATAGAACTATTCTCCTCCATCTTGCAGCTGTCAAACTTATTGGAAATCTCATATTTCTCAATCCGGGCATTTCCTCGAAATATTAACTTCAACTCCTGGAACATCTCATATGCTCCATGACGTTCAAAACGTCGTTGAAGTCCGGGTTCTAAGCCGTAAAGCATGGCACACTAAACTATCGTGTAGTCATCAGACCGCGTCTGCCAGACGTTCAAAGCATCTACATTGGCGGGAGGGGGCTTGTCACCTAGCGGTGCTTCAAGGACATAATTCTTCTGTGCAGCAATGAGGATAATCCTCAAGTTACGGTCCCAGTCCGTGTAATTGCTACCATCATCTTTCAACTTAGCTTTCTCTACGAATGCATTAAAATTCAAGGGAATGGTAGCACGGGCCATTGATCTACAACACATAGATATGAAAAAACTATCAGGACTAAGTTCATGATAAATTAAAGTTCAATAATCATATTACTAAAGAACTCCCACTTAGATAGACATCCCTCTAGTCATCCAAATGATCACGTGATCCAAATCAACTAAACCATGTCCGATCATCACGTCAGATGGAGTAGTTTTCAATGGTGAACATCTTATGTTGATCATATCTACTATATGATTCACGCTCGACCTTTTGGTCTCCAATGTTCCGAGGCCATGTCTATACATGCTAGGCTCGTCAAGTTTAACCCGAGTATTCTGCATGTGCAAAACTGTCTTACACCCATTGTATTTGAACGTAGAGCTTATCACACCCGATCATCACGTGGTGTCTCGGCACGACGAACTTTCGCAATGGTGCATACTTAGGGAGAACACTTGTAACTTGAAATTTTGTAAGGGATCATCTTATAATGCTACCTCCGTACTAAGCAAAATAAGAAGCATAATAAGGTAAACATCACATGCAATCAAAATATGTGACATGATATGGCCATCATCATCTTGTGCTTTTGGTCTCCATCTCCAAAGCATCATCATGATCTCCATCCTCACCGGTAGACACCATGATCTTCATCGTAGCGTCGTGGTTGTCTCGCCAACTATTGCTACTACTACTACTATCGCTAACTCATAGTGATAAAGTAAAGCAATTACATGGCCTTTGCAATTCATACAATAAAGAGACAACCATAAGGCTCCTGTCGATTGCCGATAACTTTACAAAACATGATCATCTCATACAATAATGTGTAACTCATCACGTCTTGACCATATCACATCACAACATGCCCTGCAAAAACAAGTTAGACGTCCTCTACTCTGTTGTTGCAAGTTTTACGTGGCTGCTACGGGCTTAGCAAGAACCGTTCTTACCTACGCATACAAAAAACCACAACGATTTTTCGTCAAGTATGTGTTATTTTAACCTTCACAAGGACCAGGCGTAGCCACACTCAATTCAACTAAAGTGAGAGAGACAAACACCCGCCAGTCACCTTTAAGCAACGAGTGCTCGTAACGGTGAAACCAGTCCCGCGTAAGCGTATGCGTAATGTCAGTCCAGGCCGCTTTATCTCACAATACCGCCGAATCAAAGTATGACATGCTGGTACGCAGTATGACTATTATCGCCCACAACTCATTATGTTGTACTCGTGCATATCATCTACGCATAGACCTGGCTCATGATGCCACTGTTTGGGGAACGTAGTATTTCAAAAAAATTCCTATGATCACGCAAGATATATCTACTAGATGCATATCAACGAGAGGGGAGAGTGTGTCTACGTACCCTCGTAGACAGAAAGCGGAAGCGTCTAGTGACGCAGTTGATGTAGTCGAACATCTTCGCGATCCAACCGATCCAAGCACCGAACGTATGGCACCTCCGCGTTCAGCACACGTTCAGCTCGATGACCTCCCACGAGCTCTTGATCCAGTTGAGCTTCACGGGAGAGTTTCGTCAGCACGACGGCGTGGTGACGGAGATGATGAAGCTACCGACGCAGGGCTTCGCCTAAGCACTGCAACAATATGACCGATGTGTGTTTCTGTGGAGGGGGGCACCCCACACGGCTAAAACAATGTTGCTTGTTTTTCCTTGGGTGCCCCCTGCCCCTGTATATAAAGGAGCAAGGCGGAAGGTGCGGCCAGCCCTATAGGGTGCGCCAGGAGTAGGTTTTCCACTCCTAGTAGGAGTAGGAATCCCCCTTTCCTATTCCTACTAGGAGTAGGAAAGGAAGAAGGAGATGAGAAGGAAGGAGAGGGGCGCCTCCCCCCCCCACTCCTAGTCCAACTAGGATTCCTAGGGGGGTGCGGCCAGCCCTAGTGGGCTGCCTCTCTCTTTTCCCTCATGGCCCACTATGGCCCATACTCTCCCGGGGGGTTCCGGTAACCCCTCCGGCACTCCGGTTTTATCCGATAACACCCGGAACACTTCTGGTGCCCGAATATAGTCGTCCAATATACCAATCTTTATGTCTCGGACATTCCGAGACTCCTCTTCATGTCTGAGATCACATTCGGGACTCTGAACTACCTTCGGTACATCAAAATTCATAAACTCATAATACCGATCGTCATCGAACGTTAAGCGTGCGGACCCTACAGGTTCGAGAACTATATAGACATGACCAAGACTCATCTCCGGTCAATAACCAATAGCGGAACCTGGATGCTCATATTGGCTCCTACATATTCTACGAAGATCTTTATTAGTCAAACCGCATAACAACATATGGTGTTCCCTTTGTCATCGGTATGTTACTTGCCCGAGATTCGATCATCGGTATCATCTTACCTAGTTCAATCTCGTTACTGGCAAGTCTCTTTACTCGTTCCGTAATACATCATCTCGTGACTAACTCATTAGTCATTTGCTTGCAAGGCTTATTACGATGTGTATTACCAAGAGGGCCCAGAGATACCTCTCCGACACTCGGAGTGACAAATCATATTCTCGATCTATGCCAACACCACAAACACCTTTGGAGACACATGTAGAACATCTTTATAATCATCCAGTTATGTTGTGACGTTTGATAACACACAAGGTGTTCCTCCGGTATTCAGAAGTTGCATAATCTCATAGTCATAGGAACATGTGTAAGTCATGAATAAAGCAATAACAGTAAAACTAAACGATCAAGTTGCTAAGCTAACGGATGGGTCTTGTCCATCACATCATTCTCCTAATGAAGTTATCCCGTTGATCAAATGACAACTCATGTCTATGGTTAGGAAACATAACCATCTTTGATTAACGAGCTAGTCTAGTGGAGGCATACTAGGGACACTCTGTTTTGGTCTATGTATTCACACATATACTAAGTTTCCGGTTAATACAATTTTAGCATGAATAATAAACATTTATCATGATATAAGGAAATATAAATAACAACTTTATTATTGCCTCTAGGGCATATTTCCTTCACCTCGGCGGTGGTTTATCGTGGCATCACTGATCCCACAACCATGGAAACATTTGCATGCAGGGAGGCGTTAGCACTTGCAGTTGATCTACATGAAACAAATTTTACAGTAGCTTCAGATTACCAAGGTGTGGTGATGGATCTAAACTAAGGGACATGAGGTCCACACTCGGCCATTATACATGAAATAATGGGTCGAAAAAACACTTTTGCTTCGGTCTCTTTTGTTCATGAGCGTAGAAATCATAATTTTGAGGCTCACAATCTCGTCAAGTTTGCTTGTAATTTAGAAGTAGGTCGGCATGTTTGGTTGGGAATTCCTCATGACCAACATCGTGTACCTATAAACATTGCTATTTCTTAATAAAGTGGCGAGTTTCCTAAAAAAAACTATATAGTGCGTAGCTCGCTGAGAAACGACCACGCGTACCCCCCTACCCTCTCACGCGGTGCTGTTTCAATGGGCCGGGCCATTTTTGGGTTTCACCCCAACTGATTTTGGGAAGGTTCCCAGAAATATGTTTTTCTGGTTTTCTTTCGTTTTTTCTTTTATTTATGTTATTATTTTATTTTTGTTTATTTTCTTGGTTCTCTCAATTTGCGAAAATCTTGTAAAATTGTGTATATTTTTTAAAGTCCCAAACAATTTTTATTAAATGATGATTTTTTAAGTTGTCATTTTTTGTGCATATACGTGAAAAATATCTTAAATCATGAACATTTTTTAAACCGTAATCATTTATTAAAACTCACTTTTTTTTAAAACGTGATTTTTTTGAGAAAAATTACGATTATACTTTTAAATACGTGAAACATTTTTATCGAAATCTTGTACATTTCGAAATTCACGACCCATTTTCTTGAAATAATGAAATAATTTTTGAATTAGTGGTCATTTTAGACAAATTTATGAACATTTTTCCAAATTGGCGAACATTTTTTGAAATCGCAAAACGTTTTTGAAATTATGAACACATTTTGAAATCACGAACATTTTCTGAAGCATGAACCTTTTTCGAAATCATGAACCTTTTTTGAAATTTTGAAATCATGAATATTTTTTGAAATCGAGAACAAGTTTTGAAATGACGAACATTTTTTGAAAATTTTGAAATCATGAATGTTTTTGAACCAGAGAAACATTTTTTAATATCATGAACATTTTTTAAAAATTCTTGAACATTTTTTTACAAATTGGCGAATATTCTCTTGAACTGTGAATATTTTTTAAATTCTTGAACAGTTTTTAAAATCATGAATGTTATTCTAAATTCGTGATAATTTTATTCAAAATTCATAACTTTATCTGACATTTAGAACTTTTTGATATCCCTAATTATTGAAAAAGGTAATAAACAAAAGAAAAAGAAGAAGAAGAAATAGGCGACGTCTCGGCCTGCACATGGTCCGGCCCAGACGGGCGCCAAAGGGAGGGGTGCGCGCTGGCTTCATTCCCAGCGCGTTATGCACCCTATAGGCGCTCTCCGGGCGCCCGTCCTAGTAGCTAGCTAGGCGGGCTCACGTGCATAATATGCATATAAGCGCCCATATTTCTCTCTTTGGCCCATCCGCTCCATCATGTACGTGATGCTTACTGGCGTCTCCTTGCAGGTCATCCAGTGGTGAGGATGTTGGGGCATTAGCACTGGTTGAGCAAGGAATGGTCGAGACGGAAGTGTTAGAAGCGATGGCAGTCCGTGAAGCATTATCGCTGGCATTAGACTTGAACATTCAAAAGGTTCAAGGCAACCGACTATAAGTCCATCGTTTTTTTTTTAAACGAGGCTATAAGTCCATCGTCAATCACTTGAAGGGCGAGTACAGAGGCCCGAGCTTCATGATCATCGATGATATCAAAAACTTGTTGAGTTTTTTTGTAGTAGCTGAAGTTAAATTTGAGTCTAGGGAGTTCTATAAAGATGCGCATAGCTTAGTGAGAGCTAGTTTATCCTTACGAGCGGGACGTCATGTGTGACTGTTGGAACCCACTGCTATCGCTTGTATCCCAACTTCATTCATGGTTTAATAAATTTAGTGGTGATAATGCTTTAAAAAAATGACGCGTAGGTAGCCCACGAGCGACCTGGCTTGCACCTCTCTAGCACGCTCAATCGTGTTTGGGCCGGTCCAATTTAGGTGTATTTCTCATCGGTTTTGGGAAAGATCTAGAACCTTCCTTGAGCCGATTTTCTCGTTTTTTCTTCTTTCCGTTTTCTTTTACGTTTCTTTTTCCTGTTTTCTGTATTTTCCTTTTTCAATTTTTCTTTGCTTTATTTACTATGTTTGTTTTTTCTTCTCTTTTTTCACGAACATCTTTCAAATTTGTGAACGATATTTTGTAATTGTGATTATTATTTCCAAATTCATGAACATTGTTTTTGAAATTATGAACACCTTTTCAAGTTTCTGAACATTAGTTTTGAAAATATAAACATTATTTCAAATTCATGAATACTTATTCAGAATTTTGCGAACATTTTATAAAATGATGAATATTTTTCAAATTCATGAAGTTTTTTCAAATTCGTGTTTTTTAAATTGCAGACATTTTCATATACTCGTCAGCATTGTATGATTCGGCAATTATTTTTTGAATTTTGTGATTCTTTTGAAAATCAGAAACCTTTTTTAGTGAACATTTTTTGAATCCACAAACATTTTTTGCACCGAAGGTGTTTTTTACAAATTTGGGAATGATTTTAGAATATTGAGATGTTTTTCTTTTTTGGACATTTTTAAATTTTCATGAATACTATATGGATTCATGTATTTTATTCAAATTTATGAACATTTTTTCAATACACTGACATTTTTCATAATCATGATTTTTTTATTATGCGGACATTTTTTAAATCCTGAACATTTCATGATTTCGTTGATGATTGTTTTTCTCAAAATTCTCATTTTATCCGACAACTTGGATGTATACGAAGCAGTGAAAAAAAATGAGCGGACGACCGGGGAAAGTAACAATAAACCTAGTGGAGTTGGGCCAGTCCATCTAACATCGCCAGACTCAGGAGCATCTCCAACAGCCGCGCTAAACAAGCGACGCGCCGCAAATTTTGTCATTTTAGCACGCGCGCAACCTGTAGACAAACTCTAGCGGGCGCGCAATAACCGCGCGCGCGGCATACGGAGTTGGGCGCGCGGTCCGAATCGCCAACTCGCGTTGTGTATTTGGGGCGCCCGCTTCCGCGCGCGGCACACACGAGCGCTCGCGCCACACTCTCCTCCCCGCAACCTTCGCCCAGCGTGCCGGCGTCGACGAACTTGACCCGATGGACGCACGCGCTGGCACCCCGCTCAACCCATCCTACAGTCGCGACCCCTCCACCGTCGCCGCCGCCGCCGGAAACCGTAGCGTGGGGAGCGTTGGCTTCGCCACCGTCGGAGCTCCTCCAAGCATCGGCCTCGCGCGCGGCCTCTTCATACCGTCGCGGATGACCTCGGCGGCGGGTGGCGTCACGTCGGCGCCCCCCCCCTCGAAGCTTCCCAATGCGGCGCGACCGAAGAAGGGCAAGACATCTGCGAAGAAGAACAAGGCGGCGGACGGCTTCGGCACCTCGAAGGCGAGGAGAAAGAAGCTTGCAGGGCGTGTGACGGGCGCATCGGCTGCCGAAGCGCCGGCGAGCTCACTCGTTGAGCCGGCGGCCGACACGCACAACGTGTTCGACGATATTTCCCAAAGGTAGAATTTTCTTCCAACTTTTCTTTTCTTGTTATTTTTTGAATGCATTCATATAAATAGCTTATTTGCACTGCTCTATATATTTTGTAGTGTCAACGACGATGCATACATGTCAACTATGGGTGTTGGCTCCAACAATTCGCATAGGTCTCAAACCAATGACATGCATTTCGAAGACCATGAGTTCGAGGTGGATGAGGATGGTGAGGGCATTGTTGACGCGCCGAAAGGAAGAGCGGGCAATTACACCAACACCGAAGACATCTTACTATGCAATACTTGGTTGCAAGTGTCGAGGGATCCATCCGTTGGAGGTGATCAAAGTAGAGATGCTCATTGGGGGCAGATGAAAGAACACTTTGATGTTCGCAACGTGAGTGGAATTGACCGCTCCGAGAGATCACTTCGGTCCCGGTGGTCGACAATCAACACAGATTGTCAAAAGTGGGCGGCCTCACAAAAAGTGGTTGACAAGTTGAACCCAAGTGGCACCAATGAGGACGATAGAGTAAGTGGCATTTCATCCATGTTCATTGTACTTGTTGTTGGTGTTTGACGATAGAGTAACTTGCTTTGTTTTCATTTAGTACAACATTGCACAAAATTTGTTCAAAGGAAAGGAGAGGAGAACCAAGAAGGGGAAGATCAAGAAAGGAATGATATTTACCTTGCCTCTTTGCTATGAAGTGTTGAAGGATGATGAGAAATGGAAGAAGCATGATGATTTGGATGATTTGGATTTGAGCAACAAACGCAAGCGAACAATTGAGTTGGATGATGATGATGAGGAGGAGGATGATGCATCAAGTGATGACGGCAAGAGAAGCCCCACACCCAACTCGGTTTCATACTCGAAGCCAAATCGACCGGATGGGTGCAAGAAAGACGCAAAAGAAAAGAAGAAGAGGAAAGGAGATGATGAGCTCAAAAATGCTATGGAAGCTATTGTGAAGGGAAGAAAAGAAGCCAACGAGGAGAGGAAAATGGCAAGGAACCAAGATGTCGCGGTCGAGGAGAGGATGTTGGCGGCCGAGGAGAGGAGGGTGGCGGCCGAGGAGAGGAAGGTGGCTTTGGAGGAGAGGAAGGTGGCTTTGGAGGAGAGGAAGGTGAGCAATGAGGAGCGAACTAGATTGTTGGAATGGGAGAAGCACTTGTTCTTCTTGGACACATCTATCCTCAATGAGGCGCAAACATAGTATGTCAATCTTGACCGTGAAGAAGTCTTGATCCAAAAAAGAGCCTTGATTCGCGCCATGGGTGGCGGTGGCCTTGGCGCCATGGGTGGCGGTGGTGTTGGTGCCATGAGGGGCATGGGTGGCTTCGGAGGTACCGTGGGCGGCTTTGGAGCTACCATGGGGACCATGGGAGGCATGGGTGGCTTTGGAGCACCCCCCGGCTCTATGGCCGCCATGGGAGGCATGAGTTTTGCTTCTCTCATGGGAGGCTGGGTCCACCTCCGGCCGCCATGGGCGGAATGTCTTCCGGTGTGCCTCACACACCTTCGCATGAAGATGCCGTTGAAGATCTTGCCAACACCGTCCGAGCTTCACGTGATGCGGTGCGCGACAATGATGATGAGGAGGAAGAATCATCTACGGAGGAGGACGAATCGTCTTCCGAAGATGAGGACGAAGACGAGGACGAGGCTTGATGTGTCTTTTGTTTGTGTCATGAACTTGGTTTGCATTTTGAACTTGGTTGGATGAACTTGTGGGCATGATTTTGAACTTGTGGGCATGAACTTTTATTCATCAACTTGTTTGTGTGAAATTTATATGTCATGTTCATTGCATTTTGAATGTTTGAAATCCATTTGGTGTCCAAAATGCAATATATGCAATGCCCCGGCGAGTCGCACGCGCTGCATTTTTTGCGCGCTGTATTTCACCGCGGCTATTGGAGCCAGTGCTGCCGGCCGCGCAAAACCAGGTGAAGGGTGCGCGGCAAAGTACTTTTTAGCGCGTGGCGCGTTGGGCGGCTGTTGGAGATGCTCTAAGGTGGCAAAAAACTTTGCTCACTGTGTGTCACTAATGGATGCAGGATGAAGAAGATTTCGCATAACGGCAACTTACGGGTTCATCCAAAACGTATGATGAGGGACTAGATAGCTCGAGACTGGGATTTTCTCCTCTAACGATGGAGAAATACTCTTAGGGCCCTCTCGGCTTAACGACTTCCATCATCGGCTAGCCAAAGAATGAAATGATCACGGGGATGCCGGAACACGAGAACGAGAAAAGAGAAGAAAACTGATAACGAGGAGACCGGTATAGTGAACATGTGTTACTCTCACGGGGATACCAATATATCTCCCCTCGGGTTTTGTAAAGTATCACGAAGCAAAAGGATAGCATATATGGTTACCAAAGGTTCACCCGGATATCATCCGTGTGAGTATGGGGGTCAATATGGATGTCAACAGTGCCACTATTGATCATTGATCGTAAGGTGTTTTCGATCATGTCTATATTTCATCGAAGCTGCAGGGTCACACACTTAACGTTTAGCGGTTTGTTAGAAAACTAAGAGTTAAAGGATAAATGAGAGAGTGGGCACCGAAAGAGTTTCGGGTTGTTCAGGAAATGTTCCAGATGTTCTGAGAGGTTTACGGAACCTGCCGGATAAATTCGAAGGGTTCCTGGTGCGAGGACACCTTGGCTGGGCCAAGGGTAGGGCCCAAGAGGCCTTAGGTCGGTCCACAAAGGGGTTACTTGGCAAGGTATAGGCCAAACGCCACAGTCCATGGCCTTCCCCCTGGGGCATACGCCAGAGTCTTCGGCTTTTATGAAAATGTCGGGATCTATGGCATTTCGTGTTGCAATATGAGGAGGACTCTTCCTTGTGATCCAAACTAACTTTTGGATGCCTTCCTCCCCAGGTTTGGACCCCTATGTTGGGGAACGTAGTATTTTAAAATTTTCCTACAATCACGCAAGATCTATCTACCAGATGCATAGCAACGAGAGGGAAGAGTGTGTCTACGTACCCTCGTAGACCGGGAGCGGAAGCGTCAAGTGACGCGGTTGATGTTGTCGAACTTCTTCGTGATCCAACCGATCAAGCACCGAACGTACGGCACCTCCGCGTTCAGCACACGTTCAGCTTGATGACGTCCCACGAGCTCTTGATCCAGTTGAGCTTCACGGGAGAGTTTCGTCAGCACGACGGCATGGTGACGGATATGATGTGTTCACCGGCGCAGGGCTTCGCCTAAGCTCCGCGACGGTACGACCGAGGTGTGATTCTGTGGAGGGGGGCACCGCACACGGCTAAAACAATTCAACTTGTGTGTATTTGGGTGCCCCCCTGCCCCCGTATATAAAGGAGCAAGGGAGGAGGGCCGGCCAACCTCCTATGGTGCGGCTAGGGAAGGAATCCTACTAGGAATAGGATTGCAATCCTATTCCTAGTAGGAATCACCAAAGAAGGAAGAGATGGAGTAGGAAAAGGAAGAGGTGGCGCCTCCCACCAATCCTAGTCCAACTAGGAACTAGGTGGGGTGCCGGACAGCCCTATGGGCTGCCTCTCTCCTTTCCACAAGGCCCACTATGGACCATCCCCCTTCGTAGGAGGTTCCGGTAACCCCCTTCGGCAATCCCGATAAATCCGAAACTTTTCCGGTATACTTCCGGTGTCCGAATATAGCCGTCCAATATATCAATCTTTATGCCTCGGACATTCCGAGACTCCTCGTCATGTCCGCGATCTCATCCGGGACTCCGAACTACCTTCGGTACATCAATACTCATAAACTCATAATACCGATCGTCATCAAACGTTAAGCGTGCGGACCCTACGGGTTCGAGAACTATGTAGACATGACCGAGACTCAACTCCGGTCAATAACCAATAGCGGAACCTGGATGTTCATATTGGCTCCTACATATTCTACGAAGATCTTTTATCGGTCAAAACCGCATAACTACATACGTTGTTCCTTTTGTCAAACGGTATGTTACTTGCCCGAGATTCGATCGTCGGTATCTCTATACCTAGTTCAATCTCGTTACCGGCAAGTCTCTTTACTCGTTCCGTAACACATCATCTCGTGACTAACTCATTAGTCTTTTGCTTGCAAGGCTTATTGTGATGTGTGTTACCGAGAGGGCCCAGAGATACCTCTCCGACACTCGGAGTGACAAATCCTAATCTTGATCTATGCCAACACCACGAATACTTTCGGAGACACCTGTAGAGCATCTTTATGATCACCCAGTTACGTTGTGACGTTTGATAGCACACAAGGTGTTCCTACGGTATTCGGGAGTTGCATAATCTCATAGTCATAGGAACATGTATAAGTCATGAAGAAAGCAATAGCAGTTAAACTAAACGATCATAGTGCTATGCTAACGGATGGGTCTTTGTCCATCACATCATTCTCCTAATGATGTGATCCCGTTGGTCAAATGACAACTCATGTCTATGGCTAGGAAACATAACCATCTTTGATCAATGAGCTAGTCTAGTAGAGGCATACTAGGGACATACTGTTTTGTCTATGTATCCACACATGTACTAAGTTTCCGGTTAATACAATTCTAGCATGAATAAAAGACATTTATCATGATATAAGGAAATACAAATAACATCTTTATTATTGCCTCTAGGGCATATTTCCTTCAGTCTCCCACTTGAACTAGAGTCAATAATCTAGATTACAAAGTGATGATCCTCACACCCATGGAGTCTTGGTGTTGATCATGTTTTGCCCGTGGAAGAGGCTTAGTCAACGGGTCTGCAACATTCAGATCCGTATGTATTTTGCAAATCTCTATGTCTCCCTCCTTGACTAGATCGTGGATGGAATTGAAGCGTCTTTTGATGTGCTTTGTTCTCTTGTGAAACCTGGATTCCTTCGCCAAGGCTATGGCTCCAGTGTTGTCACAAAAGATTTTCATTGGACCCGATGCACTAGGTACTACACCTAGATCGGATATGAACTCCTTCATCCAGACTCCTTCATTTGCTGCTTCCGAAGTAGCTATGTATTCCGCTTCACACGTAGATCCCGCCACGACGCTCTGCTTGGAACTGCACCAGCTGATAGCTCCACCGTTCAATAAAAATACATATCCGGTTTGTGACTTTGAGTCATCCGGATCAGTGTCAAAGCTAGAATCGACGTAACCGTTTACGACGAGCTCTTTGTCATCTCCATATATGAGAAACATATCCTTTGTTCTTTTCAAATACTTTAGGATGTTTTTGACCGCTGTCCAGTGATCCACTCCTGGATTACTTTGGTACCTCCCTGCTAGACTTATAGCAAGGCACACATCAGGTCTGGTACACAGCATTGCATACATGATAGATCCTATGGCTGAGGCATAGGGAATGACTTTCATTTTCTCTCTATCTTCTGCAGTGGTCGGGCATTGAGTCTTACTCAACTTCATACCTTGTAAAACAGGCAAGAACCCTTTCTTTGACTGATCCATTTTGAACTTCTTCAAAATCTTATCAAGGTATGTGCTTTGTGAAAGTCCAATTAAGCGTCTTGATCTATCTCTAGATCTTGATACCTAATATATAAGCAGCTTCACCGAGGTCTTTCATTGAAAAACTTTTATTCAAGTATCCTTTTATGCTATCCAGAAATTCTATATCATTTCCAATCAACAATATGTCATCTACATATAATATTAGAAATGCTACAGAGCTCCCACTCACTTTCTTGTAAATACAGGCTTCTCCAAAAGTCTGTATAAAACCATATGCTTTGATCACCTCATCAAAGCGTATATTCCAACTCCGAGATGCTTGCACTAGTCCATAGATGGATTGCTGGAGCTTGTATACTTTGTTAGCACCTTTTGGATCAACAAAACCTTCTGGTTGCATCATATACAACTCTTCTTTGAGATATCCATTTAGGAATGTAGTTTTGACATCCATTTGCCATATTTCATAATCATAAAATGCGGCAATTGCTAACATGATTCGGACAGACTTAAGCATCGCTACAGGTGAGAAAGTCTCATCGTAGTCAACTCCTTGAACTTGTCGAAAACCTTTCGCAACAAGTCAAGCTTTGTAAACGGTAATATTACCGTCTGCGTCGGTCTTCCTCTTGAAGATCCATTTATTTTCGATGGCCTGCCGATCATCGGGCAAGTCAACCAAAGTCCATACTTTGTTCTCATACATGGATCCCATCTCAGATTTCATGGCTTCAAGCCATTTTGCGGAATCTGGGCTCATCATCGCTTCCTCATAGTTCGTAGGTTCATCATGGTCTAGTAATATGATTTCCAGAACTGGGTTGCCGTACCACTCTGGTGCGGAACGTACTCTGGTTGATCTACGACGTTCAGTAGAAACTTGATCCGAAGTTTCATGATCATTATCATTAACTTCCTCACTAATTGGTGTAGGAATCACTGGAACAATTTCCTGTGATGTACTATTTTCCAATCCGGGAGAAGGTACAATTACCTCATCAAGTTCTACTTTCCTCCCACTCACTTCTTTCGAGAGAAACTCTTTTTCTAGAAAGGATCCGTTCTTAGCAACGAATATTTTGCCTTCGGATCTGTGATAGAAGGTGTACCCAACAGTCTCTTTTGGGTATCCTATGAAGACACATTTTTCCGACTTGGGATCGAGCTTATCAGGTTGAAGTGTTTTCACATAAGCATCGCAGCCCCAAATTTTAAGAAACGACAACTTTGGTTTCTTGCCAAACCATAGTTCATAAGGCGTCGTATCAACAGATTTAGATGGTGCCCTATTTAACGTGAATGCAGCTGTCTCTAAAGCATAACCCCAAAACGATAGTGGTAAATCGGTAAGAGACATCATAGATCGCACCATATCTAATAAAGTACGGTTACGACGTTCGGACACACCATTACGTTGTGGTGTTCCAGGTGGCGTGAGTTGTGAAACTATTCCACATTGTTTCAAATGAAGACCAAACTCGTAACTCAAATATTCTCCTCCACGATCAGATCGTAGGAACTTTATTTTCTTGTTACGATGATTCTCTACTTCACTCTGAAATTCTTTGAACTTTTCAAATGTTTCAGACTTGTGTTTCATTAAGTAGATATACCCATATCTGCTCAAATCATCAGTGAAGGTCAGAAAATAACGATACCCGCCGCGAGCATCAACACTCATTGGTCCACATACATCAGTATGCATGATTTCCAACAAATCTGTTGCTCGCTCCATAGTTCCGGAGAACGGAGTTTTAGTCATCTTGCCCATGAGGCATGGTTCGCAAGCACCAAGTGATTCATAATCAAGTGATTCCAAAAGTCCATCTTTATGGAGTTTCTTCATGCGTTTTACACCAATATGACCTAAACGGCAGTGCCACAAATAAGTTGCACTATCATTATTAACCTTGCATCTTTTGGTTTCAATATTATGAATATGTGTATCACTACGATCGAGATCCAATAAGAATAGACCACTCTTCAAGGGTGCATGACCATAAAAGATATTATTCATTAAAATGGAACAACCATTATTCTCTGATTTAAATGAATAACCGTCTCGCAATAAACAAGATCCAGATATAATGTTCATGCTCAACGCTGGCACCAAATAACAATTATTTAGGTCTAAAACTAATCCCGAAGGTAGATGTAGAGGTAGCGTGCCGACGGCGATCACATCGACTTTGGAACCGTTTCCCACGCGCATCGTCACCTCGTCCTTAGCTAATCTTCGTTTAATCCGTAGTTCCTGTTTCGAGTTACAAATATTAGCAACCGAACCGGTATCAAATACCCAGGTACTACTACGAGCATTAGTAAGGTACACATTAATAACATGTATATCACATATACCTTTGTTCATCTTGCCATCCTTCTTATCCGCCAAATACTTGGGGCAGTTCCGTTTCCAGTGTCCAGTCCCCTTGCAGTAGTAGCACTCAGTTTCAGGCTTGGTTCCATAATTGAGGCTTTCTGCGACAACAGCAACAATCTTGCTATTCTCCTTGAAAATCCCTTCCTTGCCCTTTTTCTTGAAACTAGTGGTATTTTTAACCATCAACATTTGATGCTCCTTTTTGATTTCTACCTCCGCAGCTGTGAGCATAGCGAAGAGCTCGGGAATTGTCTTTTGTATCCCTTGCATATTATAGTTCATCACGAAGCCATTATAGCTTGGTGGTAGTGATTGAAGAATTCTATCAATAACACTATTCTCGTCAACTTGGCAACCAAGTTGAGTCATATGATTGTAGTGCCCATACATTGTGAGCAAGTGTTCACTGATAGAACTATTCTCCTCCATCTTGCAGCTGTAGAACTTATTGGAAATCTCATATTTCTCAATTCAGGCATTTGCTTGAAATATTAACTTCAACTCCTGGAACATCTCATATGATCCATGACGTTCAAAACGTCGTTGAAGTCCCGGTTCTAAGCCGTAAAGCATGGCACACTGAACTATCGTGTAGTCATCAGACCGTGATTGCCAGACGTTCAAAGCGTCTGCATCAGGGGAAGGGGGCTTGTCACCTAGCGGTGCTTCAAGGACATAATTCTTCTGTGCAGCAATGAGGATAATCCTCAGGTTACGGACCCAGTCCGTGTAATTGCTACCATCATCTTTCAACTTAGCTTTCTCTAGGAATGCATTAAAATTCAAAGGAACGGTAGCACGGGCCATAGATCTACAACGACATAGATATGCAAAACTATCAGGACTAAGTTCATGATAAATTAAAGTTCAATTTAATCATATTAATTTAAAGAACTCCCACTTAGATAGACATCCCTCTGGTCATCTAAATGATCACGTGATCCAAATCAACTAAACCATGTCCGATCATCACGTGAGATGGAGTAGTTTTCAATGGTGAACATCTTATGTTGATCATATCTACTATATGATTCACGCTCGACCTTTCGGTCTCCAGTGTTCCGAGGCCATATCTGTATATGCTAGGCTCGTCAAGTTTAACCCGAGTATTCTGCGTGTGCAAAACTGGCTTACACCCGTTGTATTTGAACATAGAGCTTATCACACCCGATCATCACGTGGTGTCTCGGCACGACGAACTTTCGCAACGGTGCATACTCAGGGAGAACACTTATACCTTGAAATTTAGTAAGGGATCATCTTATAATGCTACCGTCGTTCTAAGCAAAATAAGAAGCATAATAAGATAAACATCACATGCAAATATGTGACATGATATGGCCATCATCATCTTGTGCTTTTGATCTCCATCTTCAAAGCACCGTCATGATCACCTTCGTCACCGGCTTGACACCTTGATCTTCATCGTAGCATCGTTGTCGTCTCGCCAACTATTGCTTCCACGACTATCGCTACCACTTAGTGATAAAGTAAAGCAATTACATGGCGATTGCATTTCATACAATAAAGCGACAACCATATGGCTCCTGCCAGTTGCCGATAACTTTACAAAACATGATCATCTCATACAAAACCGTATAACTCATCATGTCTTGACCATATCACATCACAACATGCCCTGCAAAAACAAGTTAGACGTCCTCTACTTTGTTTGTTGCAAGTTTTACGTGGCTGCTACGGGCTTAGCAAGAACCGTTCTTACCTACGCATACAAAACCACAACGATGTTTCGTCAAGTATGTGCTGTTTTAACCTTCACAAGGACCGGGCGTAGCCACACTTGATTCAGCTAAAGTGAGAGAGGCAGACACCCGCCAGTCACCTTTAAGCAACGAGTGCTCGTAACGGTGAAACCAGTCTCGCGTAAGCGTACGCGTAATGTCGGTCCGGGCCGCTTCATCTCACAATACCGCCGAAGCAAAGTATGACATGCTGGTAAGCAGTATGACTAGTATCGTCCACAATCTCATTGTGTTCTACTCGTGCATATCATCTACGCATAGACCTGGCTCATGATGCCACTGTTGGGGAACGTAGTATTTTAAAATTTTCCTACGATCACGCAAGATCTATCTACCAGATGCATAGCAACGAGAGGGAAGAGTGTGTCTACGTACCCTCGTAGACCGGGAGTGGAAGCGTCAAGTGACGCGGTTGATGTTGTCGAACTTCTTCGCGATCCAACCGATCAAGCACCGAACGTACGGCACATCCGCGTTCAGCACACGTTCAGCTTGATGACGTCACATGAGCTCTTGATCCAGTTGAGCTTCACGGGAGAGTTTCGTCAGCACGACGGCGTGGTGACGGATATGATGTGTTCACCGGCGCAGGGCTTCGCCTAAGCTCCACGACGGTATGACTGAGGTGTGATTCTGTGGAGGGGGGCACCGCACACGGCTAAAACAATTCAACTTGTGTGTATTTGGATGCCCCCCTGCCCCCGTATATAAAGGAGCAAGGGAGGAGGGCCGGCCAACCTCCTATGGTGCGGCTAGGGAAGGAATCCTACTAGGAATAGGATTGCAATCCTATTCCTAGTAGGAATCACCAAAGAAGGAAGAGATGGAGTAGGAAAAGGAAGAGGTGGCGCCTCCCACCAATCCTAGTCCAACTAGGAACTAGGTGGGGCGCCGGCCAGCCCTATGGGCTGCCTCTCTCCTTTCCACAAGGCCCACTATGGACCATCCCCCTTCGTAGGAGGTTCCGGTAACCCCCTTCGGCAATCCCGATAAATCCGAAACTTTTCCGGTATACTTCCGGTGTCCGAATATAGCCGTCCAATATATCAATCTTTATGCCTCGGACATTCCGAGACTCCTCGTCATGTCCGTGATCTCATCCGGGACTCCGAACTACCTTCGGTACATCAATACTCATAAACTCATAATACCGATCGTCATCAAACGTTAAGCGTGCGGACCCTACGGGTTCGAGAACTATGTAGACATGACCGAGACTCAACTCCAGTCAATAACCAATAGCGGAACCTGGATGTTCATATTGGCTCCTACATATTCTACGAAGATCTTTTATCGGTCAAAACCGCATAACTACATACGTTGTTCCTTTTGTCAAACGGTATGTTACTTGCCCGAGATTCGATCGTCGGTATCTCTATACCTAGTTCAATCTCGTTACGGGCAAGTCTCTTTACTCGTTCCGTAACACATCATCTCGTGACTAACTCATTAGTCTTTTGCTTGCAAGGCTTATTGTGATGTGTGTTACCGAGAGGGCCCAGAGATACCTCTCCGACACTCGGAGTGACAAATCCTAATCTTGATCTATGCCAACACCACGAATACTTTCGGAGACACCTGTAGAGCATCTTTATGATCACCCAGTTACGTTGTGACATTTGATAGCACACAAGGTGTTCCTACGGTATTCGGGAGTTGCATAATCTCATAGTCATAGGAACATGTATAAGTCATGAAGAAAGCAATAGCAGTTAAACTAAACGATCATAGTGCTATGCTAACGGATGGGTCTTTGTCCATCACATCATTCTCCTAATGATGTGATCCCGTTGATCAAATGACAACTCATGTCTATGGCTAGGAAATATAACCATCTTTGATCAATGAGCTAGTCTAGTAGAGGCATACTAGGGACATACTGTTTTGTCTATGTATCCACACATGTACTAAGTTTCCGGTTAATACAATTCTAGCATGAATAAAAGACATTTATCATGATATAAGGAAATACAAATAACATCTTTATTATTGCCTCTAGGGCATATTTCCTTCACCCTAGCCTCAACATATAAATAGAGGGGCAAGGGCAGCCCCTAGAACACATCAAATATCTTGGAGGTTGTCTCATTTCCACCTCGCACCTAGTTTCTCTCTCACATCTAGTTGACATAGACGTCGACGTTGCTACACTACTTTTCTCTCTAGTTTTCTCAGCAGTTCTTAGCTCTGGAAGGCTAAGCTTTGTTGAACTACTACTTCGGTATGTGTGCAATCCGTAGAGGCATCGTGCTTTCGGTGCTTGTTAGAGGGGTCATTTGTGGGACAGTACGAGGGACTTCATGTTTAATCTATGCCAACTCTTCTTCCTAGTAACGATCTTGTCGGCCCAATGGGAAGCGGGTTACTATGGGCCGGCGGGCCATGGCCTCAACGGTGGCACCCGTGAAGCACTATCGAGCACTGTTCACCAAGCTGGGAGCTCATCATCTTGGTGTCGTGAGGTCCGCATCCGTGATGTCTACTCAGGATATGTCCCCGAGAACTCGAGGATCCGGCAAGAGCTTCCCGGGAGGAGCTCGGGAAGCACAACAACCCGTCTATCTTGGGTATGCATGCGGGAGAAGGACAAAATATGTGTGCCAGAGGCATTAAATGCGGGCCATGCCACTACAGTGGATGGCAACGGCCATCGAGATGGGATGCGGCGTAGTCACCTTTTGATTTTGGGCGCCGGTGAGGGACTCCATCCCTAAGGTCATCCACAGTGCTCGTCGAGATTCACCTGCCAAGCATGCTGCTAAAGGAGTGCCATGTGGCGGACCTGCACGACAAGGACACGCCTCGCCCTGTCACATCAGGCTGGCATAGACAATCACTCCGCCACTCCCTCTTCGGTGAACACAAGACGCATGACATCCCCTCAAGGAGCAGAGGGAGGCCAATACTCGATATAAATAGGAGGGCACGATGACTTTGGGATAGGGCGACTCATTCAAGAACACATACATTGTAACCAACTGATCACGAGAACAAAAATATAGCATTATAAGGTAGGAGTAGGGTATTACACCGCAATTGTGGCCTGGACCTGGGTCGCTCCTTCGTGCTCTACTTTATGTCTTCCACCCCTCGACGATCGATGGCCGAGGAAACCAAGCGCATTCAGTCCGAGCCGAACTCACAAAGGGTTGTAGCAATCAACCCAATGTGAGGTTCTTAGATACCGACAAATCCAATCTAATATTGTATGCATCTTCATAGTCATCATGGGATCTTTATCGTAGGCCAATTTTTTTTATTTTCTACTATGTTTCCAAGGATGGTGGTGTTGGGGTTCTTTTGGAGGTGGTGGTGGTGAAGCTTTCGGCTATTGAGGTGATGGTGCTTCGACCAATGGTGGTGGTGTTGATGCTCCGGCCAATAAAGATGGTGGCGCTTCTGGGAAACAAAGTGATCATTCTTTTGTCAATGTTAATGAAGATGGTGCTCGTGATACTATGGCCGGTGATGGTGGCGACGATCTTGGCAACATCCATGTTGCTTGATTTGATCATAGCCAGTTGTGCTTGATCATGTTTTATTTTGTTTGATTGCACATTCATAGGGACAAACTTACTACCTCTTGATATTGCGTATAATTTTGGATGTGAACTGCTATGGAATTCCAATTTATATGAATTTCATGCATCAATATGAATTCTTGATCAAATAAAGAAAAAATATTTGCCCACAAAAATATTTGTGGTGCTGGGATGGTTCCGACATGGAACAAATCCTATAAACTATTACATCTCAAATGTATCTACATTTTTTATTGTTTCAAGCTACTATATTATCACTTTATGTACCTTTTTATAGCAATTTATAATAATTTTATGGACTAACCTATTAATTTAGTTTCGAGTGTTAGTTCCAGTTTTCGGCTTGTTTTTTGTTCCACGGGAAATCAATATATACGAAGGCCAAAATACGTTCCGATTTAACATGATATTTTTGGGCGAAAAGAAATACATGAAGCTTCGGGAGAATCACGGCCCCTGATAGGTGGCACGGCCAGGGGGTGGTCGCGTCCCTTGCCCATGTGGGGCCCATAAGCACCGCCTTGACCCGATTCCTCCGCCATAAATCCCTATTAATACCGAAGCCGTCCGTCATACCTTCCGAATAATTTTATCACCGCAACAAGGCTCTGTTTCGATGGGATCGCATCTGAAATCCTGTTCCGGATCCCTACCAAAGGAGCAAGCCATTGTCGAAGCTAACATCATTAACCTTGCTGCCTCCATGACCATGTGAGAGTAGTTCCTTTAGGACCTACGGGTCCATAGTAGTAGCTAGATTGTTCTCTCTCTCTCTCTCTCTCTCTCTCTCTCTCTCTCTCTCTCTCTCTCTCTCTCTCTCTCTCTCTCTCTCTCTCTGATCTTCAATACCATGTTCTTGTTCTTGATCGAGATCAATTCGATGTAATCAGTGGTGTATTTGTTGGGACAGGATGAATTGTCCCTTTATGATTGTTCATTGAATTCAATAAATCTATTTGGGTTTTGTTGCTGCATAATTAAATAGTTTTGCATTTCTCTTCAATCTATCTGTTTTGCCAAGTTCGATTAATTTTTATTCATTGGGAGTAGTGCTTTGTAGTGGGTTCAATCTTATGGTGCTCTAACCCAATGACAGTAAGGGCCAAGACACGGGTTGTATAGTTGCCACTAAGCATAAAACGACGGAGTTCTGTCATATTGATTGGCTTCTTCCTGTCTACATTATGTAATCTTTCTTATTGTGATACTATGTTTCTTGCAAACTTAATACCTTGAGATGCATGTTGGATAGCGGTTTTGGTGTGAAGTATTAGTACCAGATGTAGTTTGATTAACGGTCTACTTATCACAGACGTAATGCCTATATGATATTAACGGATAGCGGTTTTGGGGCGGAGTATAGTAGATGCAGTTGGATTAACGAATGATCATAGTCATAATTAATTGCAATCTTTTGAATTGTCCAATTATAATTTGTTTACCATGACATTTGCCTGCTTTCGAAGAGAGATGCCACTAGAGAGCCTACATCCCCCGGGTCTATTCTCCATTAGTAAATTCTTCTATAGAAATTGCTCTTTTTATTTGCCGCTTCACTTCACTATTATCTATCTATTATGTGTTTTTAATCTTGCAACGAGCAATTAATACAAGGGGATCGACAATCCTCTTGCCACATGGGGTGCAAGTTTTTATTTATTTGTGTGCAGGTTTGTTTATCTTGATAGCTTGGAAGCTCCTACCGATTCGATAAACCTTTGTTCTTAACCGAGGGAAAATTTGCTGCTATCTACTCACCCTTCCTCTTTGGGGAAACCCGACGACTCCTGCCTGAGCCCTTGCGGTACCGCAAATAGTTTTACGACAACCCGTATAATGATTTTGCCGGTCGGGAATATAGCGCATATGCTAGAATTGCTCTTACAAAGGAGATCAAAGAAAAAATCGACAAAAAAGAGTGAAACCAATAGAAGTGCGCATATGCACTACTGATCGCCACCAACTCAATGTCAAGCATGAGCACCGGAGTAGCCACATCCCAACATGAAGCACCCAAGATCACCGACGAGGAGCAAAACGAAACCTCCTTGAGAAAACACCAGACATCGTTGCACCGCTCTCACCAAATTGCCGCCGGAGAGTGCCGCACCACCCTCTCACTCCTGACTGAGGAGTGTCGATCCAGGCAGCAAACAGTGAGGACCGCAGACAGTGATAATGAAGTCACGTGTAAAAGGTAGTAGGAGGCAAACGAGACTGCACCACGCCAGGGGCAAAGAGGGGGTGTATCTGGTGCACCGGGGCAATTGGTGCTACCGGTGCACCGGTCACCTGTTGCACAATAAAAAATGTTTGAAAAAATCTGAAGAAACTTTAGTGCATTGACACAACATCAATGCACGTTGTGACAAAAATTCAAAGCAAAATTTGAAACATTGCTTGAGATGCAAAAATGACAAATTTGACACTGAATTGTACATAACACAAATTGGGCTTCAGTTTTGGTCCATTAGCACATTGATGTCAATTTGTCATTTTTATATCTTAAGCATTGTTTTGAATTTTGATTTAAATTTTCGTGACAACATACATTAATGTTGTGTCGATATGCTAAAAAAACGGGATTTTTAAGAGCATTTTGTAATGTGCAACGAGGTCCGGTGCACCGGTAGCACCAATTGCCCCGGTGCACCAGATACGTTCACGGGGCAAAGAACCTTCAAGCCAGAATCCAAACTCGCCCGAAGATGCCAACTATGGCCGGAAGGTACCTGGGCTCCACAAGACCACAAGGACAACCTCAAAAGGTTGACGATGCTACACGCCACTGCCGCCGAGACCAAAACCACAAACTAGGATTTTTACCTGTAAACCTGGCACAGAAAGGATACCACAACAGCGCCCCAAGAGAGACGCGGCACCCACGCACATCGTAGAAGTGGTCGCGAATACTACCGCCCACCCGCAGGTTTTGATCGTTACATGCACGTGGTGGCAGACCGAGAGCTACATGGACAATTTGTTTGATGTCATGATGTGTGTGGGCTGCCACACATAGGGCAGCCAGTACCCCGCCATTAGGTTACAGTAGCTAGCAAGCTAGTGCAGCAACTTGCATGAGTTGGAATTTATGTAACGTCTTGGGCCAATTGCATATGAGGACAGACGTGAATGGGGCCATTCCCTTGCCAGTGGTCAAATACGTGCTCAGACCCAGCAGTCAAGTTTGCATCCTATGGTATCTTGAACATTGGCGTCGTTGATGCGGACATTTCAGAATGAAACAATCAAACACAAGCAAAATGGCATGCGCCACTAGAGTACTGACCGATATCTTAGACAGTGGCGGTGCCATAACTATAAACCTGTGATGTCAACTATAATTGATCTCTCAATCTTGTAGTATTTCTGAATTTACCCATGAAATTTTACTTGTATATTTAGAAGGTTTTGGTCAAAAGTTGTGTAGTCAGTTGACTACACAGCCATAGAGTGGCTTCGCTCTTAGGCACAACCGCGTACATTAACTACTATTCGTACTCCTACATGTCAATTAGATGCCAGTGCAGCCATTATCGATGCAAACGTCTGTCAAGACAAGTGTTGTAGAGCAAGGTATACGTTCGTAGGAGTGGAGGAGCTGCGTATGCATGGGGAGTAAAGAACAATTGAAGCATAGACCGGCCGGTAGGTATTGGCCGTTGGCAGTTATTTCTGGTGGGGAGCATCTACGAGGGCGAGCAGGAGCAGCAGCATGATATCTTACGTAGGGCCACATGCATCAATGCATGATTAGGGCAGGCCATATACATCTTTCTCATGGAGTAGCATCATATCATATTGCCATGATCGTATGCCAATTAATGCGCGGACCAGAGATCACGAGACGCTAGCCGACCCATAACAGACTAACCGCAAACCGGGGCTCGCGAGTGGGCTACCACTCTGCATTGCAAATTGGCAACAGGGGCACATGACACATGAGCCAAAGTGCATAACTACAAACCACACATTAACTTCTTGTACCGTGCTGTCGTCCAAGTATATGCATCCACAAGAACTCACATCGAGCATGTTGTTGTTGTTAGACTCACAAAAACCACACGTAAATGAACTTTCTTAAGAAGAAAAAAAAGATGCTCCTGTACCAGTGTGTTTCTTATGGACCAAGCAAGCTAGGGAAGATCATGTTGATTAATAAGAGTTGTGGACTACCAAATCATTGCATAAAATTATCAGCAGAGTCAGAGCCTTCTACTACCATTTACTAGTAATATATGTATGGATTGTTTAAGTTTATTTCGAAATAATATAGTGTGTGGATTATTGGCACAACCAATGGAGAGATGAGATGAGGTCATAGAATATTGGGTTGAAGATCTTGCAAATCTTCCTTGGGACGGCAATGCAGGTGAGGGGAGGGGTGACATTGGAACTGGCGATGGTTGGCTAGGATCTCATGTGCCGCCATGTGCCGGCGACGCCCCAGAGGTTGATCGGTCGGTTATCTCGGTACCCCGGCGCCGCGGGGGCCCCATCCGCGTCAGCCGCGCGCGGGAGCATCAATGTGTTATGTGTGATGCATCCGACGAACATGGTGGAAAGATGCATCAATGTGAGCTCGGGCTAGTCTCCATGCCCGGCCGGCAAGATATCTCACGGCAGATCGTCAGTTATGCTCGCTGCGCATTGATGCTCGGCTACGTTTTCCTTTGTCACGCATACACTGGACGTTGATTTTCTGTCTCATGCATGCACGTCGTCTCGTAGCTTGCAGCTACCACATGGATGTCTGATGTTTACTGCATGCTAGCTTAGCATCCACGATCCTGCCGGCCACAATGTGCATGCATGTAGTACATACATTGGGATCGGGCCAAGTTGATATCGATTGAACGAGAGAAAAGTCACAGTTGTGTCGATCACACCAGTGTGCTTGTCAGAGATCGATCTGTTCGTGAACAGTACTCCACGAGCCAGTGGTCTTCATTTTTACCAATGTGGCTCACATATATGCTCTGTTTGTCCCTTCCAGTTGTTAATCAGTTAGTTAAGTAGTATTACTACTGGTAGAGTACTCACGTTAACACATGCACATTGTTTAATTAGCTACTACTAGGTGGGCGGCGCGGCGCGGCGGTCGAACGGCTGTCTGTCTGTGTGCTGCTGTTAATTGCGTTCAGCTGACCATGTTGGACCGGACTTAACCACCGAGATCAGAAACTAATCTAATCAGGAGGAGGAACATAGAATATTCTCGCCAGTCAACAGCAGCACAAGAAAGCACGCACCTACTACTATTGATGTGATGTGACGACCACAAGATGCTCCAGTTGCAAGCTCTCATGTTCTTCAATTCAACTGCATATATTATGCAATATCACCCCGGCCATGGTAGCCTTAATATACTCTCTCTGGACTCAAGTGGGTCACGGTCTCGCGGACTCGCATATACCTGAATCTGGCCTGCATGTCCCCCAAATCCCGATTAATCTTTGTTTAAGCCAGTATACTCATTATTTTTGGTAAAACTAGGCTTATGTAATCATGGCAAGTTGCCCATGTCGCTGGGATTTTGTGCTCTTCCATGTGACCTAACCGTCCAAGATTTGGATCGGGCGCCAACCGCCAGGACCGGCCGCGCCGTCCGGACTGGGGGCGGCGGCCGGGCGCACGACATGGCCGGCACGATCTCGTCTGACCGCACGCGGTCTCTCGTGCGTGCGCTGCCACTACGCGCGCGGCCAAGTGGTGGCCTCGATCGATCGCAACTTGGCTGGGTCGACATGGCTGCCTTGCTTTGCTCGAGCCCCGTGCTAGTACTGTGCGCCAAATACGGAGTTATGGTAAGTAGGAGGAGACGTTGGACGGTTGTGCACGTCGGTCGCGGGAATGGGTCGCCGGAGAAGCAGCTCGGCACTAGGAACTCGGCCAGAGTATGTGTGTTCGGTGTACTGCTAATCTGCTAGGCGTTCTAATTGTCGCCTCCTTTGCATCTCCTTAACGTGTAGGAGAGTGAAGAGATGCAACAGGCACACCTGGTGCAAAAGTTCTCTGAAAGTAGAACATGTGTCCACAATAAGATCGAGTATTAACACGTAAATCCAAAGCAAGACGGTACACTGCCATCAACATTATAGAAGTCTCTCAACGAGGAACAAAACGAGCCTCCGCGCTCATAGGGGTTTTCAATAAAAGTACCATACTATGATAGACACAACCTTGAACCCATCTTTGAGAAAATGCGAGTTGAGTGCCAAAACATACATCAAGTGAATCAATATAATACCCCACTGTCACCACGGGTATTCATATCCAACAAGTATACAATTCGATAATAGTGAAACCTCAAAGGTAAAAACTCAATTCATCACAACAAGATAGAGAGGAAGAAACACCATATGATCCAACTATATTAACAAAGCTCACGGTACATTAAGATCGTGCCAAATCAAGAACACGAGAGAGATATCAAACACATAGCTACTTGCACATACCTCTAGCCTCGAGGGTGAACTACTCCCTCATCATCATGGTGGCCGCCGGGATGATGAAGATGGACTCTAGTGATGATTTCCCCCACCGACAGGGTGCGGGAATATGGATCCAGATGGTATTTCGAAGGTACAGAGGCTTGCCGCGGCGGAGTCCAAGTTCTAGGGTTATTTCTAGGGTTTCTGTATTTATAGGTTTTTTTGTGTCGGTCTTACGTCAAGAGGTGCCACAGAGGGCCCACAAGCCACCAGGGCGCGGCCACCCCTGGGCGTGCCCAGGTGGCTTGTGGGGCCCTCGTGGCTCTTCTGGCTTTCTCACGAAGCTTCTAGTGCCTCTTTCCTTCCAGGAAAAACCGTGAAAAAGTTTCGTTGCATTTGGAGAACTTTTATTTCTGCATAAAAAACAACACCACGATAGTTCTGCTGAAAACAACGCCAGTCCGTGTTAGTTCCATTCAAATCATACCAAAATCATGTAGAATTGTTGTAAACATGGCATGAATACTTCATAAGTTATAGATATATTGGAGATGTATCAGCATCCCCAAGCTTAATTCCTGCTTGTCCTCGAGTAGGTAAATGATACAAGAACTAACTTATGAAGTGTAAATGCTAGCATAGTGTATAAGTTTGATCAATGATAATTTCAATCACTTTTCCTACCATCATAATAATAACTCTTTCTCATAATACTCATTATGATAAAGTAGCAATTGATTCACATGTTATGGTTCAAACAATGCATTCTCTTGGAACTTAAACACCTATGTTCTTAGTCATTAAACAATTGCAATTCAACTTATTCTCAGCAAAGTCTAAGTAAGATCTCCACATACTCAATCATCATATAGTCTTCTATGATTGCGAGTACTTAAAGCATATTTTTAGAACAAATAGCATCCATCGAACATAGAGAAATATAGGGGTGTAATGTTTCGCCTCCCAACTCATTTATCATAGAGATAATTGTCAACAATAATAATTCATGATCAAATATATTTGACTGGCCATATGTGCCTAGATCTTTCCCCACCACATGATGCTTGCCAACTAGAGAATAATTGAGGTTGAAATGAGAATGCATACTATTGACTCTTGCATAAAAGTAAATACTGAAAAGTAAAAGATATGCCCTTCGTAGAGTGAAGCAGAGGTTGTCATGCACTTTTTATTTTTGGATGTGCAAGCTCTTAATGCAAAGGAACGCCACGTTATATTGCTCCTTATGATAGCAACCTTTATTATGCAGCTTGTCGCTTTTATTTCTTTGCCATCACAAGATCGTACAATGCTTATTTTTCTTTGCAATAAAAGATCACATATATTTTAGGAGCAATTTTTATTGCTTTTTGCACCGATGACAACTTACTTGAAGGATCTTATTCAATCAAGGGTTGATATGGTGGACAGTCATGGCAAGAAACTCGGTTTAAGGGTTTTTTGATGCACAAGTAGTACCTCTACTTAGTATGAATTTTTGGCTAGCAAAAGATCCTAATCAAACACCACATGTTGGAGGATCCATAACAATATAACTTCTATGCAAAGATACACAACCATAACTCATTACGTTGTCTTCCTTGTCCAACTTCAACTAATTTGCTCAAGTTTGAAAATAATTAATGGGTATTCACAATCATAGAAGATGTCCAAAATAACATATTTGCATGTGAAAGTTCTCTTCCTTATACTAATTATTCATGAATTGCTTGTATGACCAATATTGTGATTGTCAAGCTTCAATAGATTTCAATTTCTAAACACAATGTGAAGCTACTACTAGGCATGATATGAACATATAATTTCAACTTCATGATATTCAATTCATTCAACAATTTATTCATAGGATATAGGTGAAGCACATGAGTAAATGACAAACTACTCTAAAAAGATATAAGTGAAGATCAAGCGAGTAGTTAAGTAAAGGCACTAGTAGGAAACATGGCTTTGGTCCCGGTTCTAGAGGGCATTTACTCCCGGTACTGGAACCGGGACAAAACGGAGGGGACTAATGCCCAAAACCTTTAGTTCTGGTTGGCTTACGAACCGGGACCAAAGAAGGTCCACGTGGCCGCTGTGGGGTGTCCAGGCAGGAGGACCTTTAGCCCCGGTTGGTAACACCAACTGGGGCTAAAAGGTAGCCACGTGTCAGCAGCTCGCAGGCGCTTTTTTTTGAAGGGGGGGGGGGGGGGGGGG
>LR738713.1:669837909-669985098 GCA_902687465.1 Secale cereale | reverse complement strand
AGGGATTTTGGAGGGTTAATTTAGGGGTTTAATATTGTGTTAGCTAGCTAGCTAATAGAGAGAAGTGACCTCTCTTTCTTCGTGCTTGGTCGACGCTAGCTATTAGGCTGCCCATAATGGGAGTATCATAGGTAGTATCATGCATGCCAACTAAGCAATTTTGGTGAGGTGGCATAAAATTAAATGAAGAAAGAGAGGCTTGAGTATCATATCATGATACCGTATCATATTAAATGATGTGCTACTTTGTGTCATGCATGCCAATAAATGTACTACTCTATGATACCAACATATGATACTATGCATTACGGATGTAGTATCATACACTAGTATCATAACATGATACTAGAATATGATACTCCCCATTACAACCAGCCTTATACATATAGAGAGAACTCGACGCTAGCTAGTAAGAAAATGAAGGAACCATTAATTACACAACATCGTGATCATGAACATATATATATAGAGAGAGAAGTGACCTCTCTTTCTCCGTGCTTGGTCGAACAACAAGTTTTCGTATATCTATCCGACGCTACTACATACTCCCCCCGTCCCAAAATAAGTGACTCAACTTTTTACTAACTTTGCACTACAGTTAGTACAAAGTCGAGTCACTTATTTTGGAACGGAGGAAGTATATACAATATAACATCCCTGACATTGATGCTTGCTAGAACTACGTCGATATTTCCCCAAAGAGGAAGGCTAGATGCAGTACATCAATGGTAGGTATTTCCCTCAGTGTGAGACCAAGGTTATCAAACCAGTAGGAGAATCACGCAACACTATGTGAACAGCACATGCACACAAATAACAAATACTCGCAACCCGACATATTAAAGGGTTTGTCAATCCCTTTCGGGTAACGGTGCCAAAGATTGGAAAATGGATGTGAGAGAGTTGTAAATATTGATAGATTGACCGCCAACTAAAATAAAGTGCAGCAAGGTATTTTTTGTATTTTTGGTTTAATAGATCTGAAAATAAAAGCAAAGGAAAATAGATCGCAAAGACAAATATAATAAAGAAGAGACCCGGGGGCCGTAGATTTCACTAGTGGCTTCTCTCGAGAAAAATAGCAAACAGTGGGTGAACAAATTACTGTTGGGAAATTGATATAACATCAAATAATCATGAAGATATCCAGGCAATGATCATTATATAGGCATCAAGTCCAAGATTAGTAGACCGACTCCTGCCTGCATCTACTACTATTACTCCACACATCGACCGCTATCCAGCATGCATCTAGTGTATTAAGTTCATGAAAAGACGGAGTAATGCAATAAGAACGATGACATGGTGTAGACAAGATCTATTTATGTAGAAATAGACCCCGTCTTGTTATCCTTAATAGCAATGATACATACATGTCGGTTCCCCTTCTGTCACTGGGATCAGGCACCGTAAAATCGAACCCATCACAAAGCACATCTTCCCATTGCAAGATAAATAGATCAAGTTGGCCAAACAAAACCCAAATATCAGAGAATAAATACGAGGCTATAAGCAATCATGCATATAAGAGATCAAAGAAGACTCAAATAACTTTCATGGATAAAAAGATAGATCTAATCATAAACTCAAAGTTCATCGGAACCCAACAAACACACCGCAAAAAGAGTTACATCATATGGATCTCCAAGAGATCATTGTATTGAGAATCAAATGAGAGAGAGGAAGCCATCTAGCTACTAACTACGGACCTGTAGGTCTACAAAGAACTACTCACGCATCATCGGAGAGGCACCAATGGACATGATGCAACCCTCCGTGATGGTGTCTAGATTGGATCTGGTGGTTCTAGAACTTGCGGCGGCTGGAATTGATTTTCGTCGACTCTTCTAGGGTTTCTGGAATATTGGGGTATTTATAGAGCAAAGAGGCGGTCCAGGGGGCACCCGAGCTGGGCACAACCCACCAGGGCGTGCTTGGGCCTCCAGGCGCGCCCTAGTGGGTTGTGCTCCCCTCGGAGCACCCCAGGCGCTTCATCGGTCCACTCGATGTCTTCTGGTCCAAGAAAATCCCACAAAAAGTTTCGCTGCGTTTGGACTCCGTTTGGTATTGAATTCTTGTGATGTAAAAAACATGCAAAAAAACAACAACTGGCACTTGGCAGTATGTGAATAGGTTAGTACAAAAAATGATATAAAATGACTATAAAATGATTATAAAACATCCGAGAATGATAATATAACAACATGAAACAATAAAAAATTATAGATACGTTGGAGACGTATCAGACATCATCGAGCGCCAAACTCCCATTGAACTTCCGTATGTTATTCTCCCTTCTCATTTATGACATGGTCAAGAAAGAATCCAGCCAAGTCCTCTTGAATTGCTCGTATGCGATCATGTAGTAGGAGTTCATCCCGCATCTGCCACGTCTAATTAAAAGAAGGGGGTCAATACATATATATGAATGAAACTCAACACAATTGATGGTAACAAAATAAAATTGTGAATATTATTGTTTACGTACTTTAAATTGTTTGTCAGTCAAGCGCCGCTCAGAGGTCGAGTGGTGAATTAACTCACAAATGTAGTATCCACATAAATTATTCCCGCCATCCTGCCACAAACACTTTACGAGAATAGAGTTCAATTAAACTGATAATCAAGGATGATAATGGTATTGATGAAACTAGAATCAATGAGAGATGCACGGAACTAGCTAGTACTACTTACTTTGGGGTGTGTGAATCGCAGCTCCTTACTCACACCCGTGACCATTCCGGTGAACATTTTCCAAACCCTGCCCGACTGGCAAAGAAAATGATTACTTGATATCACGAAATGAACAAAAGTTGCCGATATGGTGCGATAATGATTGAACTTACCTCTGGAGCATTGCAGTCATGCCCGCATAGTCCTGGGGATCTTTACGTCTCGAGTCTAAGACAGTTACTACTGCCCCGTCAAGCTTAATGGATAGCTGAATAAAGTGGAACCTGCACACGCATAACTCATCAATTACATTACTTAACCTCGAGTAAGCAAAACCGAATATGCACAAGACAGTAACACTCATTTGAAGTTGTAAGGAAAGAGTATTTTCCTTTTGTTTTGATGTTTAAGGAAGAATTTTAGCAAGTTTTTCTCAGTATCTTGAACTTTATTTTGTACTGACCATTCATTTATTGTATTTGGGCTAATGGACCCAATGTCATAGATTTGTCCTGTTTTGCATTCAATGATCTTCAATCTACATAATATAGTGAGAATAATTATATATACATACAATGAACGAGCTTAGCTAGAGACTTAATTACAGAAGTAATACTTATAGACAGTAGCAAGTCATGAGTTGTTTGTCGAGGGCCTCTTGATTGAATAACTAAAATAATTCCACAAATTCAACAGGGAGCATGTCGGTTCCAATGAGGTCGTGCTCATCTTTAATTTTCAGCAATAAACTATCGGTCCCAGACTTCCTGCAGGCATCCATGTACCATTGATGAAATATTTGCATCATCGTTGTTAGAGGAGGAGTATCAGGTTTGACGACAGGCTTCCCGTGCTCGTATCTGAAGATGACTAAAACTCCGTTCTCCGGAACAATGGAGCGAGCTAATGACTTATTGGAAATAATACATACCGATGTATGCGGTCCGATAAGTATTGAAGCATGCAGCGGGTATCGTTATTTTCTCACCTTTACAGATGATTTGAGTAGGTATGGGTATATCAACTTGATGAAACACAAGTCTGAAACATTTGAAAGTTCAAAAAATTTCAGAGTGAAGTTAAGAATCATCGTAACAAGAAAATAAAGTTTCTACGATCTGATCGCGGAGGCGAATATTTGAGTTACGAGTTTTGCCTTCATTTAAAACAATGTGGAATAGTTTCAGAACTCACGCCACCTAGAACACCACAGTGTAATGGTGTGTCCGAACGTTGTAACCGTACTCTATTGGATGTGGTGCGTTCTATGATGTCTCTTACCGATTTGCCGTTATCATTTTGGGGTTATGCATCAGAGACAACTGCATTCACGTTAAATAGGGCACCGTCTAAATCCGTTGAGATGACACCGTATGAACTGTGGTTTGGCAAGAAACCAAAGGTGTCGTTTCTTAAAGTTTGGGTAGCGACACTTATGTCAAAAGGCTTCACCCTGATAAGCTTGAACCCAAATCGGAGAAGTGTGATATGTCTCCAACGTATCTATAATTTTTGATTGTTCCATGCTATTATATCATCTGTTTGGATGTTTTATATGCATTAATATACTATTTTATATTATTTTTGGGACTAACTTATTAACCCAGAGCCCAGTGCATGTTTCTGTTTGTTTCCTTGTTTTGAGTTTCGCAGAAAAAGAATTCCAAACGGAATAAAACCGTCGCGATGATTTTTCTTGGACCAGAAGACACCCCAGAGACTTGGAGATCAAGTCGGAGGAGCCACGAGGCGACCACAAGGGGGAGGGCGCGGCCCCACCCTTGTGGGCCCCTCACAGCTCCCCTGACCTAATTCTTCAACATATATATTCTCATATATTCCAGAAACATCATAACAAGCCACGAAACCACTTTTCCACCGTCGTAACCTTGTGTACCCGTGAGATCCCATCTGGAGCCCTTTTCCGGTACTCTGCCAGAGGGGGATTCAACCACGGAGTGCTTCTACATCAACACCATTGCCCTTCCGATGAAGCGTGACTAGTTTACCACAGACCTACGGGTCCATAGCTAGTAGCTAGATGGCTTCTTCTCTCTCTTTAATTGTCAATACCATGTTCTCCTCGATGTTCTTGGAGATCTATCTGATGTAATCTTCTTTTATGGTGTATTTGTTGAGATCCGATGAATTGTGGATTTATGATAAGCTTATATATGAATATTATTTGAATATTCTCTGAATTCTTATATCCATGGTTTGGTATCTTAGTAATTCTCTTCGAACTATCGGTTCGGTTTGGCCAACTAGATTGGTTTTTCTTGCAATGGAAGAAGTGCTTTGCTTTGGGTTCAATCTTGCGGTGTCTGATAACCCACAAGTGTAGGGGATCAGTTGTAGCCTCTTTCGATAAGTAAGAGGGTCGAACCCAACGATGAGCTAAAGGTAGAACAAATATTCCCTCAAGTTCTATCGACCACCGATACAACTCTACGCACGCTTGACGTTCGCTTTACCTAGAACAAGTATGAAACTAGAAGTACTTTGTAGTTGTTGTGGGATAGGTTTGCAAGAATATAAAGAGCATGTAAATATAAAGTAGGGGCTGTTTAGATAAAGAATCAATAAAGTTAGTATAGCGAGTGTGGAAAAGTGGTGGTAGGAGTTGTGAAATTATCCCTAAGCAATTGACTACGTTACTAGACCGATAGCAAGTTTTATGTGGGAGAGGCCACTGCTAGCATGTCATCCCTGACTTGGAATTCTATGCAACTATTAGCAAGCATCCGGAACTACTAAATTTCATTAAGGTAAAAACCAACCATAGCATTAAGATATACTGGCCCCCCTTCAATCCCGTATGCATCAATTTCTACGCTAGGTTGAAGCTTCTGTCACTCTTGCCCTGCAATACGTACTCCTATCAACATACAAATAACCCTATGGTGTGATCCACGCGCGCGCTCATTTGATGGGTACCAAAGGACATCAACATAACCACAAGCAAATTAAACCAATCATAGCAATTCACCAATTACCGATAGGACAACGAATATCTACTCAGACATCATAGGATGGCAACGCATCATTGTATAATAATATGAAGCATAAAGCACCATGTTCAAGTAGAGGGTACATCGGGTTGCGGGAGAGTGGACCGCTGTAGATAGATGGGGGAAGGTCATGGAGATGTTGGTGAAGATGACGGAGGTGTTGGTGTAGATCGTCATCACACGATGATGGTCCCGGCGGCGTTCCGGCGCCACCGGGAGAGTGGGGGAGAGAGCCCCCCTCCTTCTTCTTCTTCATTGACCTTCTCCCTATATGGGAGAAGGGTTTCCTTTCTGGTCCATGGCCTCCATGGCGGCGGAGGGGCGAGAGCCCCTCCGAGATTGGATCTGTCTCTCTGTCTCTCTTTGTTTTTGTGTTCCCAAATTCTGGCCATTCACCGTTTCTTATATTCCCGGAGATCCGTAACTTCGATTGGGCTGAATTTTTGACACGATTTTTATCCGGATATTAGATTTCTTGCGGCGAAAGAAGGGCACCAACCGCCTTACGAGGTGGCCACGAGGGTCAAGGCCCGCCTGACCCCCTGGGGCGCGCCCCCTGCCTCGTGGCCCCCTTGGGCATTGTCTCGCGTTGATTCTTTTCCCAAAATTCATAAATATTCCAAAAAAACCTCCATCCGTTTTATCCCGTTTAGACTCGGTTTGACATGGATATTCTGTGAAACAAAAAACATGCAACAAACAGGAACTGGCACTGGGCACTGTATCAATATGTTAGTCCCAAAAATAGTATAAAAAGTTGCCAAAAGTATATGAAAGTTGTATAATATTGGCATGGAACAATAAAAAATTATAGATACGACGGAGACGTATCAGCATCCCCAAGCTTAATTCCTGCTCGTCCTCGAGTAGATAAATGATAAAAAAATAATTTTTGATGTGGAATGCTACCTAGCATAATCTTGATCATGTAATCTAATCATGGCATGAATATTAAGATACGAGTGATTCAAAGCATTTCTCTATCATTTGACATAAAATAATTTAATACTCGAGCATCCCAACAAACAATCAAGTCTTTCAAAATATCATTGCTAAAGAACATTATCCCTACAAAATCATATAGTCTTTTATGCTCCCTTTTCTTAACACAAGGTACCCCTCATGCCCATCCCGGTGTCAGCCAATAAATTGTTTTCATACTTTACTTTTTCGAACCTTTTCAACTCTTCATGCAATACATGAGCGTGAGCCATGGACATAGCACTATGGGTGGAATAGAAGGTGGTAGTAGACAAAAGTAGGGAGAAAGTCTCACATCGACTAGGCAATGGACTATGGAGATGTCCATCAATTGATATCAATGTGAGTGAGTAGGGATTGCCATGTAACGGATGCACTAGAGCTATAAGTGTATGAAAGCTCAAAAGAAAACCAGTGGGTGTGCATCAACTTGCTTGCTCATGAAGACCTAAGGCATTTGAGGAAGCCCGTCGTTGGAATATACAAGCCAAGTTCTATAATGAAAATTCCCACTAGTATATGGAAGTGGCAATATAGGAGACTCTCTATCATGAAAAACATGGTGCTATGATGAAGCACACGTGTGGAAAAAAGATAGTAGCATTGTCCCCCTTTTTTCTTTTTTTTGGGCCTTCCTTTTTTTATTTGGTCTTTCTCCTTTTTTATCTGGCCTTTCCTTTTTTGGCCTTTTTTCAAGGGACAATGCTCTAATAATGATGATCATCGCACTTTTATTTACTTACAACTCGATATTACAACTTGATACTAGAACAAAAATATGACTCTATATCAATGCCTCCGGCAGTGTACCGGGATGTGCAACGATCTAGCATAGCAATGACATCATAAAACGGACAAGCCATGAAAACATCATGCTAGCTATCTTACGATCATGCAAGGCAATATGACAATGATGGTGCGTGTCATAATAAACCGAACTGTGGAGTTACATGGCAATATATCTCAGAATGGCTATGGAAATGCCATAATAGGTAGGTATGGTGGTTGTTTTGAGGAAGGGTATAAAGTGGTTTGATGCACCGGCGAAAATTGCGTGGTACTAGAGTGGCTAGCAAGGTGGAAGCGTGAGAGTGCGTATAATCCATGGACTCAACATTAGTCATAAAGAACTCACATACTTATTGCGAAAAATCTATTAGCCCTCGAAGCAAAATATTACGACGCATGCTCCTAGGGGGGAGGTTGGTAGGAGTTAACCATCGCGTGCCCCGGACCTTCACGCAAAGATAAACAATCAAAATACAACGCGCGCCAATTTGGTTACATAGTTAGGAGACCATACATGCATGCTTCGGGAATCACAAACCTTAACACCAATATTCTTACTAAACCACAATCATTCACTAGTACCTCCCTCATATTAGCATCTCTATATCGCAAAACTATTGCAAGGAATCAAACATATCATATTCAGTGATGTACAAGTTTTTTTGTAGGATTTTATGACTAACCATGTGAATGACCAATTCCTGTCAACTCTCTAAATAGATATAAGTGAAGCAAAGAGAGTTTTAATTCTTTCTACAAAAGATATGCCCATTCTCTAACAAATATAAGTGAAGCAAAAGAGCATTCTACAAATGGCATATTTCTAGGTGAGGAGAAACAGGCAATCCAAACTTCAAATGATATAAGTGAAGCACATGAAGCATTCTATAAAGCCATACTCAAAAGATATAAGTGAAGTGCAAAGAGCATTCTATAAATCAACCAAGGACTATCTCATACCAGCATGGCGCATTTATTAAAAGGAAAAATAAAAAGCACACGACGCTCCAAGAGTTTACGCATATCATGTGAACGAAACGAATCCGAAAACATACCGATACTTGTTGAAGAAAGGTGGGATGCCTTCCGGGGCATCCCCAAGCTTAGACCCTTGAGTCTCCTTGAATATTTACTTGGGGTGCCTTGGGCATCCCCAAGCTTGAGCTTTTGCCTCTCCTCCTTCTCCTCACATCGAGACCTCCTCGATCTTTGAACACTTCATCCACACAAAACTTAACCGAACTTTTAGTGGCGGGGTTAGTGCATATGATCAATGAAATCTCATCATGTACTGCTCTAACATTATTGTATAATTATTAACAAACATTACTCACTGTATGCTATCACAATTCTATGGCCCCAAGTCAAGGAGGCTTCAACAAGAATTCAAACATATGCAAATAATGAAGCTATAACAGCAATCTATGAAAACAGGACAGTCTGTAGTAATATGAACATTAACCATACTTATGTAACTCAAAAAATTCTGGAAAATTTATAAAAAAATTCAACAATTTGTATAAAAATACTTTGCAAAAAGTTTCAGATCGACATTCTAGTAAAAAATGTAAAATCGAACACTACAGCCAAAGTTTCTGTTTTTGCACCGCACAAACCAACAAGCAGTTTAATCTTCCTAAAGGAAACTCTTGGCACATTATTTTTATAATACAATGGAATTGTACAAGGGGATAATTTTTTTTGAAAAGTTTCTGTAATTCAAGATTTGCAAAGTTTTCACGGGCATGAACAAAGTTCAAGGAGCTCCCCCATTTCTACGGTGCTCGTCCTTCTTACTTTCACTTTTCTTTTTGAAAAAGTTTTAGGTTCCCCTCTTTATTTTATTTTTAAACTTTATAAAAGCACACAACAGAAATAAATGACACACTAAAACTTCTGGGTTGTATCCCTGGCAGCGCTTTCTTTAAAGCCATGAAGCTAGGCAAATAGTGCTCAAGTAATGGATCCACCCGGATCCCAAGGTATATCAAAGCCAATTTTAATTAGCAATGATTTGGCATTTAGTAGTGAGCACAAAGTGATATGTGTCATGCAAAAACAAAGTCTAACTCTCTTCCATGCATAGGCATGTCATACAAGAACAATTCATGCAGATCAAGTAAAGGCCAATGCATAGTATAAGCAGTTTCTCGCAATTTTATCGTGTTGGAAACATAGAGAGGCGGAGATGTAGTGTCGTGGTGGGCGCACGGTAGATGCCAAGGGATGGCTAAAGATAGGAGGCAACTCGAGGGCACTGGTGGACTCCAGAAGCGGGGTTGGCATGAGCGAGCGCGGGACGCAAGACATACCCAGGTTTGGGGCTCTCCAAGGAGATAATACCCTTAATCCTGCCGAGGTGGTTGATGTTTTTACCAGTACAGAGTTGCTCCTTGAGCTGTGTGGTGGAGGGAAGAAGACAGGCGAGTGCTTAGGCTGCTTCTCTCGGAGTGTCTCTACCCTGTTCTCTAGTTCTCGTTTCCGTTGCTCTCGCCCTCGTGCATGAGGGCTCTGGGGGGTTTTATATAGGCCAACCCCCTAGGGATACAATGGTAATGTTACACGGCCGTGGGGACGGATTTCATCATCCGGGAAGCCGATGTTGGGTCCCGTCGGGTACAGGGTTCGCCGGGTTCTCCGGGCGCGGGGCCCACCAGGCATGGGGGGCACTGTGTGCCGTCTTGTCAGTCGCCGAGGATTGGCCGAGCTGAGTCGGGTATGACGTGCTCCGTCATGTCACCGTCTGCTGGCGTCATGGGCTGTGATGATTACACTGTTGCCACACCCCGGCTGACTAGGGGTATGGGCGAGGCACTGTTGCCTAGGTCATCAGTTGGTGCGTCTCGTCCCATCGTACGGCTGAGATGGGACAGGAGCTGACCTGTGGACGGATCGGGGGACATGCCACGGGCCGGTATGGCTTGTTGAGGAAGTCTTGGTGCGCCGGACTGGGGAGTCTTGCCGGATTGTGGGCCTTGGCTAGACTGGAGGGTTTTGCCGGATTGCGGGCCTTGGCCGGAATGGAGGGTCTTGCTGGATCGCGGACTTTGGCCGGACTGAGCAATCCGGCCAAGTCCGAGGCGGACTGCGGGGCGATGCTGGCCCTGTTGTTTTTGAAAAGGATCCAACTTCCTTTGCCTGCCTGGGGTTCATCCCCCCGACATGTAGTTCCTCTCTCATAATAATTGCAAGTAGGAGCAGCAAGCACATGCATATTATATTCATCAAAAACATCCTGTGCAACGGAAAAAGGCAACCCATCAATATAATCCTTAATAAGTGCAAACTTCTCCGATATAGTGTAGTTTGGAGAATTCAATAAGATAATAGGACTATCATGTGTGGGTGCAATAGCAACTATCTCATGGTTATCATAAGGAACTATAGCAAGTTCATCTCCATAAGCATAATTCATATTGGCATCATGGCCACAAGCATAGCAAGCATTAATTTCATCAAAAAGGGATATTTGAAACGAATCCAAGGGATCATAACAATCATCATAGAATTCATCATTCGGTAAGCACGAAGGGAAATTAAACAATGTATGAGATAAAGAGTTACTCTCATTAGAACGTGGGCACAGGTGATCAATCCGCTCTTCCTCCGTTTGTTCTTCGCTCTCCTCCTCATCTTTTTCATCCAATGAGCTCACAATGTCATTAATTTCTTCTTCCATAGACTCCTGCAAAATATTAGTCTCTTCTTGGACAGTGGAGACCTTCTCAATAAACGCATCAATATTGGCATTGTATTCATAATTCTCATAGCAATATTTCAATATAGCAAAATTTTCAAGCCTATAAACATCATCATCAAAAGCTTCATACCTTTTAAACAGAGATTCAGTTTCATAAGCACCCATAAAAGCAACAAATTCTTCTATTTGTTTAACATCATAGTAATCATATATACCATTAGCATAAGATGCTAAGGTTTCATGATCATTAAATTTTGCATGAAAAGGGAAGGTGTGGACCCGTCATCCTAGAGCAGCAAGTATAATCATATCTCAGGCATAGTTGCCGAGCATACCAATACAACATATAAATTTGATCCCATAATAGTTCCCTTTTTGTGTCAAGCGATAATCCCTAAAGTATTCACGTTGATCCAACGTTACTCACATTATGTAGTTGAATGGGGTTTTCTCAGGTTTATCAACGTAGTACATAATATCTTTCACATAATGAGCATCGAGGGTTTTAGGAGGTTCCCCATCTCCATGAGTAGCAAGTACACCTAATTTTTTGGTATTTCGTGTTCCATATCCATAACTAAAGATAGAGAACAACTCAGAACAACAAATAAAATCTACTTAGTGATAAAGCAAACAAGCACACACGAGAATGTTCACCCCACGCTATTGCTCCCCGGCAACGGCGTCAGAAAAAGGTCTTGATAACCCACAAGTGTAGGGGATCAGTTGTAGCCTCTTTCGATAAGTAAGAGTGTCGAACCCAAGGAGGAGCTAAAGGTAGAAAAAATATTCCCTCAAGTTCTATCGACCACCGATACAACTCTACACACGCTTGACATTCGCTTTACCTTGAACAAGTATGAAACTAGAAGTACTTTGTAGTTGTTGTGGGATAGGTTTGCAAGAATATAAAGAGCACGTAGATATAAACTAGGGGCTGTTTAGATAAAGAAGCAATAAAGTTAGTATATCGAGTGTGGAAAAGTGGTGGTAGGAGTTGCAAAATTGTCCCTAAGCAATTTACTACGTTACTAGACCAATAGCAAGTTTTATGTGGGAGAGGCCACTGCTAGCACGTCATCCCTGACTTGGAATTCTATGCACTTATGATTGGAACTATTAGCAAGCATCTGCAACTACTAACGTTCATTAAGGTAAAACCCAACCATAGCATTAAGATATATTGCCCCGCCCTTCAATCCCGTATGCATCAATTTTTACGCTAGGTTGAAGCTTCTGTCACTCTTGCCCTCCAATACATAGTCCTATCAACATACAACTAACCCTATGGTATGATCCACGCACGCGCTCATATGATGGGCACCAAAGGACAGCAACATACAACATACAACTAACCCTATGGTACTACTTACTTTGGGGTGTGTGAATCGCAGCTCCTTACTCAGACCCGTGACCATTCCGGTGAACGTTTTCCAAACCCTGCCCGACTGGCAAAGAAAATGATTACTTGATATCAGGAAATGAACAAAAGTTGCCGATATGGTGCGATAATAATTGAACTTACCTCTCGAGCATTGCAGTCATGCCATCATAGTCCTGGGGATCTTTACGTCTCGAGTCTAAGACAGTTACTACTGCCCCGTCAAGCTTAATGGATAGCAGAATAAAGTGGAACCTGCACACACATAACTCATCAATTACATTACTTAACCTCGAGTAAGCAAAACCAAATATGCACAAGACAGTAACACTCACTTGAAGTTCTAAGGAAAGAGTATTTTCCTTTTGTTTTGATGTTTAAGGAAGAATTTTAGCAAGTTTTTCTCAGTATCTTGAACTTTATTTTGTACTGACCATTCATTTACGGTATTTGGGCTAATGAACCCAATGTCATAGATTTGTCCTGTTTTGCATTCAACGATCTTCAATCTACATAATATAGTGAGAATAATTATATATACATACAATGAACGAGCTTAGCTAGAGACTTAATTACAGAAGTAATACTTATAGACAGTAGCAAGTCATGAGTTGTTTGTCGAGGGCCTCTTGATTGAATAACTAAAATAATTCCACAAATTCAACAGGGAGCATGTCGGTTCCAATGAGGTCGTGCTCATCTTTAATTTTCAGCAATAAACTGTCGGTCCCAGACTTCCTGCAGGCATCCATGTACCATTGATGAAATATTTGCATCATCGTTGTTAGAGGAGGAGTATCAGGTTTGACGAGAGGCTTCCCGTGCTCGTATATGAAGATGACTAAAACTCCGTTCTCCGGAACAATGGAGTGAGCTAATGACTTATTGGAAATAATACATACCGATGTATGCGGTCCGATGAGTATTGAAGCATGCAGCGGGTATCGTTATTTGCTCACCTTTACAGATGAGTTGAGTAGATATGGGTATATCAACTTGATGAAACACAAGTCTGAAATATTTGAAAGTTCAAAAAATTTCAGAGTGAAGTTAAGAATCATCGTAACAAGAAAATAAAGTTTCTACGATCTGATCGCGGAGGCGAATATTTGAGTTACGAGTTTTGCCTTCATTTAAAACAATGTGGAATAGTTTCACAACTCACGCCACCTAGAACACCACAGCGTAATGGTGTGTCCAAACATTGTAACCGTACTCTATTGGATGTGGTGCGTTCTATGATGTCTCTTACCGATTTGCCTTTATCATTTTGGGGTTATGCATCAGAGACAACTGCATTCACGTTAAATAGGGCACCGTCTAAATCCGTTGAGATGACACCGTTTGAACTGTGGTTTGGCAAGAAACCAAAGGTGTCGTTTCTTAAAGTTTGGGTAGCGACACTTATGTCAAAAGGCTTCAGCCTGATAAGCTCGAACCCAAATCGAGAAGTGTGATACGTCTCCAACATATCTATAATTTTTGATTGTTCCATGCTATTATATCATCTGTTTTGGATGTTTTATATGCATTAATATACTATTTTATATTACTTTTGGGACTAACTTATTAACCCAGAGCCCAGTGCATGTTTCCGTTTTTTTCCTTGTTTTGAGTTTCGCAGAAAAAGAATACCAAACGGAGTCCAAACGGAATAAAACCTTCGCGATGATTTTTCTTGGACCAGAAGACACCCCAGAGACTTGGAGATCAAGTCGGAGGAGCCACGAGGCGGCCACAAGGGGGAGGGCGCGCCTAGGGGGTAGGGCGCGCCCCCACCCTTGTGGGCCCCTCACAGCTCCCCTGACCAAATTCTTCGGCATATATATTCTCATATATTCCAGAAACATCATAACAAGCCACGAAACCACTTTTCCATCGTCGTAACCTTCTGTACCCGTGAGATCCCATCTGGAGCCCTTTTCTGGTACTCTGCCAGAGGGGGATTCAACCACGGAGGGCTTCTACATCAACACCATTCCCCTTTCAATGAAGCGTGAGTAGTTTACCACAGACCTACGGGTCCATAGCTAGTAGCTAGCTGGCTTCTTCTCTCTCTTTGATTCTCAATACCATGTTCTCCTCGATGTTCTTGGAGATATATCTGATGTAATCTTCTTTTGTGGTGTATTTGTTGAGATCCGATGAATTGTGGATTTATGATCAACTTATCTATGAATATTATTTGAATCTTCTCTGAATTCTTATATCGATGGTTTGGTATCTTAGTAATTCTCTTTGAACTATCGGTTTTGTTTGGCCAACTAGATTGGTTTTTCTTGCTATGGAAGAAGTGCTTTGCTTTGGGTTCAATCTTGCGGTGTCTGATAACCCACAAGTGCAGGGGATCAGTTGTAGCCTCTTTCGATAAGTAAGAGTGTCGAACCCAATGATGAGCTAAAGGCAGAACAAATATTCCCGTAAGTTCTATCGACCACCGATAGAACTCTACGCACGCTTGACGTTCGCTTTACCTAGAACAAGTATGAAACTAGAAGTACTTTGTAGTTGTTGTGGGATAGGTTTGCAAGAATATAAAGAGCACGTAAATATAAACTAGGGGCTGTTTAGATAAAGAAGCAATAAAGTTAGTATAGCGAGTGTGGGAAAGTGGTGGTAGGAGTTGTGAAATTATCCCTAAGAAATTGACTACGTTACTAGGCGATAGCAAGTTTTATGTGGGAGAGGCCACTCCTAGCATGTCATCCCTGACTTGGAATTCTATGCAACTATTAGCAAGCATCCGCAACTACTAACGTTCATTAAGGTAAAAACCAACCATAGCATTAAGATATATTGGCCCCCCTTCAATCCCGTATGCATCAATTTCTACGCTAGGTTAAAGCTTCTGTCACTCTTGCCCTCCAATACATACTCCTATCAACATACAAATAATCCTATGGTGTTATCCACGCGCGCGCTAATTTGATGGGCACCAAAGGACATCAACATAACCACAAGCAAATTAAACCAATCATAGCAATTCACCAATGACCGATAGGACAACGAAAATCTACTCAGACATCATAGGATGGCAACACATCATTGGATAATAATATGAAGCATAAAGCACCATGTTCAAGTAGAGGGTACATCGGGTTGCGGGAGAGTGGACCGCTGTAGAGAGATGGGGGAAGGTGATGGAGATGTTGGTGAAGATGACGGAGGTGTTGGTGTAGATTGTCGTCACACGATGATTGTCCCGGCGGTGTTCCGGTGCCACCGGGAGAGAGGGGGAGAGAGCCCCCCTCCTTCTTCTTCTTCATTGACCTTCTCCCTAGATGGGAGAAGGGTTTCCCCTCTGTTTGGACTCCGTTTGATATGGATATTCTGCGAAACAAAAACATGTAACAAACATGAACTAGCATTGGGCACTGGATCAATATGTTAGTTCCAAAAATAGTATAAAAAGTTGCCAAAAGTATATGAAAGTTGTATAATATTGGCATGGAACAATAAAAAATTATAGATATGACGGGACGTATCAGTGTCCTCACCCAGTGATAGTAGGGGTAGCGAGGCCCGTATTGTATTGTTGCCATCGAGGACAAAAAGATGGGGTTTTCATCATATTGCTTGAGTTTATTCCTCTACATCATGTCATCTTACTTAAGGCATTACTATGTTCTTCATGAACTTAATACTCTAGATGTAGAATCATTTCGATTGATGTGTGGAGTAGTAGTAGTAGATGAAGGCAGGAGTCGGTCTACTTGATACAGACGTGATGCCTATATTGCATAATCATTGCCTTGGATATCATCATAATTTTGCGCTTTTCTATCAATTGCTCGACAGTAATTTGTTCACCCATCGTATTATTTGCCTTCAAGAGAGAAGCCTCTAGTGAAACCTATGGCCCCATGTCTATTTTCCATAATATTAGTTTTCGATCTAGTAATTTACAATCTTTTACTTTCCAATCTATAAACGAAAAACCCAAAAATATTTTATCTTTTGTTTATCTATCTCTACCAGATCTCACTTTTGTAAGTGATCCTGAAGGGATTGACAACCCCTTTATCGCGTAGGGTGCTAGTTGTTTGATTGTTTGTGCAGGTATTGGTGATCTGTGTGTTCGTATCCTACTAGATTGATACCATGGTTCTCAAACTGAGGGAAATACTTATCTCTACTTTGTTGTATCACCCTTTCTTCTTCAAGGGAAAAACCAAGGCAAGCTCAAGAAGTAGCAGGAAGAATTTCAGGCACTGTTGCTGGGGAGATCTACGCCAAGTCAAGATCTACATCAAGCCTACCAAGTACTTGTCATAAACTCTCATCTCCTGCATTTACATTATTTTCCATTCGCCTCTAGTTTTTCTCTCCCCCACTTCTAAAAACGTTTTCACAAAAACACAAAAATATTTGCCTTTTTATTCACCCTTATGTCTTACTTGGTTTGTTTGCTTGCTCACTTGGAATAATTGTCTATTTATTGAAAATCAGAGATCAAAAAGTTTATGGATCCTCATCCACTTGCTAATCTTTTTAAGATATCTAATTATGATGAACCAATTGCTAGTGAGTTGAGTGCACTAGATTATCTTTATGAGGTTTTGCTTGAAATTTGTGAATTTGAAAATTATGATGAAGTGCTAAAAGAATTTCATAAAGTAATTCACATTAGTAACTTAAACGAAAAGCATGATTGCAATTATGTTATTATAAGTTCTATGAGTGACAATTCTGCTAATGATATGCAAAACCTTAAGCTTGGGGATGCTTATTTTGCTATGCCCACTACTTGTTGCAATGATCATGATTAGGGTGATGTTTCTTAAGATCTTGAAAATTTATTTAAACCCCATGATGAATATGAGATTGATAATAATGTCTGCCATAATATTGAAAGTGGGTTTGAAAGAATGTCAACTTTTGATCCCACTACTTTGGATATTGATCAATCTTATATTTTTTTTGATAAAAGTGGGCTCGGAGAAGCAATGACTTTGTTCTATGTTAATCCCACTATTTCGACTGAGTGTCAAATTTGCATACATATGGATCATGTAGAGAATACTTTATGTGATAGCTATATTGTTGAATTTGTGTCGGGCTAAACCACGGCCACCTATGGGACCAGGAGGTCCCTTGCTGGTTCGGCGGGGGGACGTCGCGTTGCACAAAGAGCAGACGAGCGTGGGACAGCACGACAGAGATCACACAGGCATTTTTACCCAGATTTGGGCCGCCATTGTGGCGTAAGACCCTACTCCTTATTTGGTGGATTGAAGGTGGAAAATGAGGTGGTGGAGCGTAGTACACTTGCCCGGCAAGAGTTGCCTCAAGGCAGTAGCGACTACGTGCGTATGGGTGTGTGTGTTATCCAACCTTCTAACCCTGTCTACGGTTGCCATGTGCCTCCTTTTATAGATTAAGAGGTCACTACAGTGGCAAAGTAGTCATTATGCACTGATATGATACGAACAGTGCTATCATACCTAACTTTGCGGGCTGACAGGGCGCATTAAATGCACTGCTTAGTGTTACATCACTGGTCGCCCGGCAAGGCTTGCCGGGCTATCTTCCCAGCTCTGCGCCTGCTTGCTTGACACGTCGCAGGACGGGTGTCATTTGCGGGTTTTTTCCGTAGGGAGTGGCTGCCATGTGGCTAATGGCTTCCACTCAGTCACTTTGCGGCTTGACACCGCACCAGTCGACAATGTGAGTCGTGGAGGAGCGGTCGTTGATGTGGTTTAGCCTCTGTGAGTCCCGGCAGGCTCTGCCGGGGCGCCTTGATTTTCCTCTTCTGGGGGTGGCCTCGCCCCATGTCGGGCTCGCCTACCCGGCAAGGGAGGCCTTTCTCTTGGTGATACCTTGCTTCTCTGGCTCGGCCTTGGTCTCTCTGATCTGCTTGCTGATTCCTTGAGACTCTTGGTTTCTTGTACTATGACTTGGGTTAGTGCTTCAATCTTGCTCCCGTGCCTGTGCATAGTCAGGGAAACAGACCGAGGGTTTGTTGCACTGACAGAAGCCCTTGGGCCTGCCCCGAACACGTTACCGAGCATCGTTGGGGTAGGCCCTAATAAGTGCACATGCGGGGTTGCTGAAGAGGCTGGTTTCTTGAAGTCTTCTTTTTGCTTCTTCACGAGTCTTGAATCCGGGCCAGTTTCCAGTTTCTTCGTGCGTCGTGTGCAACGTTACGGAAGAGCTTTGATCGTGGCCTGCGAATTCTCCTCGCCCCAAGATCATGCGGCAGAAACTGCCGTCCCACTCGCCTCTCGTTCCGCACCATCCTGCCACGTGTTCTACATGCATTGGGCGTGGTAGGTGGTGGATGCGGAGGGCACGGGGAAGAGTGCAACAGTCGAAAACCGGGCGTGATGGTTGGCGTAGAGGGTCAGCCCTGATTCTCAGAGGTGCAGAGGGTGCAGGGAGGCCGTATTGGAGGAGAGGGGTGTCCACTTACCGTGTGAGGAGCCAGCCCTTGCCCCGCCCCCCTATAAAAAGGGGCAGGGGTGGCGCTCCTCTGCACACACTCCTCCTTCTCCTCTTCTGCAGCCATTTCCTTCTAGCTATGGTGAGAGGGCGAGGACGCGATGGCGCCCCGATGGCGGCGACAATGGCTTCTTATCAACAACGCATTCCCCTTCATCAGGCATCAGCGCCCGCATCTCCTTCCCGGCACGGGGATCTGCCGGGGTGTTGGATGCGGGGGTGGGGATGGTGCTCCCGGGCTCCTCCAGCAGTCTTCCAACTGGACTTCAGCAAGCTTCCTCTCGGGTTGCAGTTCTGTTGGCCTTATCATGCCCTGCAGGCCCTGGTGACGATGGTCCTCGGGCCGCCTCCGCTCTGCTCGCCATCGTTGTGCTCCCCCGGTGATCCCGCTCCCGCGGGCTAGCTCTCGTGGAGCCCGAAGGGGGGGGGGGTGGGCCGGGCTCTTACCCAGGCGCTCCTTTTGCCCTTCCTCATCTTCAATGGCCGCGCTTAGAAGGAGGGGGAGAAGAAAGGGCATCACGGGGCACTTATCTTTTTTCAATCTTAAATATGTAGACACTTGCCAAACTTTAATTCAAATAATGTAACTCTTGAGTCCATGTTTGTGTTCTGTAATTCTTGTACTTTTATCCGCATGTTAATGAAAAAGACGAAACTTGCGGGGACCCGCACATGTGTATGTCCATGCAGAGGTGAGATGCCTCTTTATGCAAATAAACGAGTTTTCCCGGCAAGCTATCTTGCCGGCACCCTTTTTTGTCTGCCGGAGAATCCTATCTGTCGGGAAACAGACAAAGGGGCCAGCCCCCTGCCAATTTCTTTTCATCATGGGCTACTACAACCATCCTAACCGAAGCAGCATTTGATTCTAGGATGTGAGCACCCAAGCTTCAAGAGAGTGGCGAGGTTTTCTTATGCACAAGTTATAGCTTACAGAACACTAATGGATAGGAGGTAGAACTTATCTGTTTGGCTTGCAGGGATTGCGGTGCCGGGCAATCTCCTCACCTCCTTGTCGAAACCAAGTTCACGGCAGGAACCTGCAGCTTCATGTAGATGAGAATGAATGCAGGATGCAATCCTATCTATATGCATATGCAGATGCTCATGAAATGCTTGTGCAGTGATCTTGGAATGCTCATGCATGCATGCAATCTTGGCTGCCCCCCCTTTGTAGTGCTTCTTTATTTTTCTCTTGCACGGGGTCATCGCCCCAGCTTGTACAAGGGCTTGCATGCAACTGAGGCAAGGCTTGTACAATGGGTGGCTGCCGGGCAGGGCCTGACAGCCGGGCCTTACGGGTAGAACTTACAGACATGCTCAGTATTCCATGAGTTTTGCAATTTAATGCCATCTCTGGTCTCCGGACGGATTGCGCCAGGTCTGGTGACTCGTACTACCAGGTAAGGGCCTTCCCACTTCGGTCCCACTTCGGTGATAACTAAGGATGGCAATGGGTCGGGTTTGGATCGGGTTGAACAATACAAAATCCATATCCATATCCATGAAGACAGTCTTTGCCCGCCCATGAAAAAATCCATGGGTGAAAAATTATGTCCATGTCCAAACCCGATGGATATCCATACCCACTGGATATCCATTGGGTCCTCTCTAGATATATAAATAAGACATAACACAATGTTAACATAAGATCTTCCATTCTTCACTTCGTGGCAGGCTGGGCTTCACTTATGGTAAATCAACGTCCACTAACAACATAAGATCATTTAGTATTTTTCTAACAAATGAGAATGACGAGTCATTTAACAAGAAGATAAAAATAAGGGAAGGGCATTGGGGTATGTTACAGTGGGGATTGAATGTCAACTAATAAAAGTTATGACGAGGATTGTGTAATTTCTTTTGCATGTTTTGGATAACAAAGTGTAAAATTGCAGTGGGGCATGTGACTGCGGGGTAGGGATCAATGTTGGGGATATCGCTTATCGGGAACTTATCGGTCGACCCATGATAAGGGGTAAATCGGCCAGTTTATCGGCATATCGGCCGATTTATCGCCATATCGGCTGATTTATCGGCCGATTTATCTTATCGGTCAGACAGCGGTAAGCGATAAATTGGCCGATTTATCGGCATATCGAAAGATATCTTGAACAGTGGTAGGGATAGCAGATTTTTTCTAATAAGTCATACTATCAGGTCGGGTTTGGATATACCCACGGGTACAAGATTATATCCATGGCCTACCCACGAGTAATCGGGTCGGGTTTGGGCGCTGCCCATGGACACATAAGCATATCCGAACCCTATCCATTCGGGTCGGATATCCATAAATATCCATGTCCATGGATAAAATTGCCATCCTTAGTGATAACTTGTGTGTACCCTTGGCAGACTGACCGCGCTTAAGGACAAGGTCACCTTCGTCAAAACAACGGGCATGAACCCTGTGGCTATGATAGCGACGCAGGGCTTGCTGATAGTGTGCAGCACGCGTAGCAGCCCAGAGACGGTTCTCCTCGAGTAGCACATCATCGTCACGCTAGTGCCCAACTTGCGCTACTTCATCGTAGGCAAGCACTCGAGGTGACTCGTAAATGAGTTCCATGGGGATAACTACTTCTGCCCCGTAGACCAGGGGAGTCTGCCTGGTAGCTCGATTTGGTGTCGTTCTGAGGGACCAGAGAACTACCGACAGCTCCTCGATCCATCGCTTTTCGTGCTTCTGTAGCATATCAAAGGTTCTTATCTTGAGTCCACACAACACTTCAGCGTTCGCCCTCTCAGCTTATCCATTGCTCCGGGGGTGTGCCACAGAGGCGAATGAGATCCTGCATCCGAGGGCATGAACATATTGCATGAAGGCGCGGCTCCTGAGCTGGGTGCCATTGTCGGTAATGATCCTTGTCGGAACTCCAAAATGACACACCAGATCTTTCAAGAACTTGATAGCTGACTGAGCAGTCACCTTTCTCCCGACAGCTACTTCCGGCCACTTTGTAAACTTGTCGATGGCAACAAACAAGAATTCAAAGCCCCCGGTAGCTCGGGGGAAAGGGCCGACGATATCGAGCCCCAGACCGAAAACGGCCATGAGAGAGGAATTGTCTGAAGTGCTTGGGAAGGCAGGTGGATTTTCTTGGAATGGAACTGGCAGGCTACACATTTCGTGATGAGCTCAACCACATCTTGGAGGGCTATGGGCCAATAGAATCTTTGCCGGAATGCTTTCCCAACTAATGCCCTTGATCCAATATGGGAGCCGCACATGCATTTGTGTATTTCAGCCAGGAGTTCATTTCCTGCTTCCCGACAGACACACTTAAATTTCACACCGTTGGGCCTTCTTCTGTATAGAGTGTCATTGACAAATTGGCCCTCCGGGTTACTTTCCCAGCTTCATCTTGGTTGCTGGGAAGCTCTCCGGTTTGGAGGAAGTGGACAATGTGCCTTGCCCAAGTTGGAGGCTGGGGCTCAGCAATGAGGACTAGCGGCACCTCCTATGCTACGGGAGCACCAACCTCATTTGCGGGGTTCGTGGACCTGACTAGAGGGGGTGGTCCGACAGGCTGTGAGGAGTTGTTTCCAGCAGGGTCTCTGCCAGGAGCGGACGGCTCTGCCGGGGGAGGCTTACTGGTGTCCAACTTTCTCCTCTTCCGGGCCATTGTTACTGGGGATACAGAGGGTTGTGTGAGATGGAGAACAAAAGTTCCTGGTTCCACACGAAGGTTCTGCACATCACATTTTGACAGACAATCAGCTATGTTGTTTTCCGCGCGTGGTACGTACTCTGTTTGCAATCCGTCAAAGTGCTCCTCCAATCTCCTCACTTCCTCGATGTATGCCTCCATCAATGGGCTTTGATAATCCTTGTTGACTTGTCTCACCACAAGCTGTGAATCTCCTTGAATGATGAGTTTCTTAATTCCCAATTCCATTGCAATCCTTAGCCCGGCAAGGAGCCCTTCATACTCAGCTGCATTGTTGGTTGCTTCTTCCCAAGCAAAATGCATTTGGATGACGTACTTCAAGTGCTCCCCGGAGGGGGCGACGAGAAGCACGCAAGCTCCTGCACCTTGTAGGGAAAAAGCACCATCAAAATACATAATCCATTCCTGTGGTGATTCCTTGCCGGGGATAATTATCTGTGTCGTCTCCTCACAGCAGTTGGCGTCCATTCTGCAATAAACTCTACCAATGCCCTGCTATGAATAGTTGATGTGCTCTCAAATCTTAAACCAAAGCTGGATAACTCCAAAGCCCACTCCAATATTCTGCCGGTAGCCTCTGGGTTTCGGAGTATCCTTTACAATGGGAAGCGAGTGACAACAAGAATCTCATGGGCTTGGAAGTAGTGACACAGTTTCCTTGAGACCATGATGAGACCAAAGATCAACTTTTGCACGCCAGAGTACCTCGATCTAGCCCCCTATAACAGAGAGCTGAAGAAGTACACTGGGCGCTGCACCACTTTCTTCCTTCCCGCGTCCTTGGGGTTGTTCTCGCTGCCGAGCTCACTGCTATCCTGATCCTTTTCTGGCCCTGCCGGCCTCTGCTTGCTTTCTGCCTCATCTACTTATCGCTGTGCCACCAAGGCTGCACTGACCACTTGGTTGGTTGCCGCTAAGTATAGCAACAACGGCTCCTGGGGCTCTGGAGCAACCAAAGTAGGCACAGAGGACAAATAGGCCTTCAACTCTTGCAATGATGCATCTGCTTCGGGGGTCCACTTCATGGGTCCTGCCTTCTTCAAAATCTTGAAGAACGGCAAGGCGCGCACGGTAGACTTGGAGATGAATCTGCTTAGCACGGCAACACATCCTGTTAGACGCCTCACATCCTTAACTGTCCTCGGTGCTTGGATCTGCTTGATAGCGTTGATCTTGTCGGGGTTAGTTTTGATCCCACGGTGGGATACAAAGAACCCAAGTAGCTTGCTGGAGGGAATACCAAATACACACTTCTCCGGGTTGAGCTTCAAATTGATCTGGCGTAGGTTAGCAAACGTCTCCTCCAAATACTGAATAAGGTTGGCCATGTCCTTGGTCTTGACCAAAATATCGTCCATACATGCTTCTATATTTCTATGCAGCTGTAGCTCAAAACCAATCTGAACTGCCCTTGAAAAAGTGGACCCGACACTCTTTAATACAAATGGCATGCGGACAAAGCAGTACGTACCACATGGAGTGATAAACAACGTCTTCTCTTCATCTTGGACATGAAGATCTGATGATATCTAGAATATGAGAGCAAATCACAACCTGAAGTGGAATCCACAATCTGATCAATGCGTGGCAAGGGAAATGGGTCCTTCGGGCAAGCCTTGTCGAGATTTGTGAAATCTATGCAAAGCCTCCACTTCCCGTTAGCCTTCCGGACTACCACTGGATTTTCCTACCATGTTGGATGTAGCACTCCTCTGACCAAACCAGCTACCTCAAGTTTCTTGATCTCTTCTGCAATGAACTGCTGCCTCTCCAAGGCCTGCTTTCGGACTTTCTGCTTGACAGGTCAGGCATGTAGGCAGACAGCAAGGTGGTGCTCGATTACCTTCCTGCGAACACCGGGGATATCAGATGGTTGCCAGGCAAACCCATCGATATTCGCTCGCAGGAAGGCAACAAGCGCACTTTCCTATTTGTCATCTAGGGTGGCGCTTATAGTAAAGGTACCATCAACGGCAGCCAGCCCTGCCAGGACCTTCTTAACTTGGGGTGTAGCGACCCTTGATCTCTTGCTATAGGAACACTCCGGCACGTCGTCAATGGGTGTCGTGCACTTGTTGGGGGCACACTTCTCGGACTCTTTCCCAGAGGTCCTACAATCCCTCTTCTTTCTTTACTTTCCTTGACGGGGACTGCTGCTGCCGCTGCCTCTGTTGTGACTGTGCCCCGATACATCTTGTCCACACAAATGATTGCATGCTTCTCATCTGATGGGATAGTGATAACTCCCAGTGGCCCAGGCAACTTCAAGGTGTTGTAGGCATAGTGGGATGCCGCCATTAATTTAGCCAGTGCCGGGCGTCCAAGAATCCCATTGTACGGCAGGGGGAGATCAACCACATCAACCACAGTCTTCTCAGTCCGGTAGTTCAATTCTCCCCAAATGTACCGACAATGTGATCTTTCCCTTATGATGACCCCTGCCAGGATTAACTCCTTGAAACATGCCAATAACTTATAGTTCTTCCTCTGCTATCTGAAGCTTGTCGGTAACTGCTGGGGAAATCAGATTCAACCCGGCCCTGCCGTCCACCAACATCATTGTGACCTTGAGGTTGCGGATTGTTGGGGAGACCAACAATGGCAAGCATCCTACCGCAGTGGTACGGCTAGGATGATCCTCCTCATCAAAGATGATGGCCATACGTGACCATTTGAGCGGCTTCCGCACCTCTGGCACTGGCTCCATGTCATTGATCTCCCATGCCCACTTCTTGAGTTGACGGTGAGAGGCGTGCATCAATGCATAGGGTGTCAGTGGCCTTCTGAAACTCTTGCTCACTGGTTTCCTCTTCGTCCCTTCCATCGCTCTCATCATCACAGACTCCCTTTTCTCTACCTCTAGTGGGATTTCCATGATTCTGAAGGGGTTTGCCGGGGCGATTTACTTCACCACCTCAGCCCTTCCCGCCAGCAACATTCTGACCCTTTTCCTTATCACGTTTGTCATATTCTGCTCTCTGTCTCTTGACAAGATGCTCAACCTGATGACACTATTGAAGGTCATGGCCCTTGGTCCGGTGAATCTTGCAATATGGCCCATCACCTTTCCCAGCTTTCTCAGCAGAAGTGGCTTCCCAGCAGTCAGTGCACACGACAGCTTCCTTGCCGGGGCATCAGCTTTCGCCTTCTTGCCGGTACTAGGCGTACCCAATCCTTCAAACAGTCATCACTATCGTATCTCTCCACTTCTTATTGTGCTTCTTGCTCTTCTTATGACTGGTTGATTCATCATCATTCTCTGAATCAACATTGATGTAATCTTCCTCTCTGGGCAACTTCCTTCCCTCCTCCATCCGAGCACACTTATCCACCATGGCGTAGAGCTCCCTCACAGTCTTGGGCAACCGTAGTTCATCTTAGAACAAATCCGACGGTTGCACACATTGGATTGGAAGGCGGCTATCACAGCTGCCGGATGGATATTTGGGATATTGCTATGAACTTTGCCGAATCTTTGTAAATACTTACGGAGGGTTTCTCCTTCCTTCTGTTGGAGAAGCTGCAGGTCGTAGGGCCTGCCTGGTTCTTGGTGGCTACCGGTGAAGGTGCCGATGAATTCGTGGCACAGATCAGTCGGCAGCCTGAACAGCGATGGTGTAGATACTCAGGAACTCCGCCGGGTTCAGCGTCTCGTCGTACTTCTCAGGTATCTCTGGCATGAACGTACGAACGGACAACTAACGAACTTGTCGCAGCTCATGAGTAAAGGCAGGGCAGCCAACCTCGACAGGTAAGCACCCACCGATACCGAGTGCGGGCTTATCGATGTCGGGGCCGTTGCACCCGTGGGTCTGGCAGAGGTTGCCGCGGACGCACACGTCTCCTCTCCGCCTATCCTCCTGGGCTCGATGTTGGCCTGGACGCGCTCGAGGGTCGGAAGAGTCCATCAAGACGTCATCATGGTCTTGATTCTATCGTGCTCGCACTGGCTGTCGTGGCGAGGACTGCACCGTGGGGATAGCTCCCTCCGTACAGCTAGTAGCATGAGCCGTTGCTGTCGCTTGGGGAGGCTGCGGCGGATCACCTCACCATGAGCCCCCAGCTTCGGCGAAACCGAGCAGACTTTGGATGGTGGCACGCCATTCGTCCATCTGCTCGGCTGCTGGCGGAAAACTTAGTAGCAGTTGAGCTCGCGCCATGGCCTCCGAGGCTGTACTTGGCATGGGTGCTGAAGAGGTCGAACGTACCGTCGCCCGGATCCTTACGGTGCGGCAGTAACGTGCCCCCACTGCTGCGGGGCGACCACCTGGATGGCAGGGTGGTGTGGCGAAGGTGCACGAGGGCCATTGGCTCCGTCGAGCGCAACAACTTGGTCGACCCATCCCAGGGGAGGCGCGTGTGCTACGACAGCACCTGTGGTGAGAAAGGTCGGAGGACGGCGATTTGCCCCGGTCCGGGCGCCGTTGTTACGGCTGTGCTCGTTGGTGGGAAGAAAGGGCGCGGATGGAGTAACCCCTCACCCAGGACTTGGGGAGCATGGCCGTCGAGGTGTTGCTAATGCTGCTCTCCTCTGGTGCCTCCTGCTCCCGCGCCGTCCACGGGAGAAGTGGCGATGGTGCCGCCTGCTCCGACCACATCCCCCGCAGCGTCGGCGTCCTCGTGGGCCTCCGCACCCCCCGCAACATTAGAGGTCGCAGGCTGCGGAGCCTTTGAGGAAGACGGACGCGCCGAAGAAGCTACTTTCTTCTTGGGCGCCATGGTTGATGGTGTCGTTGAAGATGAAGATGTTGATGAAGATGACGCGCTGCACACGCCTTCAGGTTTGGGCAAGCGACCCCCCTGCCTTGCACGGAAAAGATGTCGGGGTAAACCACGACCGCCTATGGGACTAGTAGGTCCCTTGCTGGTTTAGCGAGGGGACGTCGCGTTGCACAAAGAGCGGACGAGCGTGGGACAGCACGACAGAGATCACGCGGGCATTACCCAGGTTTGGGCCGCCATTGTGGCGTAAGACCCTACTCCTGCTTTGGTGGATTGATGGTGGAAAATGAGGTGGTGGAGCATAGTACACTTGCCCAGCAAGAGTTGCCTCAAGGCATCAGCGACTACGCGCGTATGGGTGTGTGTGTTATCTAACCTTCTAACCCTGTCTACGGTTGCCATGGGCCTCCTTTTATAGATTAAGGGGTCACAACAGTGGCAAAGTAGTCACTATGCACTGATATGATAGAAACAGTGCTATCATACCTAACTCTGCCGGTTGACAGGGCGCATTAAATGCACCGCTTAGTGTCACATCGCTCGTTGCCCGGCAAGGCTTGCCGGGCTGTCTTGCCAGCTCCGCGCCTGCTTGCTTGACACGTTGCAGGACGGGTGTCATCTGTGGGTTTTTCCCGTAGGAAGGGGCTGCCATGTGGCTAATGGCTGCCACTCAGTCACTTTGCGGCTTGACACAGCACTGATCAACGACATGAGTCATGGAGGAGCGGTAGGTGAGGTGGTTTAGCCTCCGTGAGTCCCGGCAGGCCCTGGGGGTGGCCTCGCCCTGTGCCGGGCTCTGATACGTCTCCAACGTATCTATAATTTTTTATTGTTCCATGCTATTATATTATCTATCTTGGATGTTTTATATGCTATTTTATATGATTTTTGGGACTAACATATTATCCCAGAGCCCAGTGCCAGTTTCAGTTTTTTCCTTGTTTTTGAGTTCTGCAGAAAAGGAATATCAAACAGAGTCCAAACGGAATGAAACTTTACGGAGATTTTTCTTGGACCAGAAGACACCAGATGGACTTGGAGTACACGCCAGGGGATCCTCAAGACGGCCACAAGGGTGGAGGGCGCGCCCTGGGGGTAGGGCGCACACCCTACCTTGTGTGCCCCCCCGAGCCACCCCTGACCTACTTCCACCTATAAATTCGCATATATTACAGAAACATCAGAATGTCCATAGAAACCACTTTTCCGCCGCCATAACCTTCTGTTCTCGCGAGATCCTTTTCCGGTACTCTGCCGGAGGGGGAATCAACCACGGAGGGCATCTATATCAACCCTATTGCCCTTCCAATGAAGTGTGAGTAGTTTACCAGAGACCTACGGGTCCATAGCTAGTAGCTAGATGGCTTATTCTCTCTCTTAGATCTTCAATACCATGTTCTCCTCGTTGTTGTTGGTGATCTATCTGGTGTAATCTTCTTTTGCGGTGTGTTTGTCAAGATCCGATGAATTGTGGGTTTATGATTAGATAATCTATGAATAATATTTGAGTTTCTTCTGAATTCTTTTATGCATGATCTAATATCTTAGTAATTCTCTTCGAACTATCGGTTTGGTTTGGCTAACTAGATTGGTTTTTCTTGCAATGGGAGAAGTGCTTTGCTTTGGGTTCAATCTTGCGGTGCTCAATCCTAGTGATAGAAAGGGACATGAAACGTATTGTATTGTTGCCATCGAGGATAACAAGATGGGCTTTTGTCATATTGCTTGAGTTAATTCCGCTACATCATGTCATCTTGCTTAAGGCGTTACTCTGTTCTTATGAACTTAATACTCTAGATGAAGAATTGTTTCGATCGATGTGTGGAGTAATAGTAGTAGATGCAGGCAGGAGTCGGTCTACTTGTCACGGACGTGATGCCTATATTCATGATCATTGCCATAGATGTCATTATAATTATTCGCTCTTCTATCAATTGCTTGACAATAATTTGTTCACCCACCGTAATACTTGTTATCATGAGAGAAGCCTCTAGTGAAACCTATGGCTCCCCGGGTCTATTTTACATCTTATAAGTTTCAGATCTACTATTTTGAAATCTTTTACTTTTCAATCTATAAACCAAAAACCCAAAAATATTTACTTTACTAGTTCATCTATCTCTATCAGACCTCACTTTTGCAAATGACCTAGAAGGGATTGACCACCCCTTTATGGCGTTGGGTGCAAGTTTGTTGTTTGTTTGTGCAGTTATTTGGCGATTTGTGTGTAATCTCCATTTGATTGACACCTTGGTTCTCAAAACTGAGGGAAATACTTACTCTCCTTTGTTGCATCACCCTTTCATCTTCAAGGGAAAAACCAACGCAACCTCAAGAGGTAGCAGTCTCGCCTGCCCGGCAAGGGAGGCCTTTCTCTTGGTGATACCTTGCTTCTCTGGCTCGGCCTTGGTCTCTCTGATCTGCTTGTTGGTTCCTTGAACCTCTTGGTTTCTTGTACTATGACTTGGGTTAGTGTTCCAATCTTGCTCCTGTGCCTGTGCATAGTCAGGGCAAGAGACACATGTTTTATTGTACCGACAATTTGAATATGATCCTACATGCAATTATTATGAGAGGGGGAAATATGGTTGTAAAAATCTTCATGTTACTAAATTACCTCTCGTTATGTTGAGATTGCTATTGTTTCTTTCTCCTACCTTGTATATGGTAGAAATTGATTGCCTTGATAATTTGTTTGCTAACAAAATTTCTATGCATAGGGAGTATGTTAGACTTAGATGTATTTTCACATGCAGTATGATGTTCTTTTTGTGCTTCAAGTCTTGTCTTTCATATGAGCATCATAAAAATTATCAACGCCTAACTAAAAGGCTTTAAAGACAAGTGCTTGTTGGGAGACAACCCAATATTTTTATTTTCTATTTTTGTGAAAATACACATTATTACTTCTGTAGTAATTGTGTTTTGGTGTTTTAATTAGTGTTTGAGCCAAGTAAGACCTTTGGGATCGCTTACGGGCATTTTTTATTTGATTTTGCCGAAAAACAGAAACTTTTGCGTCCAGTGCAGAAAATTTAATAATTCACTAGAGTGTGATAATTTTCTTAAATTATTACACAAAATTGATATACAAATTCCCTACGTTTTCCTATTTTTTCAGAATTTTTAGAGTTCCAGAAGTATGCGAAGTTTCCAGATTGCTACACACTGTTCTGTTTTTGACAGATTCTGTTTTCGATGTGTTGTTTGCTTATTTTGTTGAATCTACGGCTAGTATCGGGGGCTACGAACCATGGAAAAGTTGGAATAAAAGAGATATTACACCAATATATAATAAGAATGAGTTCACAATAGTACCTTGGCTGGATATTTGCTTTGTTTTACTAACGGATCTCACGAGTTTTCTGTTGAGTTTTGTGTTGTGAAGTTTTCAAGTTTTGGGTAAGGATTTGATGGACTATGGAATAACGAGTGGCAAGAGCCTATGATTGGGGATGCCCAGGGCACACCAAGGTAATATTCAAGTTCAACCAATAGCCTAAGCTTGGGGATGCCCCGGGAAGGCATACCCTCTTTCGTCTTCGTCTATCGGTAACTTTACTTGAGGATATATTTTTATTCACCACATGATATGTGTTTTGCTTGGAGCGTCTTGTATGATATGAGTCTTTGCTTTTTAGTCTCCACAATCATCGTTGCTGTACACACCTTTTGAGAGGGACATGCTTGAATCATGATTTATTAGAATACTCTATGTGCTTCACTTATATCTTTTTAGAGCACGGCGGTGGCTTTCTTTTATAGAAATTGTTGAGCTCTCCTGCTTCACTTATATTATTTTGAGAGTCTTTAAACAGTATGGTAATTTATCTAGGTTATGAATTTAGTCCTAATATGATAGGCATCCAAGGGAGATATAATGAAAACTTTCGTATATAGAGCATTGAATACTATATGAAGTTTGATTCCTTATGATTGTTTTGAGATATTAGGATGGTGATATTAGAGTCATGCTAGTGAGTAATTGTGGATTGGTAGAAATACTTGTGTTAAAGTTTGTGATTCCCGTAGCATGCACGTATGGTGAACCGTTATGTGATGAAGTCGGATCATGATTTATTTATTTATTGTCATCCTTTGTGTGGAGGTTGGGATCACGCGATGGTTAATTCCTACCAATCCTTCCCCTAGGAGCATGCGTCTAATGCTTTGTTTCGATAGCTAATAAAACTTTTACAACAAGTATGTGAGTTCTTTATGACTAATGTTGAGTCCATGTATTATACGCACTCTCACCCTTCCACCATTGCTAGCCACTCTAGTACCGCACAACTCTCGCCGGTGCATTCAACCACCTTACACCCTTCCTCAAAACAGCCACCATACTTACCTATTATGGCATTTTCATAGCCATTCCGAGATATATTGCCATGCAACTTCCACTGTTCCATCATATGAGTTGAGTTGTAATTTTTGAGTTGTAAGTAAATAAAAGTGTGATGAGAATCATTATTAGAACATTATCCCATGTGAGGTTATCAAAATAAAAGAGGCCAAAGAAGCCCACATAAAAAGAGGCCAAAGAAGCCCACCAAAAATGAGAGAAAAAAGAGAGAAGGGACAATATTACTATCTTTTTCCACACTTGTGCTTCAAAGTAGCACCGTGTTCTTCACGATAGAGAGTCTCCTATGTTATCACTTTCATATACTAGTGGGAATTTTTCATTATATAACTTGGTTTGCACATTCCAATGATGGGTTTCCTCAAATTTCCCTAGGTCTTCGTGAGCAAGCAAGTTGGATGCACACCCACTTAGTTTCTTTTTGACCTTTCATAAACCTATAGATCTAGTGCATCCGTTGCATGGCAATCCCTACTCACTCACATTGATATCTATTGATTGGCATCTTGATAGCCCTTTGATACGCCTAGTTGATGTGATACTATCTCCTTCTTTTTGTCTTCTCCACAAACACCATATTCTATTCCACCCATAGTGATATCCATGGCTCACGCTCATGTATTGCGTGAAAGTTGAAAAAGTTTGAGAATACTAAAGCTTGAAACAATTGCTTGGCTAATACCGGGATTGTGCATGATTTAATACTTTGTATGATGAAGATAGAGCACAGCCAGACAATATGATTTTGTAGGGATAACTTTCTTTGACCATGTTATTTTGAGAAGACATGATTGCTTTATTAGTATGTTTGAAGTATTATTGTTTTTATGTCAATATAAAATTTTGTTTTGAATCTTATGGATCTGAACATTCATGCCACAATAAAGAAGAAGTCCACATCAAAAAATCTATTTTTATCATTTACCTACTCGAGGACGAGCATGAATTAAGCTTGGGGGTGCTTGATACATCTCCAACGTATCTATAATTTTTGATTGTTCCATGCTATTATATTATCTATTTTGGCTGTTTTATATGCATTAATATGCTATTTTATATTATTTTTGGGACTAACTTATTAACCTAGAGCCCAGTGCCAGTTTCTATTTTTTCCTTGTTTTTGAGTTTCACAGAAAATGAATACCAAACGGAATACAAACGGACTAAAACCTCCGCGATGATTTTTCTTGGACCAGAACACACCCAATAGACTTGGAGATCAAGTCGGAGGAGCCACGAGGCAACCACAAGGGAGAGGGCGCGCCCCCACCCTTGCGGACCCCTCGCAGCTCCCCTGACCTAATTCTTCGGCCTATATATTATCATATATTCCAGAAACATCAGAAGAAGCCACGAAACCACTTTTCCACCGCCGTAACCTTCTGTACACGTGAGATCCCATCTGGAGGCCTTTTCTGGTACTCTGTCGGAGGGGGATTCAACCACGGAGGGCTTCTACATCAACACCATTGCCCTTCCGATGAAGCGTGAGTAGTTTACCACAGACCTACGGGTCCATAGCTAGTAGCTATATGGCTTCTTCTCTCTCTTTGATTCTCATTACCATGTTCTCCTCGATGTTCTTGGAGATCTATCCAATGTAATCTTCTTTTGAAGTGTGTTTGTCGAGATCCAATGAATTGTGGATTTATGATCAGCTTATCTATGATTATTATTTGAATCTTATCTAAATTCTTATATGCATGATTTGGTATCTTAGTAATTCTCCTCGAACTGTCGGTTTGGTTTGGCCAACTAGATTGGTTTTTGTTGCAATGGGAGAAGTGCTTTGCTTTGGGTTCAATCTTGCGGTGTCCTCACCCAGCGACAATAGGGGTAGCGAGGCACGTATTGTATTGTTGACATCAAGGATAAAAAGATGGGGTTTTCGTCATATTGGTTGAGTTTATTCCTCTACATCATGTCATCTTACTTAAGACATTACTCTGTTCTTCATGAACTTAATACTCTAGATGCAGACTCATTTCGATCGATGTGTGGAGTAATAGTAGTAGATGCAGGCAGGAGTCGGTCTACTTGATACAGACGTGATGCCTATATTGCATAATCATTGCCTTGGATATCCTCATAATTTGCGCTTTTCTATCAATTGCTCGACAGTAATTTGTTCACCCATCGTATTATTTACCTTCAAGAGAGAAGCCTCTAGTGAAACCTATGGCCCTCGGGTCTATTTTCCATAATACTAGTTTCCGATCTACTATTTTGCAATCTTTTATTTTCCAATCTATAAACTAAAAACCCAAAAATATTTTACCTTTTGTTTATCTATCTGTATCAGATCTCACTTTTGCAAGTGACCATGAAGGGATTGACAACCCATTTATCACATTGGGTGCAAGTTACTTGATTGTTTGTGCTGGTATTGGTGATTTGTGCGTTCGTCTCCTACTGGATTGATACATTGGTTCTCAAACCGAGGGAAATACTTATCTCTACTTTGCCTCATCACCTTTCCTCTTCAAGGGAAAAACCAACGCAAGCTCAAGAAGTAGCAAATTGCGTCTTCATAAGATACCCAAAAGAAACTATTGGATACACCTTCTACCACAGATCCGAATGCAAGATATTTGTTGCTAAGAATGGATCCTTTTTATAGAAAGAGTTTCTCTCGAAAGAATTGCATGGGAGGAAAGTAGAACTTGATGAGGTAATTGTACCTTCTCTCGAATTCTAAAGTATCTCATCAAATAAAACCGTTTTCGTGATGCCTACACCAACTAAGAGAAGAAGCTAATGATGATGATCATGAAACTTCGGATCAAGTTACTACTGAACCACGAAGGTCGAACAGAACACGCACTACACCGGAGTGGTACGGTAACCGTGTCCTAGAAGTCATGTTGTTAGACAACGGTGAACCTTCAAACTATGAAGAAGCTATGATGAGCCCAGATCTGAAAAATTGCTTGAGGCCATGAAATCTGAGATAGGATCCATGTATGAGAACAAAGTATGGACTTTGTTGGACTTGCCTGATGATCGGAAATCCATAGAGAATAAATAGATCATCAAGAAGAAGACTACCGATGATTGTAATATTACCCTCTACAAAGCTCGACTTGTCGCAAAAGCTTTTCAACAAGTTCAAGGGGTTGACTACGATGAGACTTTCTCACCTGTAGTGATGCTTAAGTCTGTCCGAATCATGTTAGCAATTACCGCATTTTATGATTATGAAATCTGGCAAATGGATGTCAAAACTACATTTCTTAATGGATCTCTGAAAGAATAGTTGTATATGATGCCATCAGAAGGTTTTGTCGATCCTAAAGCTGCTAACAAAGTGTGCAAGCTCTAGCGATCCATCTATGGACTGGTGCAAGCATCTCGGAGTTGGAATATACGCTTTGATGAAGTGATCAAAGCATATGGTTTTATACAGACTTATGGTGAAGCCTGTATTTACAAGAAAGTGAGTGGGAGCTATGTAGAATTTCTGATATTATATGTGGATGACATATTGTTGATTGGAAATGATATAGAATTTCCGGATAGCATAAAAGGATACTTGAATAAGAATTTTTGAATGAAAGACCTCGGTGAAGCTGCTTATAAATTGGGCATCATGATCTATAGAGATAGATCAAGACGCTTAATAGGACTTTCACAAAGCACATACCTTGACAAAGTTTTGAAGAATTTCAAAATGGATTAGTCAAAGAAAGGGTTCTTGCGTGTGTTACAAGGTGTGAAGTTGTGTAAGACTCATAGCCCGACCACGGCAGAAGACAGAGAGAGAATGAAAGTCATTCCCTATGCCTCAACCATAGGTTCTATAAAGTATGCCTTGCTATGTACCAAACATATTGTGTACCTTGACATTAGTTTAGCAAGGGGGTATGATACGTCTCCATCGTATCTATAATTTTTCATTGTTCCATGCCAATATTCTACAACTTTCATATATTTTTAGCAATTTTTATACTAATTTTGGGACTAACATATTGATCCAGTGCCATTGCCAGTTCCTGTTTATTGCATGTTTTTTGTTTCGCAGAATATCCATATCAAACGGAGTCCAAACGCAATAAAAACATTCGGAGATTTTTTTGGAATATATGTGATTTTGGGGAAAAAGAATCAACGCGATACGATGCCTAAGGGGGCCACAAGGCAGGTGGGCGTGCCACAGGGGGTAGGGCGCACCTTGGACCCTTGTGGCCACCCCGTAAGGTGGTTGGTGCCCTTGTTCGTCCGCAATAAAGCTAATATCTAGATAAAAATCGTGTTAAAATTTCAGCCCAATCGGAGTTACGGATCTCTGGGAATTTAAGGAATGGTGAAAGGCCAGAATCTGGGAGCGCGGAAACAGAAGAAAGCAAAGAGAGAGAGAGAGAGAGAGAGATAGAGAGAGAGAGAGAGAGAGAGAGAGAGAGAGAGAGAGAGAGAGAGAGAGATCCAATCTCGGAGGGGCTCCCGCCCCTCCCATGCCATAGAAGCCAAGGACCAGAGGGGAGACCAGCCTCCCATCTAGGGGGGAGGTCAAGGAAGAAGAAGGAGAAGGGGGCTCTCTCCCTCCCTCTCCCGGTGGCACCGAAACGCCGCCGGGGCCATCATCATGACAACGAGGTTCAACGGTTCAACACCTCTTCTCCCCGTTGTAATCTCTACATAAACATGGTGCTCAGCGCTATATATTATTTCCCAATGATGTATGGCTATCCTATGATGTTTGAGTAGATCCGTTTTGTCCTATGGATTGATTGATGATCGTGATTAGTTTGAGTTGCATGTTTTATTATTGGTGATGTCCTATGGTGCTCTCTGTGTCGCGCAAGCGTGATGGATCCCCGTTGTATGGTGTTGCAATATGTTCATGGTTTGCTTATTGTCTGTGTTGCGTGAGTGATAGAAACACAAACACGGATAAGTGGGTTATGGCGTATGGGAATAAAGAGGACTTGATACTTTAATGCTATGGTTGGGTTTTACCTTAATGATCTTTATTAGTTATGGATGTTTGCTAGAGTTCCAATCATAAGTGCATATGATCCAAGAAGAGAAAGTGTGTTAGCTTATGCCTCTCCCTCATATAAAATTGCAATAATGATTACCGGTCTAGTTATCGATTGCCTAGGGACAAATAACTTTCTTGTGACAAAAAGCTGTCTACTAAAACTAACTTAGTTGTGTCTTCATATAAACAGCTGATATCCCACAAGTGTAGGGGATCCCAATAGTTTTCGAGGGTAAAGTATTCAACCCAAATTTATTGATTCGACACAAGGGAAGCCAAAGAATACTCTTAAGTATTAGCAGCCGAGTTGTCAATTCAACCACACCTGGAAACTTAGTATCTGTAGCAAGGTAGTTTAGTAGCAAAGTAATATGATAGTGGCGGTAGCAGCAATAAAGGTAACGATAGTGTTTTTGTTGTTTTTGTAATAGTAGAAGCAGAAAAGTAAATAAGCAACAAGCAATATGTGAAAAGCTCGTAGGCATTGGATCGGTGATGGGAAATTATGTCGGATGCAATTCATCATGTAGAAGTTATAACCTAGGGTGACACAGAACTAGCTCCAGTTCATCAATGTAATGTAGGCATGTATTCCGAATATAGTCATACGTGCTTATGGAAAAGAACTTGCATGACATCTTTTGTCCTACCCTCCCGTGGCAGTGGGGTCCTATTGGAAACTAAGGAATATTCAGGCCTCCTTTTAATAGAGTACCCGACCGAAACATTAACACATAGTGAATACAGGAACTCCTCAAACTATGGTCATCACCGGGAGTGGTCCTGATTCTTGTCACTTCGGGGTTGCCGGATCATAACACATAGTAGGTGACTATAGACTTGCAAGATAGGATCAAGAACACACATATATTCATGAAAACATAATAGGTTCAGATCTGAAATCATGGCACTCGGGCCCTAGTGACAAGCATTAAGCATAGAAAAGTCATAGCAACATCAATCTCAGAACATAGTGGATAGTAGGGATTAAACCCTAACAAAACTAACTCGATTACATGATAGATCCCATCCAACCCATCACCGTCCAGCAAGCCTACGATGGAATTACTCACGCAAGGCGGTGAACATCATGGAATTGGTGATGGAGGAAGGTTGATGATGACGATGGCGACGATTTCCACTCTCCGGAGCCCCGAATGGACTCCAGATCAGCCCTCCCGAGAGAGATTAGGGCTTGGCGGCGGCTCCATATCGTAAAACGCGATAATTCTTCCTCTTTGATTTTTTTCTCCCCGAAAGTGAATATATAGGATCTGGGGATACGTCAATGGAGTAACAGGGGGCCCACGAGGCAGGGGGGCTCGCCCTAGGGGGGGCCCACCCTCGTGGACAGGGTGTGGCCCCCCTAGTCTGGATCTTCTTGCAGGTATTTTTTATATTTTCCAAAATAATTCTCCATGGATTTTCAGGTCATTCCGAGAACTTTTTATTTCTGCACAAAAACAACACCATGGCAATTCTGCTGAAAACAGCGTCAGTACGGGTTAGTTCCATTCAAATCATGCAAGTTAGTGTCCAAAACAAGGGCAAAAGGGTTTGGAGAAGTAGATACGTTGGAGACGTATCAACTCCCCCAAGCTTAAACATTTGATTGTCCTCAAGCAATTCAGTTGATAAACTGAAAGTGATAAAGAAATTTTTTGACAAACTCGGTTTGCTCTTGTTGTTGTAAATATGTAAGCCAGCAATAATCATGAAATAACCACATTCACAATAATTTTCAGGTCTCATGTCTACTCACATCAATGGCATAATCAACTAGCGAGCAATAATAATAAACCTCGGATGACAACACTTTCTCAAAACGATCATGATATGATATAACAAGATGGTATCTCGCTAGCCCTTTTTGAGACCGTAGAACATAAATGCAGAGCACCTTCAAGGATCAAGGACTGACTAGACATTGTAATTCATGGTAAAAGAGATCCAGTCATGATCATACTCAATGCAAATTACTGGTAATACATGCAAATGACATAGGTGCTCTCCTACTGGTGCTCTTTTATAAGAGGATGATGACTCTGCATAAAAGTAAATAGATAGGCCCTTCGCAGAGGGAAGCAGGGATTTGTAGAGATGCTAGAGCTCGATTTTTAAATAGAGATGAATAACATTTTGAGCGGTATACTTTCATTGTCAACATATCAACCAAGAATCTCGATATCTCCCATGCTACGCACATTATAGGCGGTTCCCAAACAGAATGGTAAAGTTTATACTCCCCCAACCACCAACAAGCACACTCCACGGCTAGCCCGAAACAACGGGTACCGTCCAAACCAGCAACAACCGTGGGGGAGTTTTGTTTAATTATTATGATTTTGAGCATGGGACTGGGCATCCCGGTTACCATCCATTTTCTCGTGAATGATGAGCGGAGTCCACTCATCGTGAGAATAACCCACCTAGCATGGAAGATATAGACAGCCCTAGTTGATACATGAGCTGTTCGAGCATACAAAACATAATTTCATTTGAAGGTTTAGAGTTTGGCACATACAAATTTACTTGGAACGGCAGGTAAATACCGCATATAGGAAGGTATAGTGGACTCATGTGGAATAACTTTGGGGTTTATGGAAGTGGATGCACAAGCAGTATTCCCGCTTAGTACATGTGAAGGCTTGAAAGAGACTGGGAAGCGACGAGCTAGAGAGCAACAACAGTCATGAACATGCATTAAAATTAATCAACAATGAATGCAAGCATGAGTAGGATATAAATGACCATGACCATAAATATCGTGGAGGCTATGTTGATTTGTTTCAACTACATGCGTGAACATGTGCCAAGTCAGACCACTTGAATCGTTCAAAGGAGGATACCACCACATCATACCACATCACAACCATTTTAATATCATGTTGGCATGCAAGATAGACCATTATAAACTCTCAGCTAATTAAGCATGGCATAAGCAGTTATGATATCTAATTGTCATTGCAAGCATGTTTCATTCATAACAAGCTGAATCAGGAACGATGAACTATCATATTTACAAAAACAAGAGAGGTCGAGTTCATACCAGCTTTTCTCATCTCAATTAGTTCATCATATATCATCCTTATTGCCTTTCACCCGCATGACCGAACGGTGTGGATAATAATAATAGTGCACGTGCATTGGACTAAGCTGGAATCTGCAAGCATTTAATACAAGAGAGATGACAAGGTAATATGGCTCAAGGTTAAATTAACAATAAAGCATATGAGAGCCACTAAGCATTTAAATCATGGTCTTCTACCCTTTAATCCCCAAAGAAAAGAAAATAAACTATTTACATGGGAAAGCTCCCAACAAGCAAAACAAGAACGGTAAATCTGTTTGGGTTTTCTTTTAATTACTACTACAAGGAAAGTAAACTAGCTAGAAGCTACAACTAATATATTTTTTGTTTTTCTTAAGGTTTTTTTTCTAGCACACGAGAAAAAGACTAAGAAGAAGAAATGAAACTAAACATGGATGGTACAGGGGTGTGAGCACCGACAACTAGAATAAGTGTGAGCATGAATGTAAAGTCGGTGAGAAACACGTACTCCCCCAAGCTTAGGCTTTTGGCCTAAGTTGGTCTATGGCCAGTACTGGCCTGGCGGATATCCAAAGTCGTAGTTGGGGTTGTAGTGAGATGTAGCAGCTACTGCCCGCTGAGCTGCAGCTCGAAGGCGGGCTGCTTCCGTCATCCTGTGATACTCATTTGCCTCCTCCATGGTTATAGTGTATCTCCCTCTTGCCTTAAAGTCAAACAAAGTAGGGGCAGGAAGAACAATAGGGATGGCATGACGCCTGTTAAAGATTAGTCGATATTTGAGGGATTGTTTATCCCTCTCTATAAACCAGTGACTAGTCATAGCATGGCAATCCAAATGAGCAGGAGGTAAAGGTTCATCATTCTCGTGCACAGGTACACCAAGACGGCGGGCTATGTGAGTGGCATAAATCCCACCAAATAGATCTCCATGCATACCATTATGGTGTCGTCTACGTGCAACAATGGCTCCCAAGTTATATTGTCTATCACCTAGTACATCACTCCTAAGAACACTAAGATCTGGGACACACATGTGACAAGCCTCATCTTTACCATTTATGCATCTACCAATAAAGAGAGCAAAGTAATGAAGAGCAGGAAAATGAATGCTCCCTATGGTAGCCTGTGTAATTTCTCTAGATTCCCCCACAGTGAAACTAGTAAGGAAATCTCTAAATTCAGATTTGCGAGGATCACCCATACTGCCCCACTGAGGGAGCTTACAAGCATCATTAAAATCCTCTAAGTCCATGGTATAGGATTTATCATAAAGGTCAAACAGGACAGTGTGAGAATTACGTGAAGATGAAAATTTAAACCTTCTCACAAAGGTGTCAGTTAAGCCACGGTATTGAGGGCACTTATCTTGTATGAAGCCCTCGAGGTCAGCATTGCGCACATATGCGTAAAATTCATCCTTGATGCCAACCTTATCCATCAAGTCATCTGACAGCCATTCACAAGGCCGCACGTCAGCATCCCTCGGTAGTTCATCGTCCAGCTCACGAAACGCGAGCCTCGGTTCTTGCTTCCTTGAAGAACCACCATGGAAGTTTTTCCTATGCATTTTTCTGAAATTTTCTGAAATTTTTAGTCACTCAAAATAAAAGTTAACCAAACTCAACAAGATTGATAGCAACAACTCCTACTAGTGCCTAGAGACTATATCAAGCATTAGAACTAGTTGGGGCCAAGAAAATTTAACATGCAAGCTCAAGAACAAGGTCACCACAGCCGCAAAAATTTGCAATAAATAAAGCACTAGAAAAAAAAACTAATTGGACCAATGGAGGAGTCACATACCAAGGAACAATCTCCCCAAACAGTTTGGTGAATGGTGCTTTGAGCAAGGAGATCGAAAATGGCAGCAAGATGAGCTAGAACTCGGGTTTGAGCTGGCTAGTGATTTTTTTGGGAGGAAGAAGAAGAGTATGGGTGCAGGAATAAGTGGAGGGGGCCACGTGGGGCCCACGAGGCAGGGGGCATGCCCTGGACCCTCGTGGCCAGGTGCTGGCTCCCCTTGCTGTGTGTTCTGTGCCATATATTCTCAAATATTCCAGAAAAAATCATATTTAATTTTCAGGGCATTTGGAGAACTTTTATTTTCGGGGTATTTTTTATTGCACGGATAAGTCTGGAAACAGACAGAAAATACTAATTTTGCTTTATTTATCCTAATTAACAAAAAGTAAAAGGAGGGTATAGCAGGTTGTGCTATCTAGATTCACCTATCCCATGCTCATCAAAAGGAATCCATTAACAAGGTTGATCAGGTCTTGTTAATAAACTCTTTCTGAATAACATGAAACCGGAGAATTTTCGAATAACACTAGGTTACCTCAATGGGGATATGTATGTCCCCAAAAATAAGAATGTCATATGTCTTCTTGATAGTAGGAAGAGGAAATTCAAAACCTCCAATAGTAATAGTTGAAATTTTTCCAATATAATTGATATTGTGGACCTGAGGTTGTTTCCTCGGAAAGTGTACCGTATGCTCATTACCATTGACATGAAAAGTGACAGTGCCTTTGTTGCAATCAATAACAGCCCCTGCAATATTCAAAAAGGGTCTTCCAAGGATAATAGACATACTATCGTCCTCAGGAATATCAAGTATAACAAAGTCCGTTAGAATAGTAACATTTGCAACCACAACAGGATCATCCTCACAAATACCGACATGTATAACGGTTGATTTATCAGCCATTTGCAAAGATATTTCAGTAGGTGTCAACTTACTCAAGTCAAGTCTACGATATAAAGAGAGAGGCATAACACTAACACAGGCTCCAAGATTGTCGGGGGAAACTGTCCACCACGAGCACCTATGGGACCGGAGCCCCTTTGTTCGTGCGGTAAGGGAGCGGAGGGAGCACGAAGAGCAGATCGTGGAGAGCACGCGGGCAGTTTATCCAGGTTCGGGCCGCGATGGACGCGTAAAACCCTACTCCTGCTTAGATTGTATTGAGTTGGAGAGCTCGGGAGCTTGAAGAACTAGCTACCCCAAGCAAATGAGCGATCTAGGTTCCGAACCCCTTCTACGTTGCGCATGGGCCTCCTTTTATAGCTCAAGGGGTCACCGACAGGTGTCAACGTAGGAGAAAGGGGTAAAAATGTAACTTTGGTGGTAGTTGTAACAGTGCGGGAACAGTGGGTGAACAGTGGTCATCACCTACTTTGACAGTGGGGGACAAGAGCATTAAATGCCCGTCGCCGTCGACCCCAAAAGCGCCCGCCCTTGCGTCTCCGTTTGCCACGGCGATAGCTTTATCACCGTGGAGTGCCACCGTGTCCCCCAGGCTGCACAGCCATCCGCCACGCGTCCCTGGAGTGGCCCCAGGGCGACGCGTGGACCGATGAGCTGGAGCGCGGGCACACAGCGCAACTCTCCCCGGCAAGCACCTTGCCGGGGTCTTGACCTTGCCGGGCCTTGAAGCTTGTCGCTCCCCGGGCCTTGCCGGGGCGCACGTCGCGCCGAGGCATGTCTTCTGAAGTGCAGTCTTCTGGTCTTCCTGGCAAGCTCCTCTTGCCAGGGTCTTGTGCTAGTGAGGTAATCTTGAGCCTGGGACGGCCTTCCCGGCAAGCTCCACTTGCCGGGGTCTTGATCTTCTGTCTTGTATACTTTGTTTTTGAATGGCTTTATATGGATCAGAAAAGGTCTCCGACGAGCACGTGGTAAGCCCTACCGCGGGAAGCTGCTACTGCCCGTGCACAAGTTGGGGTACTGAGGTACCCCTACCTTAGTACACCGACAGGAGCCCCCGGGCCTGGGCCACACACGGTGCCAAGCGCTGTTGGGCCAGGCCCAAAACAGTGCACGGGCACACGCGGCCCACGGCACGTCGAATCCCCTTCCGCATCCGCCGCGTCCCTCCCTAACGGCACGCGTCGATTGCGGCGTCGTGGGAGGGAATGTGGCCACGTTCTTTAATGGGAAATGCGGAGCGTCCCCCACTTCCCCCTTAAAAGCAGAGGAAGCAGGGGCCGTTACCTTACTTCGTCTTCATTGCTTCTTCCATCTCCAGAAATTCCCCTCTGCGCTCCGCCTCCACACCTCCTCCGCCGTCTCTTGCATCTGCGGCGCCGCCGGACTCCTCGTCCCCCTTCCCTCGCCGCCTCCGCCATGGCCCCGAAGACCGAGAAGGCGAAGGCGGAGAAGACTAAGAAGGAGAAATCTGAGCAGGCGGCGAGGCTTGCTCTCCTGCGGAAGAGGAATGTCGTCTTCGCGCCGAGGCTCAGCGCGCGGGAGCTCTGGAACAAGTACTACTTGTTCTGGGCCAAGAAGACCAAGGCGCATCCTCGGACCAGAGTCTATCCCGCCGCCGCCAAGGACATGTACCCCGGCGGGTATTTCTTCTTTGCTGTTTTCTTCCACTGCGGCCTTTGTCCTCCTTTCTCTGAATTTTTCTGCGATATCATGAACACCTACAACCTCCACCTTCTAGACTTCACCCCAACGCCATCCTCACGATGGCGGTTTTCGCACATCTGTGCGAAAACTATATTGGGATCTATCCAAATGTAGCGCTTTTTAGGCACTTCTTTACGCCTAGAGTAGAGGCCGGCGCTCCCCTCTCCGGAGGGATCACTTGGGTCTTCCGCTTGAACAAGAAGGAATCCTACCTGCAAGGGGAACTCCGCGGCAAGTGGGAGGAGTGGCGCGCGGATTGGTGCTGGGTAGTTGAGGACGAGCCGCAACCTTTCACCGCGCCGCGCACAACTGCCATAGTGCGCGGCAGGGACTGGAGCGAGCTGGATTCGGACGACATCAAGCTCAACGTCGCCCTTGTCAGAATTCTTCGTCTCCGGGTAGCCAAGTTGACCATCGGAGAGGTGGGAGCAGACTTCCTCCGCCGCCGCATCGCCCCTCTACAGGAGAGGAAGAGGCCAGCATGGGAGTACGGCAACGCGGCGGACATTATGAGACTGCGCCCCGGACTGAACTTCAACTTCACGTCGCTGGAGCTGAAGGGGATGGTCCGGGAACTTTTTAAGCACGACCCGGCCCACCCAGAGTGGTTTAGAGCTCCCCGGGGAGTGGTGCCCCTTTGCAACAGCACGGCCCGGGATCCCCTACGCGCAATGATGCCCGCATGCGACTCGCATGGCGTAGATCCAACATGGATAGCGCCCAAGCCAGATGCCATCATGAGCTTCTTCGACAACCTGGTGGAGGTGCCGAAGAACAAGGAAGAGATCAAGGGGCTCACCCGGGACACCACTGACCGGGAGATTGCCTATATAGCTTCTCGGGTAGAAGAGGCCGCCGCAGCTGCAGCGGCAGGAGAGTTCGGGTTCACGGTTGAAGAGGCAGAGGCTGCGGAAGCGTCCTGCCAAGCAGAGGAGGCGGAGATCCGCAGGCTGCTTAAGCTTCCGCCCGACGAGCTCGCCGGGGTCCGCTCTCTGAGGCATGCTGGGATCCCCGGGATCGTGACCGAGGCCGCCGCGAGGGGCGACGTTGCCGGAGGAAACAGAGGCGCCGGAGGGAGCGGAGGCGCCGGAGGGAGCACGACCGCAGGGCAGGGCGCTGGGCCCAGCAAGCCGGCCGAGGAGGAGGAGGAGGACGCCGGGGCCGGCGAGGACTCCGGTGGGTCTCTGGGGCTCTACAACGACGACGTCTCCTCGTCCTCGGAGACCTCCCCGCCTCGGGCAAGTCCCAGGCGATCTCCGCTGAAGCGCCTCCACAAGGCGACGACGACGACGAGGGCGTAGGCGCCCCGACAACAACCTGCTCGCCGGGCGGTGCGAGCTACCCGGGGTAGCCAAGCCGCGACGGGAGCGCCCGGCGCACCAACCGTGGCGGAGGCGACCCGCGCACAGGCTACGGCGGAGGCGCCCCGCACGTCAGCGCCAAGTGGAGGAGGGTCTTCACAGAGCGGAGCAGCCGCTCCGCCCGCTCCCCGGGCCTCGGCGTCCACGGGGGCCGGGTCTTCGTAGCCCCCAGCCCCGGGGACCGCCAAGCGCCCGAGGGAGGCTTCTCCTCCTGCTCCTCGCGCGGACGCGCCTCAGGTGGAGTTTGATTTCTCCGCCCTCAACGACGACGACGAGGAAGAGGAGTAAGTGCTTGAAGTTTTGTATCTCCTTTAACTTTGTCTTGATCCTTTCTTGGACGATTCTGATCTTGTTTCTTGCTTTGATTTCAGGACCCTGGCCCAGCGAGCGGCGAAGAAGGCCAAGGTTCCCGTGGTCGAGGTCGAGGACGACTCGCTCGTCGCGGCGACAGGGGACGCGCCGGCGACGAGCTTGCCGGACCCGAACGCTGCTCCGAGGAGCAGCCCCCAGCGCAGCCCCCAGCGTAAGTTTGGTTTTGCACTTTCCGCTCGTCGGGCGCGCCTGGAGTTTTTGTCTTGTACTAATATCTTGTCGCTCTGCTTGGTCTTGATTGTCTTGTGCAGAGGTGGAGCCGCAGCCACAGGGGCGCCCGGAGACCACTCCCGAGGAGCCGCAGGCCCCGCCGTCCCCGCCAAGGACGAACTCTCCGGCGAGGGAGAGCGCTCCGCCAAGGGCGGGTACTCCGCCAAGGGCGAGTACCCCGCCAAGGGCGAGCAGCCCGGCGAGGGTGGCCACCCCGCCAAGGGAGAGCTCCCCGGCGAGGGAGCCTGCCGTCGACGAAGTCCGCCAAGGTAGGTCTTGTAACTCTGTCTTCTTGGACTTGTCTTCTTTTTGGATATTTGCTTGAACTTCTTCTTTTTCTTCTTCTTCTAGATCCTCCTCCCCCAGAACAGATGGAGACGGAGGTCGTCGTCGAGGAGGAGGGCGCGCAAGGCGACGGCGGCAACGCCCCTGTCGTTGAAGACGCGGCGGGGGCCGACGAGCCTGCGGCTGAGGAGACTGCCCCGACTGCGGATGCAGCGGCCGGGGAGGGGGACGGCGGCCACACTGCCGGCCCGGAGGCGGCAGGAGCGTCTAGCGCTGCGCCGGCCGCCGACCCCTCCGCCGGGAAGGAGCAGTCCACGTTCTACCTTGAGGCTCCCAACGGCGTTTTCATTCAGGTGGCGTGGGGATCCTCGTCGCGAGCCCCCGCGGAGGGAGAGGCCTTTGATGGAGAGGTCCTCGCCTCCGCGGGGCTGAAGATCGTCGAGGCGCCTGGCGGGAGCGACGAGCCCGAGGAGGAGAAGTTGCTCCACTGGCTCCTGGCCCTTTACCGGGCCAGGCAGGCGAAGCTCGAGTCTCGGGAGGCCCTTACCGCCAAGGCCGCAGCTGATATGGAGAAACGCGCTGCGGAGCTCCGCGCCGCCAACCAGGCGGCCCTCCGCGACCTAGCGGAGGAGCGCGAGCGGCTTGCCGGGGAGTACCAGGAATGGCTCCTGGAGAAGGCCGAGGCCGAGGAGCAGCAGCGACTCGCCGGAGAAGCGCTGTCCCAGCGAGAAGGAGAGCTCACCCAACGGAAGGTCAACCTCGACGCTCACGAGGAAGACCTTACCGCCCGGGAGCAGGCCCTTGGCGGGGAACTGAAAGAAGCGAAGGTTGCCGCCGCCACCGCGGAGACCGCCAAGAAGGACCTCGAGGCCAAGGTTGCGCAGCTGGAGGAATTCCTGAGGGCGAGCACGGAGAGGGTCACCGCGCTCAACATAGAGCGCGAGAAGGACGCCCACACTAACTCTGAACTCCAGGTGCGCCTTTCCAAGCAAGGCGACGAGCTGAAGGCCGCCAAGGACTCGATTGCAGATCTGGAGCTGAAGGTTTCCACGCTGAAGGACTCTCTTGACGCCGTCCGGGACCGCGAAACCAAGCTGAAGGACGAGCTCCGCCAGGAGCGAGGCTTGGTGGAGAGTGCCACCACAGCAGCCAACAACTTCCGCCAGACCGTCGAGGTATGGACTGAAGATCTGGTGGCTTCTGCAGCTAACATCGACAAGGAGCTGATGGCGCTGAGGGTTGAGCATCTCATATACTCTCCGGATCGAAACCTCCCCCACAGCGCCAAGCTCAGTCTCTTCTTCAGAGGGATCGCGCCGGCTCTCGCAGATCTTTAGAAGAAGCTCCCCGCGCAACTGGCCGAGGAGTCACGCCAGCTCTGCGCGGGAACCTTGGAGCGCGTTCTGACGAAGATAGTGTACCGCAATCCTGGTATAAATCTCGTCAACGTTCTCCGTAGCTTGCCGGCCGACGCGGATATGGAGGCGCTGAAGGCGCAGGTCGCCCACATTATCGCCAAGGTGAACAAGATCTCTAGGATTGAAGGCGACCGCGTGAATTAGGCCTCCTCTTCTTTATCTCTTTTGTTACTGCAAAGTGTGCCATGGACACAAACTTATTAGTCATTGCGACAAGTTATCCCTTGTAATATATTATTCTTATTTTGATCAATCGATGCAGTGTTATCTCCCTTGTTTTGGTCCTCTACTTTGTATGCCTTCAGCCCTACGCTTCTAGGGAACTTGCCGGCAAGGGGCCCTTGCCGCGAGCGCCGAGTGCTGGACTCTGAGCAGTCTGCTGGCCAAGGTCTTACCGGCAAGCAACCTTGCCGCGGCTAGTCGCGACGCACTTAGCTTGCTGAGTGAACTCGAAAACGAAGCAAGGGCGCGACACTTGTCGTAGCTCACTTAAGTCGTTGAGCGTACTCGAAAACAAGATAAGGGTGCGGCTAGCCACGGGTAGGTTCCTCCGTGCACAGGTTTTCCATACAAAGCGTGGTTGTTCAAGGAAGATAACTAAAAATTTAAAAATTTGAACCGCTCAAATTCTGGTAACTTAGCTTTCATATATAGCTTGCTTCTCCGACAAGGCTTCTCTTTCTTGAACAGCACTTGGTTCATCTTCCATCTCCTTCCCCCCCGGCAAACTTGTGCGCGAGGAACATTCCTTCTGCTTAAGAGGGAAAGAAAAAGAAGAGGGAAACAAGTATATGGCCTTTCGGCGTGCTAATGCTTACCGGATGCGTGTGTTGCACAAGATGCCAAATAATGCATGCAAATAGCGAGGAAAAGCATGGAAAAGGCAAATAGCGCAAAACACAAAAGCTTTACTGATGCACGGGGTCTGCGCCCGGCTTTGTACAAAGGGTTACATGCAACAGCGGCAAGGCTTGTACAAAAGGTGGTTGCCGGAGCGGATCACGGCAACCGCGCCTTATGGGTGAAACTTGCGAAGATGCTCTATGTTCCAGGAGTTGCTCACCGGTAAGCCTTCTTCGGTCTCAAGCCGGACAGTGCCGGGCCTTGTGACTTGTCTCACCCGATAAGGGTCTTCCCACTTCGGCGTCAACTTGTTGGAATTCTTGGCGGACTGAACACGCCGAAGAACAAGGTCGCCTTCCTCGAGACTCCTGGCCTTAACCTTGCGGCTATGATAGCGGCGCAAGGCTTGCTGGTATCGAGCAGCTCGTACAGCAGCCTGGAGACGTTCCTCCTCGAGGAGCAATGCATCATCTTGTCGCAGTTGCTCTTGCTCGAGCTCATCGTAAGCGAGCACTCGAGGAGATCCGTATACGAGTTCCGTGGGGAGAACTGCCTCCGCCCCATAGACTAGGGCAAAGGGTGTGTGTCCGGTGGCTCGACTTGGTGTCGTTCTGATTGACCAAAGAGCCGCCGGTAGCTCCTCTATCCAGTTTCTTCCGCACCTGCGCAGCCTGTCAAAGGTCCTTGTCTTGAGTCCGCGCAGCACTTCAGCATTGGCCCTCTCCGCTTGACCATTGCTCCTCGGGTGAGCAACAGAAGCGAAACAGACCTTGGCGCCAAGGTCTTGGACGTACTGCATGAAGGTGCGACTAGTAAATTGTGTACCGTTGTCGGTGATGATCCTGTTAGGGATCCCGAAACGGCAAACAATCGACCTGAAGAACCTGACTGCTGACTGTGCTGTCACCTTTCTCACTGGTTCCACTTCTGGCCACTTTGTGAACTTGTCGATTGCGACGTACAAGTACTCAAAGCCCCCGACAGCACGGGGGAAGGGGCCGAGGATATCGAGCCCCCAGACCGAGAAGGGCCAGGACAAAGGGATTGTCTGGAGAGCTTGAGTTGGCTGATGAATTTGCTTTGCATGGAACTGGCATGCTTCACACTTGGTTATTTGTGCAGTTGCATCTTGGAGGGCTTCTTGCCAAAAGAACCCTTGCCGGAACGCTTTCCCGGCAAGTGCCCTTGCGCCAATGTGGTGGCCACATATGCCTCCATGTATTTCTGCCAACAGCTTCTGTCCATCTTCCCTGGAGATGCATTTCAACCTGACACCATTGAGCCTTCTTCTGTACAGTTCATTATCCACGAACTGGTACATAGTTGACTGCCTGGTTATCTTTTCTATCTCTGCCGGGTCGTCGGGAAGTTCTCCAGTTTGCAGAAAACGGACAATCTGCTGTGCCCATGCCGGAGCCCGAGGCTCAACGGCAAGGACTAAAGGCGTGAGGGCCGCTGCGAGAACCCCAACTTCTACGGCAAGAACCTCCGGTTCTGCCGGAGCTGGCGGTCCCCCGGCAAGCTCGCCGGGGCGAGGCTTGTCGGGAATGATTGCTTCAACTGTACAGACGCTTAGGTCTGCAGGAGCAAACTGTTCCTCAGCGTTCTGGTCGTTGATCTTGGGGACCTTGGCGGCGGCCTCGGGGAGATCCGCCGGCAAGTAGTCGCCGGAGACCAACTTTCTCTTCTTACTTTGCCCAGCTGATGGTGTAACGGATGGCTGAGTCAGCTTGAGCAGGAAGGTCCCTGGTTCCACAGGTAACTTCATCGCAGCGCACTTCGAAAGGCCATCTGCAATATCATTTTGAGCTCTCGGGACGTGCTCCATTTGCAGACCTTCAAAGTGCTCTTCAAGCTTCCTCACTTCATCTAAATAAGCTTCCATCAAAGGGCTCTGATAACTCTTGTTGACTTGCCGGACCACCAACTGAGAATCTCCCCGGACAATCAGCTTTCTGATCCCAAGTTCGGCCGCAATCCTGAGGCCGGCAAGCAAGCCTTCATACTCTGCAGTATTGTTTGTCGCTTGCTCCCTGGGAAAGTGCATCTGGATAACATACTTGAGGTGCTCTCCGGTGGGCGCGATGAGTACCACGCCGGCGCCGGCGCCTTGCAGCGAGAAGGCACCGTCAAAGTACATCACCCATTCGCTTGTCGCTTCTTGTATGGGTACACTTGTCTCTGGAATTTCTTCGTCGGGCGTTGGGGTCCATTCAGCTATGAATTCTGCCAAAGCTCGGCTCTGTATAGTTGAAGTACTTTCAAACTTGAGGCCAAAGCTTGACAGCTCCAGTGCCCACTCAACGATCCTGCCTGTTGCTTCTGGATTGTGCAATATCCTCTTCAGCGGAAAGCGAGTGACCACTGTTATCTCATGTGCTTGGAAGTAATGGCGCAGCTTTCTCGAGGCCATGAGGAGGCCGAAAAGCAACTTCTGCACCCCAGAGTATCTTGACCTAGCCCCCTGCAAGAGGGAACTTACAAAATACACTGGGCGCTGCACCATCTTTCTTCGCACTTCTCCTTGTTCCTGCGCAGAGTTGTCCTTGTCGGGGCCAGAGCTTGTCGGAGGAGCCCCCTGCTTGTCGCTGGATTCGCTTGCCGGTGGTGCTGACTCCTCGTCGGCCTCCCTCTCCGCTACTAACGCAGCACTAACCACCTGGTTGGTTGCCGCTAGGTACAGCAGCAACTTCTCCTGTGGCCTAGGTGCGACAAGTATTGGAGTGGAGGATAGGTACCGTTTCAAGTCTTGCAGCGCTGCCTCCGCTTCCGGAGTCCATCTCATAGGACCTGCCTTCTTCAAGATTTTGAAGAAAGGTAGGGCGCGTTCTGCAGACTTTGAAATGAACCTACTGAGGGCAGCCACACAACCTGCAAGTCTCCTGACATCCTTGACGCGCTTCGGGGCTTCTATCTGCTCGATGGCTTTTATCTTGTCGGGGTTGGCTTCAATCCCCCTCTGAGACACAAAGAACCCGAGAAGCTTGCCGGAGGGGACTCCAAAGACGCACTTCTCGGGGTTCAACTTAAGCTGGATCTTGCGCAGGTTCTCAAATGTCTCTTCCAAATCTTGGATCAGCGTATCCTTGCTCTTGCTCTTGACCACGATATCATCCATGTAAGCCTCTACATTTCTGTGGATCTGTGGCTCAAAAGCAGTGTACACCACTCTTGCAAACGTTGATCCTGCATTCTTCAATCCGAAAGGCATGCGAATAAAGCAATAGGTGCCACATGGAGTAATGAATGCAATCTTCTCTTCATCTTCCTTGGCCATAAAAATCTGGTGGTAGCCTGAATATGCATCAAGAAAAGAGAGCAGCTCACATCCGGTAGTGGAGTCAACAATCTGGTCAATGCGCGGCAAGGGAAATGGATCCTTGGGACATGCTTTATTCACATCGGTGAAGTCTATACACAGTCTCCACTTCCCGTTGGCCTTACGCACGACAACTGGGTTTGCCAACCACGTCGGATGGATCACGCCTCTAACTAGGCCCGCTGCTTCTAGCTTCTTGATCTCTTCGTTGATGAATTCTTGGCGCTCCACGGCTTGCTTCCTGACCTTCTGCTTGACGGGCCGCGCATGAGGACAAACAGCAAGCTTGTGCTCAATCACCTTCCTGGGAACACCGGGGATGTCAGATGGTTGCCAGGCAAACACATCGACATTCGCCCGCAGGAAGGCAACGAGCGCGCTTTCCTATTTGCTGTCAAGTGTGGCACTGATGGTGAAGGTACCACCAGTGCCGTCCTCCTTGGCGGACACCTTCTTGGTTGCCGGAGGAGCGGCCATCCCCTTCTTGCACTTGCCGGTGGAGCTCGATGGAACGTCCTCGACGGCAGCGCAGCACTCCGAGGAGGTGCGGTTGCCGGAGTGGGTCCCAGAGCACTTGCCGGACTTGGTCTTGGTCTTCTTCCCCCCGGGAGCTTCAGCGGCAAGTGTATTGCTCTCCGCTGCGGCTGCTGCATCCCGGTAGATCTTGTCGGCGCAGATAAGCGCGTCCTTCTTGTCGCCATGGACAGAGATGACGCTTATCGGCCCCGGCATCTTGAGTACGTTGTAAGCGTAGTGGGAAGCTGCCATGAACTTGGCGAGGGCAGGACGTCCAAGTATCCCATTGTATGGCAATGGGATATCGGCAACATCGAAGGTTATCCTCTCCGTCCTGAAGTTCAGCTCCCCGCCAAAGGTCACTGGCAGAGTGATCTTCCCCTTGGGCTTGCTCCTCCCCGGGTTTATTCCTTGGAACGAACCGGTCTCTTCGAGCTCGCCATCTGGGATTTGGAGTTTCTTGATCACAGCCGAGGAGATCAAGTTTAGGCCGGCCCTGCCGTCAACCAACATTTTGGTGACCTTGAGGTTGCGGATGGTGGGTGAGACCAGCATCGGCAAGCACCCGACCGCAGTGGTGCGGTCAGGGTGATCCTCAAGATCAAAAATGATGGGCGTGCTGGACCATTTGAGGAGCCTGCGCGACTCCACGGGCGGCTCTGCTGCATTCACTTCCCGCACCCACTGCTTAAGTTGGCGGTGGGAAGTGTGCAGAGAGGCGCCGCCGTCGACGCACAGGACTTCCGTGGCCTTCTGGAACTCCTGCTCGCTGTTATCATCTTCCTCCATGTCGTCGTCGTCGTCTTCTTCATCCTTGTCGCGGCCCCGGGGAGGTCGGTCACCTTGCCGCTGCTTGGCCTTGCCGCGGCGTCCTCCCCGGCCATTGAATGGCCGCTTCTTGCTGGGCTCTCCCCCGCCACCTTGGGCCTTCTCCTTGTCGTGCCGCTCGTACTCAGCTTTCTGCTGCTCGACGAGGTACTCGACGCGTTTGCAGTTGGAGAGGTCGTGGCCCTTGGTGCGGTGGATCTTGCAGTATTGCTTGTCGAAGCCGTCCTGCTTGTCGGCTGCCGCTACAGGGGCAGGCTCCTTGCCGGAGCCGCCAGCCTGTGCTTGCTTGGCGGGAGCCTCCTTGCCGGACTTCTCGACGGCAAGCACTTCCTTCTTGTTCTTTCTTCTATTGTTCCGCCGCCGGCTCTTCTTTGCCGGGGCGGCATCCTCGCTGTCGCTTCCCCCTGCGCCAGCATCCTCTCCGGGGAGTCTCCTCCCCTCTTCGGCGCGCGCGCACTTATCAGCTAGAGCGTATAGCTCGCTGACATCCCGGATCTTCGTCATGGCCATCTCTTCACGCATGCGGCGGTTACGCACGTTCTGGTGGAACGCGCTGATAACCGCGGCAGGGTGGACGTCGGGTATGTTGTGCTGCACGTGGCTGAAGCGTTGGATGTACTTGCGCAGAGGTTCTCCTTCCTTCTGGGCCAGAATGTGGAGATCACTCTCCTGGCCGTGGGGTTTGTGGCCGCCCGTGAAGGCGCCAACAAACTGGTGGCAAAGATCTGCCCAAGAAGAAATGGAGCCTTCCGGCAAGTGCATAAGCCAAGAACGAACGTTCGGCTTAAGCACTAGCGGGAAGTAATTCGCCAGTATCTTCTCGTCGCGCCCCCCGGCAGCCTGCACCGCGATGGTGTAAATGCTGAGGAATTCCGAGGGGTGCGTTTTGCCGTCGTACTTCTCCGGTACGTCGGGCTTGAAGTTCTTCATGCTGGGCCACTGGACGCGCCGCAGCTCACGAGTAAACGCAGGGCAACCTGCCGCGTACGGCAAGTCGCCTGGTTCACCGGGCGCGTGCGTATCGACAGCGGTCCCAGCTCGCTGGTCTGATTGTCGTCGAGCTTCTCGGCGGCGCTCGATCGTCGTTCGAGCGTCTTCTTGCCGCCGATCGTCAAGGACCTGGCGCTGGTCCCGACGAGCCCGCGGATCCGACGACGCCGTGGAGTCGTCGTCGACGTTAATCCGGCGGGGAGGCGTCTTCTGCTTCCGCGGCGGGGAGTGCATGGTTGTCGCACCCCCTGCGGTCTTGTCGCCGTCAGCCTTCGTCTTCTCGACTTGCCGTGGCCGCGAGGTCGCCGGCTGCTGCGGCGTGTCGTTGTTGGCGAAGGCGATCAGGCTTTGGATTGTTGCCCTCCAGTCCTCAGCCTTGTCTGCCGCTGGAGGGAAATCGAGGAGCAGTTGCGCTCTTGCGAGTGCTTCTGCTGGAGAGGAGGGGAGCGGGGGCGAGCGGTGCGAGGAGCGGGATATGCTCGGACTCCTAACAGGGTTAGAAGGAGCAGGGTCCCGCCCCGGCGACCGCGCCTTACTCGTGACAGGACGATGGCCCGGAGCATCCCGCGAGCCTCCGGTTTGCCCTTGGCCCAGCAAGCGGATGGCACCTCCTGTGCCATGGCGCTGCTGGCCTGTCGTCTGGTGAGATGGACGTGGCGCATCTACCGAGACCGAGGCCTTGGAGTTGGTCCGGCCGTCCGCCTTGTCCTTGGATTTAGCGGTGCCGTGAGTCTCCTCACCGGCGACCACCCTTCCGCCGGCGTCTCCTCCACCCACCGTTGGTTCTGGTGGCGGTGGAACAGACGCAGACGGGCCTGCGACCTCCGAAACCTTCTTCTTCGGGGCCATGTTGCTGTTGCTGATGAAGCTAACAAAGTTGGAGAGGTTGATGAAGAGTGCGCCCGCGTGAACGCCGGATCAGGTTCGCACAACCTCGAAGTCCCCTACCTGGCGCGCCAAAGATGTCGGGGGAAACTGTCCACCACGAGCACCTATGGGACCGGAGCCCCTTTGTTCGTGCGGTAAGGGAGCGGAGGGAGCACGAAGAGCAGATCGTGGAGAGCACGCGGGCAGTTTATCCAGGTTCGGGCCGCGATGGACGCGTAAAACCCTACTCTTGCTTAGATTGTATTGAGTTGGAGAGCTCGGGAGCTTGAAGAACTAGCTACCCCAAGCAAATGAGCGATCTAGGTTCCGAACCCCTTCTACGTTGCGCATGGGCCTCCTTTTATAGCTCAAGGGGTCACCGACAGGTGTCAACGTAGGAGAAAGGGGTAAAAATGTAACTTTGGTGGTAGTTGTAACAGTGCGGGAACAGTGGGTGAACAGTGCTCATCACCTACTTTGACAGTGGGGGACAAGAGCATTAAATGCCCGTCGCCGTCGACCCCAAAAGCGCCCGCCCTTGCGTCTCCGTTTGCCACGGCGATAGCTTTATCACCGTGGAGTGCCACCGTGTCCCCCAGGCTGCACAGCCATCCGCCACGCGTCCCTGGAGTGGCCCCAGGGCGACGCGTGGACCGATGAGCTGGAGCGCGGGCACACAGCGCAACTCTCCCCGGCAAGCACCTTGCCGGGGTCTTGACCTTGCCGGGCCTTGAAGCTTGTCGCTCCCCGGGCCTTGAAGCTGCTACTGCCCGTGCACAAGTTGGGGTACTGAGGTACCCCTACCTTAGTACACCGACAAAGATCACATAAAGCAGTTTTAACATAGTTTCTCTTAATGGAGCAAGATATAGTAGGTACTCTTGGATCTCCTGTTTCTTGGGTATTCCACCCTTAAAAGTGTAATTGGCAAGCATGGTGGAAATTTCTACCTCGGGTATCTTTCTTTTATTGGTGATAATATCTTTCATATACTTAGCATAAGGATTTGTTTTAAGCACATCAGTCAAACGCATACGCAAAAAGATAGGTCTAATCATTTCAGCAAAGTGCTCAAAATCCTCATCATCCTTTTTCTTGGATGGTTTTGGGGGAAAAGGCATGGGTTTCTAAACCCATGGTTCTCTTTCCCTACCGTGCTTCCTAGCAACAAAGTCTCTCCTATCATAACGTTGATTCTTTGATTGTGGGTTATCAAGATCAACAGCAGGTTCAATCTCTACATCATTATCATTGCTAGGTTGAGCGTCATCTTGAACATCATCATTAATATTATCACTAGGTTCATGTTCATTACCAGATTGTGTCTGAGCATCAGAAACAGATATATCATTGGGATTCTCAGGTGTGTCAACTACAGGTTCACTAGAAGCATGCTTTTTCTTTTTCTTCTTCTTAGAAGAACTAGGTGCATCTAAATTAGCTCTCTAAGAATCCTGCTCAATTTTCTTAGGGTGGCCTTCAGGATACAAAGGTTCCAGTGTCATCTTACCACCTCTAGTAGCAACTCTAACAGCATAGTCATTATTCTTACTATTTAATTCATTGAGCAAATCATTCTGAGCCTTAAGTACTTGTTCTACTTGAGTGGTAACCATAGAAGCATGTATACTAATGAGTTTCAATTCACCTTTAACTCAAGACAGATAATCACTCAAGCGTTCAATCATATAAGCACTATGTTGCAATTGTCTACCAACATAAGCATTGAAGTTTTCTTCTTTCACAATGAAATTGTCAAACTCATCTAAGCATTGGCTAGCAGACTTATAACGAGGAATATCAACTTCATCAAATCTATAAAGATAATTTACCTTTACTACCTGTGTCGGGTTATCAAGACCATGTATTTCTTCAATAGGGGGTAAATTCTTAACATCTTCAGCTTTAATACCTTTTTCTTTCATAGATTTCTTTGCCTCTTGCATATCTTCAGGACTTAGAAATATAACACCTCTTTTCTTCGGAGTTGACTTAGGGACTGGTTTGGGAAGTGTCCAATTATTTTCATTGGCCATCATATTGTTCAATAGTAATTCAGCTTGATCAACTGTTCTTTCCCTGAAAACACAACCAGCAAAACTATCCAGGTGGTCTCTGGAAGCATCAGTTAGTCCATTATAAAAGACATCAAGTATATCATTCATCTCAAGAGGATTATTAGGCAAAGCATTAAGTAATTGGAGAAGCCTCCCCCAAGCTTGAGGGAGACTCTCTTCTTCAATTTGCACAAAGTTATATATTTCCCGTAAGGCAGCATGTTTCTTATGAGCGGGAAAATATTTAGCAGAGAAGTAATACATCATGTCCTGGGGACTACGCACACAACCAGGATCAAGAGAATTAAACCAAGTCTTAGCATCACCCTTTAACGAGAAAGGAAATAGCTTAAGGATATAGTAGTAATGAATCTTTTCATTGTTGGTAAACAGGGTGGCTATATCATTCAACTTAGTAAGATGTGCCACAATAGTTTCAGATTCATAGCCATGGAAAGGATCAGATTCAACCAAAGTAATTAACTCAGGATCAATAGAGAAATCATAATCCTTATCAGTAACACAGATAGGTGAAGTAGCAAAAACAGGGTCATGTTTCATTCTAGCATTCAAAGACTTTTCTTTCAGCTTAGCTAACAATTTCTTAAGATCATATCTATCATTGCAAGCAAGAAAGTCTCTAGCAGTTTCTTCATCCATAACATAACCCTCGGGAACAAAAGGCAATTCATATCTATTGGGAGAAGCTTCATCATCACTTTCATAAATATCATCAGTTTCAATATTTGCATTCTCCCTAACCTTAGCAATTTGTTCATCTAGAAATTCACCTAGTGGCACCAAATTATCAATCATAGAAGTAGTTTCATCATACATAGCAGAAGTGGCATCATCAAGAACATACGACATATCAGATTCAATAGCATGAGTAGGTGTCGCAAAATTACCCATAACAGAAGGAGAATCAAGTGCAGAGCTAGATGGCAGTTCCTTACCTCCCCTCGTAGTTGACGGTAAGATCTTGGTTTTTGAGTCCTTCAAATTATTCATAGGGATCAACAGATATAAATCCCAAGTGACTTAAAGAATAGAGCTATGCTCCCCGTCAACGGCGCCATAAAATAGTCTTGATTACCCACAAGTGTAGGGGATGGCAACACTTTTCGAGGGTAATGTCTTCAACCCAAATTTATTGATTCGACACAAGGGGAGCCAAAGAATACTCTTAAGTATTAGCAGCTGAGTTGTCAATTCAACCACACCTGGAAACTTAGTATCTGCAGCAAGGTAGTTTAGTAGCAAAGTAATATGATAGTGGCAGTAGCAGCAATAAAAGTAACTATAGTGTTTTTGTAGTTTTTGTAATAGTAGCAGCGGAAAAGTAAATAAGCAACAAGCAATATGTGAAAAGCTCGTAGGCATTGGATCGGTGATGGGAAATTATGTCGGATGCAATTCATCATGTAGAAGTTATAACCTAGGGTGACACAGAACTAGCTCCAGTTCATCAATGTAATGTAGGCATGTATTCCGAATATAGTCATACATGCTCATGGAAAAGAACTTGCATGAAATCTTTTGTCCTACCCTCCCGTGGCAGCGGGGTCCTATTGGAAATTAAGGGATATTAAGGCCTCCTTTTAATAGAGTATCAGACCAAAACATTAACACATAGTGAATACATGAACTCCTCAAACTATGGTCATCACCGGGAGTGGTCCCGATTATTGTCACTTCGGGGTTGCCGGATCATAACACATAGTAGGTGACTATAGACTTGCAAGATAGGATCAAGAACACACATATATTTATGAAGACATAATAGGTTCAGATCTGAAATCATGGCACTCAGGCCCTAGTGACAAGCATTAAGCATAGCAAAGTCATAGCAACATCAATCTCAGAACATAGTGGATACTAGGGATCAAACCCTAACAAGACTAACTCAATTACATGATAGATCCAATCCAACCCATCACCGTCTAGCAAGCCTACGATGGAATTACTCACGCACGGCGGTGAGCATCATGGAATTGGTGGTGGAGGAAGGTTGATGATGACAATGGCGACGATCTCCACTCTCCGGAGCCCCAAAGAGACTCCAGATCAGCCCTCCCGGGAGTGATTAGGGCTTTGCGGCGGCTCCGTATCATAAAACGCGATAATTCTTCCTCTCTGATTTTTCTCCCGAAAGTAAATATATAGGATCTGGGGATACATCGATGGAGTACCAGGGGGCCCACGAGGCAGGGGGGCGCGCCCCCACCCTCATGGACAGGGTGTGGGCCCCCTGGTCTGGATCTTCTTGCAGGTATTTTTTATATTTTCCAAAATAATTCTCCGTGGATTTTCATGTCATTCCGAGAACTTTTTATTTCTGCACAAAAACAACACCATGGCAATTCTGCTGAAAACAGCGTCAGTCTGGGTTAGTTCCATTCAAATCATGCAAGTTAGAGTCCAAAACAAGGGCAAAAGGGTTTGGAAAAGTAGATACATTGCAGACGTATCAACAACCCCTAGATTTTATTTACGTGCTCTTTATTTTCTTGCAAACCTATCCCGTTACACCTACAAAGTATTTCTAGCTTCATACTTGTTCTAGGTAAAGCGAACGTCAAGCGTGCGTAGAGTTGTATCGGTGGTCGATAGAACTTGAGGGAATATTTGTTCTACCTTTAGCTCCTCATTGGGTTCGATACTCTTACTTATCGAAAGAGGCTACAATCGACCCCCTATTGAAAGCACAAGTGCTCCCTGGGTGATTTTGCTAATTAATGTCAACATATCTCTTGTTGGACTAATGTTTTCATCTAGTATATTTCATACAAGTTCAACAAATGGAGTGGCATGGACTAGAGGATGTGGAACCCCTTGTAGATGACAAGGACATAGGATAGGCTCAAGCTCAAAGCTTGGGATTCTACATTTTCTATTTTAGTGATCCAAGATCACATTGAGTCCATAGGAAAGCCAATACTATTAAAAGGGGATGAGGTGTTGCTTAATGGCTTGCTTGCTCAAAATGCTTAGTGATACGCTCCAAAACCCTCAACCATTTTCCCACATCCACATTTGTCCCAAACCAAAAGTCAAACTCGGCCCCACCGAAAAGTTTTCTCCGGCGCCACCTAATTCATTTGACATAACCACTGCCAGAAACCCTAATCATTTCGGTCTCACCGAAAGGGATCTCGGTCTCACCGAGATGGGATTGCAAACTCTTTGTTGCTTATTGCAATATTTTCTGTCTAACCAAGATGTGCGATCGGTCCCATCGAGTTTGCAATGCAAACTCTCTGTTACCTCTTCGTAACGTTTCGGTCCAACCAAAACGAGCGAATCGATCCCACCGAGTTTGCCTGACCAACCCTTTGTGTGCTTATTACCAAAATCGGTCCCACCGAGTTTGTGTAATTGGTCTCACCGATATTACGTTATGCCCTAACCCTAATGAAATCGGTCCTACCGAGTTGATCATATCGGTCCCACCGAAATGCCTAATGGTCACATTATGAACTAAATCGCTCTGACCAAGTTCTCTGAATCGGTCCCACCGAGTTTAGTAAATTGTGTGTAACGGTTAGATTTTGTGTGGAGGCTATATATACCCCTCCACCCACTCTTCACTCGTGGAGAGAGCCATCAGAACATACTTACACTTCCATCATACATGTTCTGAGAGAGAACCACCTACTCAAGTGTTGAGATCAAGATATTACATTCCTACCATATGAATCTTGTTCTCTAGCCTTCCCCAAGTTGCTTTCCACTCAAATCATTCTTCCACCATATCCAAATCTGCGAGGAGCTGTTTGAGTGTTGGGGAGACTATCATTTGAAGCATTTGAGCAAGGAGTTCATCATCAACACACCGTCTATTACCTTTTGGAGAGTGGTGTCTCCTAGATTGGTTAGGTGTCACTTGGGAGCCTCCGACAAGATTGTGGAGTTGAACCAAGGAGTTTGTAAGGGTTAGGAGATCGCCTACTTCGTGAAGATCTACCCTAGTGAGGCAAGTCCTTAGTGGGCGATGGGCATATTGGGATAGACAAGGTTGCTTCTTCGTGGACCCTTTGTGGGTGGAGCCCTCCGTGGACTCGCGCAGCCGTTACCCTTCGTGGGTTGAAGTCTCCATCAACTTGGATGTACGATAGCACCACCTATCCGAACCGATAAAAAAACATCTGTGTCTTCACTTGCGTTTACTCCCTTCAACCTCCTCCCTTTACCTTCATATGCAATTGCTTTACATTCCACTGCTATACTCTTAGAATTGCATGTATAGGTTGATTGCTTGACTTGTGCTATGTTGCTAAAATCTGCCAAGAACTAAAATTGGGAAAAGGCTAGATTTTGCTTTAGTCAAGTGGTCAAAGTTGCATGCTTTACTTCACAGTACCTTTATACTCTTGTTATGCATGCTTGTTGTGTATTGTGAAAGTTAAACATGTGCTAAATCTCCACTCAAACTTCAAGTATTTTAAAAGCTGCCACTTTTGCTAAAGTCTATTCACCCCCCTCTAGACACATACTCTTCTCGATCCTTTCAATTGCTATCAGAGCATTGGTCTCCATTGCTTTGGTTTAATCACCATTGGAGGAAGATGGTTGAGTCTACGTTGGGGAGTATTAGACGTAGAGTGCCTATGCTTGATGGAGAGTACTTTCATGAATGAAAAAATGAGATGCTTGAGATCTTCAATGAATATCATTTGAACAAGTACATTGATAATCCTTGTATGCCCCCATTGACGCTTCGAATCCTACTTTCAATGAGAAACTTGACATGGTTCGAAATCTTAGGACTGTTAATCTTATCACTAGAGGATTGCCTAGAAACTTGCTTGTATGTTTGCCAACGTTTGAATGTGCTTATACTATATGGAGATTTCTAGAGGAACGATTCCCAAATTATTCCTTGAAAAATCTGGATGAGATTCTCCATAAGTATATTGCCTTAAATAAGATGAGTACTAGTGATCCTAAGTTTGGTGAATGTTTTTTTGAGATTCGTGAACTCATGCGTGCCAAAGGAGATGTTGGAATAATTAGCAATATAATTTCCGAAGTCACTCGTATTCATAGAGATGAACATTGTTACGGTCATACTTCTAATGAATCACTCTCTCTAGGTGTTGATCAATCACATGATGATGAGGAACATAGATACTATGATGAGGATGATCTTGATGAACAAATGAGACATTTCGGTCTTATGGCAAATCATCGTGGTTACACAGCCGGAGGAAAGGAATGGGTGCTTGATAGTGGTTGCACGGATCACATGACCGGAGATAAGGACATGTTTGATGAGCTTGCTAGGAATGATGGTCCACGAAAGTATGTTACCTTTGGTGACAACTCTAAGGGTAAAGTTGTTGGCCTTGGTAAGGTGGCCATATCCAACGATAGCTCAATTAAGAATGTCATGCTTGTAGAATCTCTCGGATATAATCTTCTCTCCGTGTCTAGGCTAGCTGATTTTGGTTTAAATGTGCTATTCACTCATGTTGATTGCCAAGTCTTTCGTAGAGATAATCATAATATGGTCTTTACCGGCATTCGTAAAGGTGACCTATACATTGTTGACTTCACTAAGAAAGCCCAACCTCGCACTTGCTTTATTGCTAAATATTCTAAAGGTTGGTTGTGGCATAGAAGGTTAGGTCATGTCAGCATGAGAAATCTTGATAATCTAATTAGAGGTGATCATATCCTTGGTGTTAATGATGTTATATTTGACAAGGATAGACTTTGTAGTGCTTGTCAAGCAGGAAAACAAGTTGGAGGAAGTCATCCCGTGAAGAACATCATGACTACTAGAAGACCACTTGAGCTACTCCACATGGATCTTTTTGGTCCCAATGCTTACAAAAGCCTCGGTGGTAACTCTTTTGGATTAGTCATTGTTGATGATTTTTCAAGATTTACATGGGTGTTCTTTCTTAATGATAAATCACAGGTCCAAAAGATCTTCAAAAACTTTGCTAGGAAGGCCCAAAATCAAGTTGAAGTGAAGATCAAGAAGGTTCGCAGCGACAATGGAACGGAGTTCAATAACGCAAATGTGCATACCTTTCTTCATGAAGAAGGGATTTCACATGAGTTCTCAGCTACGTACACACCTCAACAAAATGGAGTTATTGAGAGGAAGAACCGTACACTCATCGAAATGGCAAGGACGATGCTTGACGAATACAAGACGCCAAGACACTTTTGGGAGGAAGCGGTTGAGATAGCTTGTCATGCAACAAATCGCTTGTATCTTCACAAGCTTCTTGACAAGACGGCATACGAGCTTCTCACCGCTAACAAACCCCAAGTTGGATACTTTCGAGTATTCGGCTCAAAGTGCTACATTCTTGATAAGCATCATCGTTCTAAATTTGCTCCTAAATCACATGAAGGTTTCCTACTTGGTTATGGTTCAAACTCTCACACTTACCGTGTCTACAACAATTTCACCCGAAAGGTTGAAGAGACGGTAGATGCGAAGTTTGATGAATCTAACGGCTCGCAAATAGAGCAATTGCTAAGTGATGTAGGAGATAAATATCCTTCGGAAGCAATTCAAGACTTGTCTATTGGCAAGATCCGTCCAACGGAGGTGAAAGAGAGTACTTCGTCAGTCCATGTGGAAGCTCCTACCTCACGACAAGGTGAACCACAAGTTGACTTCGAGGCATCCACAAGTGGGACACGCCATGACGAAGGAAACGAGGATGTGCATCAAGATGAACTTCATCGACCTCCTTCTCCACCTCCACAAGGGGACAACAACACCAACAACAATGAAGAAGGACAAGAAGAAGAAGAAGAAAATGAAGATGATGTTCCACCCCGATCCAAGCAAAAGCTTTCAAGAGTTAGAGCAAGAATTGCTAGAGATCATCCCGTAGAGCAAATCTACAATGATATCCAAACCAGGAGAATCACTCGCCCTAAATCTCGCTTAGCTAACTTTTGTGAACATTACTATTTCATATCTAACATTGAACCTATGAAGGTTGAATATGCTCTTGATGATCCGGATTGGGTGAACACTATGCATGAAGAGCTACACAACTTTGAGAGAAATAAAGTGTGGACATTGGTCGAAAAGCCCGACAACAACCACAACATCATTGGTACCAAATGGGTGTTTCGCAACAAGCAAGACGAAGATGGTCAAGTCGTCCGCAACAAAGCACGTCTCGTCGCCCAAGGCTACACTCAAGTCAAAGGTATGGACTACGGTGAGACATACGCCCCCATTGCTAGACTTGAATCCATTCACATCTTGCTTGCCTATGCTAATCACCTTGTATCAAATGGACATTAAAAGTGATTTTATTAACGGTGAAATTGAGGAGGAAGTTTATGTTAAACAACCTCCCGGCTTTGTCAATCCCAAGAAACCCGATGATGTTTATGATGCCTACTACACAACCTTCTTCTTGTAGATGTTGTTGGGCCTCCAAGTGCAGAGGTTTGTAGGACAGTAGCAAATTTCCCTCAAGTGGATGACCTAAGGTTTATCAATCCGTGGGAGGCGTAGGATGAAGATGGTCTCTGTGAAGCAACCCTACAACCAAATAACAAAGAGTCTCTTGTGTCCCCAACACACCCAATACAATGGTAAATTGTATAGGTGCACTAGTTTGGCGAAGAGATGGTGATACAAGTGCAATATGGATGGTAGATATAGGTTTTTGTAATCTGAAAATATAAAAACAGCAAGGTAACTAATGATAAAAGTGAGCATAAACGGTATTACAATGCTAGGAAACAAGGCCTAGGGTTCATACTTTCACTAGTGCAAGTTCTCTCAACAATAATAACATAACTAGATCATATAACAATCCCTTAACATGCAACAAAGAGTCACTCCAAAGTTACTAATAGCGGAGAACAAATGAAGAGATTATTGTAGGGTACGGAACCACCTCAAAGTTATTCTTTTTGATCGATCTATTCAAGAGTCCATAGTAAAATAGCACGAAGCTATTTTTTCCGTTCGATCTATCTTAGAGTTCGTACTAGAATAACACCTTAAGATACAAATCAACCAAAACCCTAATGTCACCTAGATACTCCACTTTCACCTCAAGTATCCATGGGCATGATTATACGATATGCATCACACAATCTCAGATTCATCTATTCAACCAACACAAAGAACTTCAAAGAGTGCCCCAAAGTTTCTACCGGAGAGTCAAGACAAAAACGTGTGCAACCCCTATGCATAAGTACACAAGGTCACTGAACCCGCAAGTTGATCACCAAAACTTACATCAAGTAGATCACGTGATATCCCATTGTCACCACAGATAAGCACATGCAAGACGTACATCAAGTGTTCTCAAATCCTTAAAGACTCAATTCGATAAGATAACTTCAAAGGGAAAACTCAATCCATTACAAGAAGGTAGAGGGGGAGAAGCATCACAAGATCCAACTATAATAGCAAAGCTCGCGATACATCAAGATCGTGCCATCTCAAGAACACGAGAGAGAGAGAGATCAAACACATAGCTACTGATACATACCCTCAGCCCCGAAGGTGAACTACTCCCCCTCGTCATGGAGAGCGCCGGGATGATGAAGATGGACACCGGAGAGGGATTCCCCCCTCCGGCAGGGTGCCAGAACGGGTCTAGATTGGTTTTCGGTGGAAACAGAGGCTTGCGGCGGCGAAACTCCCGATCTAGGTTATTTTCCGGAGGTTTATATATATATAGGAGGTGTTGGAGTCAGGGACAAGTAAAGGGGACCTCCGGGCTGTCCACGAGGTAGGGGCGCGCCTAGGGGGCGCCCCCTACCCTCGTGGGCAGCCCGGGAACCTTCTGGTCCCCCTACGGCACTTCACGGGCTTCTTTTGGTCCAGAAATAACCTCCGTTGTGTTTCAGGTCAATTGGGCTCCGTTCGATATTCCTTTTCTGCGAAAGTCTAAAACAAGGGAAAAACAAAAACTGGCACTGGGCTCAGGGTTAATAGGTTAGTCCCAAAAATCATATAAAAGCGTATATAAAAGCCCATAAAACATCCTAGAAGGATAATATAATAGCATGGAACAATAAAAAATTATAGATACGTTGCATACGTATCAAGCATCCCCAAGCTTAATTCCTGCTCGTCCTCGAGTAGGTAAATGATAAAAACAGAATTTTTGATGTGGAATGCTACCTAACATAAATCTCAATGCAATTTTCTTTATTGTGGCATGAATGTTCAGATCCATAAGATTCAAGACAAAAGTTTAATATTGACATAAGAATAACAATACTTCAAGCATACTAACAAAGCAATTATGTCTTCTCAAAATAACATAGCCAAAGAAAGCTCATCCCTACAAAATCATATAGTTTGGCTATGCTCCATCTTCATCACACAAAATACTCAAATCATGCACAACCCCGATTTAAGCCAAGCAATTGTTTCATACTTAAATTTTTTAAAACCTTTTCAATTCACGCAATACATGAGCATGAGCCATGGTTATAGCACTATAGGTGGAATAGAGTGGTGGTTGTGGAGAAGACAAAAGAGGAAGATGGTCTCACATCAACTAGGCGTATTAATGGGCTATGGAGATGCCCATCAATAGATATCAATGTGAGTAAGTAGGGATTGCTATGCAACGGATGCACTAGAGCTATAAATGTATGAAAGCTCAGCAAAAGTAACTAAGTGGGTGTGCATCCAACTTGCTTGCTCACGAAGACCTAGGGCATTTGAGGAAGCCCATCGTTGGAATATACAAGCCAAGTTCTATAATGAAAATTCCCACTAGTATATGAAAGTGACTAAACAAGAGACTCTCTATCATGAAGATCATGGTGCTACTTTGAAGCACAAGTGTGGAAAAAGATAGTAGCATTGTCCTTTTTTTCTTTTCTTTTTTTCCTTTTCGTTTCTTTTTTTCTTTTTCTTTTCTTTTTTGGGGCCTTTCTTTTTTCTTTGGCCTTTTTTTTCTTTTTTTCTTTGGGACAATGCTCTAATAATGATGATCACCACACTTCTTTTGATTTACAACTCGATATTACAACTCGATACTAGAACAAAGTATGACTCTATATGAATGCCTTCGGCAGTGTACTAGGATGTGCAATGAATCAAGATTGACATGTATGAAAAATTATGCATGGTGGCCTTGCCACAAATACGATGTCAACTACATGATCATGCAAGGCAGTATGACAATGATGAAGCGTGTTATAATGAACGGAACGGTGGAAAGTTGTATGGAAATATATCTTGGAATGGCTATGGAAATGCCATGATAGGTAGGTATGGTGGCTGTTTTGAGGAAGGTATATGGTGGGTGTATGGTACCGGCGAAAGTTGCGCAGTACAAGAGAGGCTAGCAATGGCGGAAGGGTGAGAGTGCGTATAACTCATGGACTCAACATTAGTCATAAAGAACTCAAATACTTATTACAAAAATCTACAAGTCATCAAAACAAAGTAATACACGCATGCTCCTAGGGGAAGGGTTGGTAGGAGTTAACCATCGCGTGATCCCGACCTCCACACAAAGGATGACACTCAATGAAATACCTCATGCTTCAAATTTGTTACACAACAGTTACCATACGTGCATGCTACGGGACTTGCAAACCTCAACACAAGTATTTCTCAAATTCCCAACTACTCTACTCGCATGACTCTAATATCACCATCCTCATATCTCAAAAGAATCATCAAGCATCAAACTTCTCATAGCATTCGATTCACTCTATATGAAAGTTTTTATTATACCCAACTTGGATGCCTATCATATTAGGACTAATTTTATAGCCAAAGCAAATTACCATGCTGTTCTAAAAGACTCTCAAAATGATATAAGTGAAGCATGATAGTTCATCTATTTCTTCAAAATAAAACCACTGTCGTGCTCTAAAATAAGTGAAGCACTAGAGCAAACAACAAACTACTCCGAAAGATATAAGTGAATGTCAATGAGTAGTTGAATAATTATGTAACTATGTGAAGACATTTAAGAATTTCAGATCTTGGGATATTATTCAAACAGCAGGCAAAACAAACAAAAATAAATTGACGCTCCAAGCAAAACACATATCATGTGGTGAATAAAAATATAGTCTCTTGTAAAGTTACCGATAGACGAAGACGAAAGAGGGGATGCCTTCCCGGGCATCCCCAAGCATAGGCTCTTGGTTATCCTTGAATATTACCTTGGGGTGCCTTGGGCATCCGCAATCTTAGGCTCTTGACACTCCTTATTCCATAGTCCATCGAATCTTTACCCAAAACTTGAAAACTTCACAACACAAACCTCAATAGAAAACTCGTAAGCTTCGTTAGTATAAGAAAATAAAACCACCACTTAGGTACTGTTATGAACTCATTCTAAATTCGTAATGGTGTTATATCTACTGTATTCCAACTTCTCTATGGTTCATACCCTCCGGTACTACTCATAGATTCATCAAAATAAGCAAACAACACACGAAAAACAGAATCTGTCAAAAACAGAACAGTTTTTAGTAATCTGTAACTTTGGAATACTTCTATGACTCTAAAAATTCTTAAATAAATTGGTGGACGTGGGGAAATTGTCTATTAATCATCTGCAAAAATAATCAACTTAAAATCACTCTTCTGTAAAAAAAATGGTAGCTAATCTCGTGAGCGCTACAGTTTCTGTTTTTTACAGCATGATCACATAAACTTCACACAAGTCTTCCCAAAGGTTCTACTTGGCACAAACACTAATTAAAACACAAAACCACATATAAACATAAGCTATATGCAATATTTATTCCTAAATAGAAGAAAAAACAAAGAACAAAAATAAAGTTGGATTGCCTCCCAACAAGCGCTATCGTTTAACGCCCCTAGCTAGGCATTATGATTTCAATGATGTTCACATAAAAGAAAAGAATTGAAACATAAAGAGAGCATCAAGAAGAATATGACTAGCACATTTGAGTCTAACCCACTTCCTATGCATAGGGATTTTGTGAGCAAACAACTTATGGGAACAAGAATCAACTAGCATAGGAAAGCAAAACAAGCATAACTTCAAAACTTTAAGCACAGAGAGAGGAAACTTGATAATAATTTTCAGTAGCATCATGAATGAATTCAACAATATAACCATCACATAAAGCATTATTTTCATGATCCCCAAGCATATAAATTTTATTACTCTCCACATAAGCAAAATTCTTCTCATTCAGAATAGTGGGGGTATCATAAGAGACATGAATACTATAGATTGTCTCCACATTAAAAGATTAATGTTCAGAAAAAAGGTAATCATAATCATGACAAGTTTTATAAATATAATAATCACTACTTTTTATAGCATAAGTGTCATCACAATAATCATCATAAGTAGGAGGCATGCTTTCATCATAATAAACTAGCACAAATGCCCGTGTGTTGCAACGGGAGAAAAGATCCTATGAGTTGAAACGGGTGAACAAATCCATACACAACCCTAGCGACCCAAATGGTGGAAATTGTCTCGAACTCGGCATAGAAAACAAACTTCACCTCAAGAGACATCGACAATGAACCAGCAAAGGTGCAACAAAGGTCCTGATGAGTCAACGAAGATGTGGATAGAGGTCTGGACAAATAGGAAGGAGCCATTGACGTTGAGTCGTAAGAACTCAGTGTTGAGACAAGGAATCACATGCCGCACATATTGGCGTGGGCAAGGTCGGCTTGAGGGCCTTGATGTTGACATGTGCATGACCCAGGGGCATGAACGGACCCTCTCTTCTTGTGCTTCATGGCATTCTCTAATCCACTATAGTGTATTCCATCATCCACATGATTGAGCTCATGGCCATCCAAGTACTAATCATCCATGGTTGTCCTCGCCATGGACCCATCCTCTACGGTGTTCCTGTCCAACTCAATTTGCCAAGTAAAATGCTCTGTATTTGATAATCATGTATTTGGTGTGTGCCAACAGAGTAACATATTGACGATTACTGAGTTTATTGTTGATGCACCATTTTGGAAATGGTTGCAATCATGATGTAAACTGTCACACCCTGCATTTTGTAACATGTTATTTGCATAACATATTGACGATTACTGAGTTTATTGTTGATGCGCCATTTTGGAAATGGTTGCAATCATGATGTAAACTGTCACACCCTGCATTTTGTAACATGTTATTTGCATCAATGAAGCATGAAAATTTGGACCAGCAAATTTTTTTAGCATCATTTGGCTTTTATTTGGAGTTGAGTTTTTCTTCATGTGCTTTTTCATGTGCTCATTAAAGTCAACTAATACCTCTTGCAGAATTCATCTCCATACCCAAAACTTCTGCCCAATGATCATGCCAAGTGTTATATAACAGTATAGTATTTTCTTACAAAATTAATTTGGCCAAAATGTATTTTATAAATTTAGTTTTCCAAAAACCCCTGAATTGAGATTTGCACTGCAAGTGCTTGATTTAGGGTGAGAAAATTATTTCAAAAGGTACATTTGAGATCTAGTAGTCATAGGACTCCCAGAAACCACAAAAGTTTATTTTAAAAAGTTATTTTCCTATTTTATTTAAAAGCTTTTTCTTAAGGCCAAAAATGGTCTTTAATAGGGAAAAATTATTTAAGTATTTCAAAAATATTTGCCAAAATTCAGGGAGACTCAGAGGACATATATTGTCCATATATAAGAGTTTCAACACTTGGCCATGTTCAAAATAATGGGCTAATCCCTCTAAAACCCTTTCTGGATATTTCAAGCTTTTGAAATATTTACAAAGGAAATATTCTCCAAAAATTCCAGGGAAATTCTATCATGTCACATATGACATATTTGATGATCTTGCCAAGTCCCATGCCTTGGGAAGCAAGAAAACATCCTCAAAACCCTTCATAACCATTCTGTCCATATTTGAAGTTTGAGCAACTCTACATTGCCAAACTTGTCCAAATGCTCTCAAACTTGGTGCACATGCTAGAAATGCCTAATAAGGCATCTAGACCAAATGGCACAAGATTTGGAATAGAGCAACTTGATCAGATCACCCCAAAACCCTTTCTGTTCAAATGCAAATTTGAACAACTTTACATTACCAACTTTTTACCTGGAGCTTCAAACTTTGTGGGCATGATCAATACCCCAAATGATGAAACTACACCAAGTGGTGCATCAAGGGGAGATGATTAGCTTGACTCAAACAAGATGAAGCCATTTCTGTTGATTTCTAGGGTTCACCAAAGTTACATTGGCTAGTTTCTTCAAATGAGCCCAAATTTGGTGAAGCACCCTATTTTCACATGTCATTCAATCCTGTTAAGTGTCATGGCAAGCGGAGATCATTTGCTTGACCAAACACTGATCAAACACCTTCTGCAGAATTACCAAAACCCTCTTCTTGATCACTTTTACCTTTTACCTTGGCCTCAACTTTCTACCACACGTTCATCTAGTTACTAGCTACCTCCAGTAACTTCCCCAAGTCCCCAGCTCCATGATTGAGGGGTAAAAACCCTAGTTCACCCTGCTGGACATCCATTTTCTACCAAGTCACCAGCCTCTCTTCTCTCTCTCAGCATCTCCAGAGCATCCAAGGCTTCAACCGTAGTGCTTGCATCACCCTGGACCCCCCAGACACGGTGGACGCGTCCAGAGGCCCAATGGCATGCCGTGGCATGCGATAAGGGCGCTCCAGAGCATGCTACAGTTCGCCCACGCACTGTAGCTTCGGCCAATCGTCTGCCCCCGACAGCCTCGGGCTCTCCCCTCGCGCCAGTCGATGCCCCTCGACGTCCGCAACCACCCCGGCACTGTCCCCCCTCCTCCTCCGCCCTCCAGTGGCCGACGTCACATGCGCGCTGGCCGCCCGCAGCCTCCACTCCTCGGGCTCGCACGCGCGCACGGTCTGGGAGCCTCCCCGCTCCTCCTCTTTCCTCTAATGGACGTTGGGCTCGTCCAGCAACACCGCAGACTCGCTCCCGTCGCCTCCCGTGCGCTGTAGCGTCGAGCAGGAGCTCGCCGGCGCACCGGTCCACGGGACCCCGCCGTTCCCCTATAAATAGGACCCCCCCCGAGCCCTCCTCTCAGCACCAGCAGCTTCACCACATCTCTCTTAGTCCCCCAGCACCACTAGTTCATCCCCGAAGAGCTTCAGTGCTCGGGATCGACCGGAGCTCCGCCGCGTCGGGCCGCCGGCGATCTCGCAGTACGGGCCTCTTCTGCCTCTCCTTTGGCTCGATCTACAACCACCATGCGTCACTGATGCTTTCCCCTCGCTTTCCCCTCTCTGTGGCAGTCGGAATCGGCCGGAGCGACGACCTCCCGAAGCTCCTCCGCCGTCCCACCTCGCCGCCGATGAACCCGACCTCCCCGGCGTGACGCACCACCACCACCACCTCCGCAACTCGACGCTGAGTCCGTCCCTGCCCTCCGTTGCCGTCGCCGTGGCCGGAATCAACGCCGGTGAGCTCGCCGTCGCCGTGGCCGTGAGGTTGGAGATGACAGGCGGGCCCCGCCTGTCATCCTCACCCCTCTCTCCCCCTCCTCACAGCCGCTGACCGCCGGGCCCCGCCCGTCAGGTTTGAAAACCTGACGTGCGCGCGCTGGCGCCCGAGCGGCCGGGCTGGATGCCCTGGGCCGTGCACTGTGGCCCCTCTGGCCCAGTTGCACACGGCATTTTCCTCTTTTATTTTCTGTAATTATTTCAAACATTTTTACAGAAAAGAATATTGGTCCAAATGAAATAATTCCAACTCTTAAATTCTTGTAATATTCCAACCTATTTAATGGTGTCACTTTCACACACATCCATGAAACTTTTATGTTCTGTTCAAATTTAAATTCAAATTTGAGCAATAAAACTCCTGTTCTAAAATCATTAGATTCCATTCTGTTACTCCAAAATTCCAACTAAGAATTTTCTCCATCTTAGGAATCCCTCTAGTATTTAACAAAAATAAGTTGACATTTTTCTGAGCACTTTGATTTTTCTGTTTTATTTGTGGTCTTATTTTTCCGTTGTTATTATGCGACGTATAGATACCGTATTTGACGAAGTTGCTGAAGAAGAAGAAGGAGAAGGATTTGAAGACTTTGAAGACCAAGCCAATCCAGGCAAGCAACCCTTTGACCATGATACACTTGTTCTTCGGAACCCGTTTGTTTCCGATGCATGATGATAGGGTTACGGTGGTGACCTAGTTGAAACCACCACATGATGCATGCTTTACTCTTGATCTTGCCATGTGCTAGATGCAATGCATATGGTTAGTAGTAATGAATAGTGATGCATGTGTGACATGAATCTTCGTGGTTGAAATCTTTGCATAGAACCCCGTCGGGTGCCATTCATGCCCGAGGGAGATGATGAGTTGGGTAACCACTTGATGACGAAGTGGTGTACCGAGACAAGTGTGTGTTTTTCAAACGGATTGGTTTAAGTTGCGACCATTATTCCAACCATACATGTGCAACCACTCTACCCCTTATGGGACGGGGCGTTATTGATTACTTAGGCCGATACTAGCATGGTGCCCGCATTACTAGTGACGGGAAGACTTGAGGTCTTTCCCGGGACGGGGTCGTGCTTGGATAGATGACCATGACTGTTTCCACAGGGCACCGGATACACCGTTGGTCCCTTCGGGTACGCGTGACATTGAAAATTGGGCAAGTCCCGTGTGATGGGCCTCTAACCCCTCGTTGGTTACCCCAAGTGGAAGGTGTAAGATGCAGTGTTGTGGAAGTTTTTTCCTTAGCAAAGATGCCAAGGATCGAATCCCCAGAGACTCCTAGGTTCAACAAGTAGGTGTCAACTGCTAACGGCGCGGATTAGCAATCAACGTGGACCTGCACACAGATACAAATAACTTTGCTCCCAACGAGTACAGAGAGGTTGTTAATCCCTCCGGCCTTGTAGTTCACAAAGGATTAAACGCAAATGATAGTAGTGATAGATAATGTTTGCAATAGTAAGTAAAAGCGAAAAGTAAATAGCCGATGTGATAAATGATGGTAATATGGACCGGAGTCTCATGATGTTCACTAGTGATGTCTCTCTCCCAAAAGACGATAAAACAGCTATGTGAGGTAAAAGAATTACAGCTGGGCAATTGACAGGACCACGAACGCAAACCAATGCTGACTACATTGCAAGAAAGGTTGAGGTTCAAAGCATGGGCGGTACGCCAAAGTAAGTAGACCGAAATCCATCAATATCTACTACTAATCATCCACCTTGAGATATCTATCCAGAACATCTCGCTGGTATTAGTTGCGAGTCCCACCCATAGTGTAAACTCAAAGCAACAGACAACTGCATTAAAAGAACTTTGCGTAAAGTAAACAATCCTTGCACCCGCGGGCACAAGCACCGTTGTTTTCCCCCTTGCGGCAACAGCACATCCCCTAGACTCATGTTTCTGTCACTCAAGCTAGTCATCGAGGGGCATGAACCCACAATCGAGCATAACGTTCCCTCTTGGAGTCACTACGTATTACTTGGCCAAAGCAATAAATAACAACGGAGAACATGCAAGAATTACTTATGAACATAAATATAAAAGAGGTAGATCAAATATATTACTCAAGAACAATCTGAACATAATCTCATAATCCATCGGATCCCAGCAAACTCATCATAGCAACATCATAAGGATTACATATGTGCCTCGATCATGTAGGGCAGCTCACGAGGACTAATTAGTGAAGCACAAGAACGGGAGGAGAACATCACATAGCTACTGGTCATGGACTCATGGTCCAAGGGAGACTACTCACAACTCATCCGGGAGGCGTCCATGGTGGTGGAGAAGCTCCCGATGGTGATCCTCCCCTCCGGCAGGGTGCCGGGAAGAGTTCTCCTGGTGCTCCCGATCTTGGAAGCGGCGGCGGCGACGGAACAGATATGAGATCGCGAAAAAGAGTCCTCGTCCTGAGGGTTTCTAAGGACGCTCTAAATATATGCCGAAGGGGGGCACCAGACGGGGCTCGGGGGGCCCAGGCGCCCCCCCGGCGCGGCCCAGGGGGGGCGCGCCGCCAGGGCGCCTGGAGCCCTGGTGCCCCCCCCCGGCTGTCCTTCGGGCGCAAGGTAGGTTCTGGAACGCTGATTTTTTATATAATTTTTCTGGATTTTTCCTGGCAGTTCTCGTAACGTGAAAACCTGAAATACAAAAACAGCCGAAAACAGAAACTGGCACCGGGGTGCACTGGATTAGTAGGTTAGTCCAAATATGATCAAAAGTGTATGGAAGTGTATAAATATCATAGCAATATCACCCAAAAGTGGCATGGAGCAAGCAGAAATTATAGATACGTTTTGGACGTATCAACATCCCTAAGCTTAATTCCTGCTCGTCCTCGAGTAGGTAAATGATAACAAGAATAATTTTTGTGGTGACATGCCATTCACCATATAGGACTTTTTACAGTCATATGACAAAAGCTTACTGAGACAATGATTCTATAGTAATTAAGTTGCCTCATGAGAAAATCACAAATGACTGAAAGTTTTACAACATGACATTGAAGCATCAAATAGATTTGCAATGAACATGATGTGCAAATATGATAAAGTGATATCTAGCTTGCCCCCTTTAGTGAAGCAAAACATAAATGCAGGGGCACCTTCAAGGTTTAAGTGATGACTAGATACAATGATTTCAAAATAAACGATATCACAATCATGCAAAAGACAATGCTACTTTGGGACAATGCACATTACACTTAGAATGACAACCATGCTCTCAGTAGTTGGTGCTTGAAGAAAGAAGGTGGAGACTCAACATAAAAGTAAAAGAATGGTTATGTGCTAGAGCTTTTTATTTTGAAAACATAGAAGCAATTTTGTCAATGGTAGTAGTACTTCATATGTGTCATGCATAAGACATCCTATAAGTTGCAAGCCTCATGCATCGAATACCAATAGTGCTCGCACCTTGTCCTAATTAGCTCGGATTTCCATGGGTTATCATTGCATTACATATGTTTCAACCAAGTGTCACAAAGGGGTACCTCTATGCCACCTGTACAAAGGTCCAAGGAGATAAATCGCATTTGATTTCTCGTTTTTGATAGATCTCAACTTGAGGACATCCATACCGGGACAACATAGAAAATAGATGATGGACTCCTCTTTAATGCATAAGCATGTTCTCATAAGAGATTGAGGATTAATGTCCAAGCTAAAACTTCCACCATGATATATGGCTTTGGTTGGCGGCCCAATGTTCTTCTCTAACAATATGCATACTCATTCAACCCATGGCAAATCACCCTTACTTCAGACAAGACGAACATGCATAGCAACTCACATGATATTCAACAAAAGTGTGACAGTTGATGGCGTCCCCAGAAACATGGTTACCGCTCAGCAAGCAACTTATAAGAAATAAGATACATAAGCAACATATTCTTTACCACAATAGTTTTTAAGCTACTTTCTCATGAGCTATGTATTGCAAAGTTAGTCTGCTTAGTACAGGTGGAGGTTAGCAAAAGACTGGGAGCGACCAACTAAGAGAGCAATGACGGTCATAATCATGCAGAGCGCCAAAGCAATATTGAATCAGGCATGGAAGTTATATCGCTACTCAGAAATAAAAGATCATCAAGGCTTGACAGACTTTCTTTACAGTCTTAAATATGCGTGAGCATACGCCAAGTCAATCAAAATTAATTCTCGAAGGAAGATATTACTAAACCATACCACATCATCGGCAAACAAATCATGTTGGTACTCCAATAACACATTGGGAATCCCCTAGCTATTTGAGACTAACCATAAGAAAACCTGAACTACTAAGCGCCATTATGCACGTAGCATCTTTATCATAGACATATTAACCAATGCAACGGAAGCAAACTCTCTTAATTAGATAAGCATGATAATTAAAGAGAGTTCAAGCAACCAACTAAACAAAAGCTCTTTGAAAAGATAAGCATGAATACTAAGAGCTGAACATGATAGTAGCTATTAAAAGACAAAGAACACACACAGCAAAGATAGACATGAAAATTCTATGTTATGTTCTAGGTAGAAGTGGAGCGTGTTTCTCTCCGACATAAAGAAAGCTGAGTTCTGACTCGTTATGAAAAACTAAAATGAAAACTAAAAGCAAGACGCTCCAAGCATAGCACTTAACACATGAAGTGATAAAAATATAGCGGAACGAAAGACGAACTGATAATGTTGATGGAGAAGGGGATGCACGGGGGCATCCCCAAGCTTAGACGCTTGAGTCTCCTTGAATATTTCTTGGGGGTGCACGGGGGCATCCCCAAGCTTGAGCGCTTGACACTCCTGAATCTTTTTATCATCTTCCCTCGCACACTTGAAAACTCCCTTCATACATAACTCATTATAATCTGATTAGCGAGGTTAGTACCCTTAACAAAATAATTATACCTTGCTGGAAATAAAGATATTCTTGAAGTTCTACTGTTTCTCAAGATTGCCAAAAGGTTTTTGCAAAGAAAAAGCAAGCTCTTGGTTTGCAAAATGAAGGAAAGGCAAAACAGGACACAATCTGTGAAAAACAGAACAGCAGGTAGTAATTGATTTGTTCGGGGCACTTCTGCAACTCAAATCAAAAAACTCAGAACAGATGCACGAAAGACAATTATATAGAGAACGCTGTCGAAACAATTCAGACCAAAAAGATGATCTGGTGATTTTATACGAATTTTTCTATCCAAGGACAGAATCTGTTTCCTGGACAGCACCTCACAACTTTTGAACTTTCTAGCAATCAGAGGCTATACTTGGCACAAATATGAAAAGCAAAGATACAATGATGATGCTACAGTAGTAAACAACATCAAGACACAACAAAAGCAAAATAAATTTATTCATTGGGCTGCCTCCCAAAAGCGCTTTCTTTTATGCCTTTAAGCTAGGCATAATGCATAGAGATCAAGTTGTATCAATTGAACCATCATCAAGATCATCAAAAAGCTCTTCAATAATACAACTAGTCTTAAGAGGACTCTCAGATAAAGGCCTCATAGAGATACTCCTAGGTAGAAGACCAAAAGGATAAAAGTCAAGGGAAGATTCATTTATAAATTTATCAAAGACAGGTGTTTCTTCCAAGGTCTTTACAGTTTCAACCCCTTTGGCAATAGATGGATTACTTTTAGAACGGGGAGCCTTTGGAACATGAACGAACTTAGGCTCCCTCTTTGCCGGAGTTTCTACCTTTTTGGTTTTGATCGAGGAGAAGGTAGTTCCTAGGGTATCAAATATTTCCTCAATCTTGTCTATCCTAGAAGAGTCCAAGTCATGGACTTTGACGGTCTCCAAAATTTTAAAAAATTTATGCATGGAGTTATCAAGTCTATTCAAATTCCCTTGGATCTTACGATCCAACTCATTTATCTTATTAATGCTTGGCATCTCTAGCTCTATCTTTTCAAGTTTTTTCATAATGTGAGCTAGGGTGATGTCCTCTCGAATGCTAACAACAGGGAGATTCCCAACAAGATTTTCAATAATACTAAGAGACTCCCAAACTGGGGCCTCTAGGAAATTCCCATTGATAGCAGTATCTAGAATAAACCTATTCCAAGAAGTAATTCCAACATAAAAATTTCTAAGCAAGATAGTAGTAGGTTGCTTCTTGGTGGCTCTTTTTTGTGAATCATTAATTCTATACCAAGCATCTTTCAAACTTTCCCCACCTCTTTGTTTAAAGGTGAGAACTTCTGCCTCGTCAAAGACAAAAGGACCCGACATAATGACAACTAAAGAATGAGATAACTGTTTTTGTGATTTTTGATAAAAGATACTAAAGCAAAAACTGAAAGGTAAACTAACAAGACTAAAAAACAAAGGTAAAAGATAGCATGCAACTCCCCTATCCTGAAGAGTGGAGTCCCCGACAACGGCGCCAGAAAAACTCCTTGATGGGCCTCTAACCCCTCGTTGGTTACCCCAAGTGGAAGGTGTAAGATGCAGTGTTGTGGAAGTTTTTCCCTTAGCAAAGATGCCAAGGATCGAATCCCCAGAGACTCCTAGGTTCAACAAGTAGGTGTCAACTGCTAACGGCGCGGATTAGCAATCAACGTGGACCGGCACACAGATACGAATAACTTTGCTCCCAACGAGTACAGAGAGGTTGTCAATCCCTCCGGCCTTGTAGTTCACAAAGGATTAAATGCAAATGATAGTGGTGATAGATAATGTTTGCAATAGTAAGTAAAAGCGAAAAGTAAATAGCGGATGTGATCAATGATGGTAATATGGACCGGAGTCTCATGATGTTCACTAGTGATGTCTCTCTCCCAAAAGACGATAAAACAGCTATGTGAGGTAAACGAATTACAGCTGGGCAATTGACAGGACCACGAACGCAAACCAATGCTGACTACATTGCAAGAAAGGTTGAGGTTCAAAGCATGGGCGGTACGCCAAAGTAAGTAGACCGAAATCCATCAATATCTACTACTAATCATCCACCTTGAGATATCTATCCAGAACATCTCGCTGGTATTAAGTTGCGAGTCCCACCCATAGTGTGAACTCAAAGCAACAGACAACTGCATTAAAAGAACTTTGCGTAAAGTAAACAATCCTTGCACCCGCGGGCACAAGCACCGTTGTTTTCCCCCTTGCGGCAACAGCACATCCCCTAGACTCATGTTTCTGTCACTCAAGCTAGTCATCGAGGGGCATGAACCCACAATCGAGCATAACGTTCCCTCTTGGAGTCACTACGTAATACTTGGCCAAAGCAATAAATAACAACGGAGAACATGCAAGAATTACTTATGAACATAAATATAAAAGAGGTAGATCAAATATATTACTCAAGAACAATCTGAACATAATCTCATAATCCATCGGATCCCAGCAAACTCATCAGAGCAACAACATAAGGATTACATATGTGCCTCGATCATGTAGGGCAGCTCACGATGACTAATTAGTGAAGCACAAGAACGGGAGGAGAAAATCACATCGCTACTGGTCATGGACTCATGGTCCAAGGGAGACTACTCACAACTCATCCGGGAGGCGTCCATGGTGGTGGAGAAGCTCCCGATGGTGATCCTCCCCTCCGGCAGGGTGCCAGGAAGAGTTCTCCTGGTGCTCCCGATCTTGGAAGCGGCGGCGGCGGCGGAACAGAGATGAGATCGCGAAAAAGAGTCCTCGTCTCGAGGGTTTCGAAGGACGCTCTAAATATATGCCGAAGGGGGGCACCAGACGGGGCTCGGGGGGCCCAGGCGCCCCCCCGGCGCGGCCCAGGGGGGGGGGGGGCGCCGCCAGGGCGCCTGGAGCCCTGGTGCCCCCCCGGCTGTCCTTCGGGCGCAAGGTAGGTTCTGGAACGCTGATTTTTTATATAATTTTTCTGGATTTTTCCTGGCAGTTCTCGTAACATGAAAACCTAAAATACAAAAACAGCCGAAAACAGAAACTGGCACCGGGGTGCACTGGATTAGTAGGTTAGTCCAAATATGATCAAAAGTGTATGGAAGTGTATAAATATCATAGCAATATCACCCAAAAGTGGCATGGAGCAAGCAGAAATTATAGATACGTTTTGGACGTATCACCGTGATCTATTGTTTGTACTCGAGGGCCGTGTACCAACGAGTGGACTCTATGTTAGTGTCGTCTAAGGAAAGATAATGACCGGGTGCTTCCCCCGAGTACTTGACGTACTGCGGGATCGTGGATGACACGAAAGCTTCCCGGATCTTGTGGGTAAAGTGTACAACCTCTGCAGAGTGTAAAACTATTCGAATAGCCGTGTCCACGGTCATGGACAGTTGGGTAACCGCTCTTGGGCTACGTCCAATGTTTGTGAAACCATGTGTGTGTATGAGAGTCAAGGTGGTGACTTGACTCGAGGAGTTGAATCATATTCATGTTGATATCGGTAACCTGCCTTCGAGGTTACGCGAGTTTATTGATGCATAAACCTGATGGTAGAATATTTATCCTAGCCCTTTGCTAGATTGTTCAATTGCACTGTTACTTTGTACCACATCATGGGTTGCTTGCGAGTACATTCAAAGTACTCATTGGCTTGCCACTGGTTATTTAATTGGCCAGGCATGGAGGAACAGGAATTTGAGGAAGAGTTCTTTGGAGACGAACATGCGAACTAGGACGCTATCCCAGTCAGAATGCCTGTAGGGTTAAGGCAGATGGCATGGGTTCTACCTATTATCGAAGACTTCCGCTATTTGAGTTATTTGCTATTCAGCCCTTAAGGCTTTATCTATGTAAGACTTGGCCATAATGTCCATAATTTGTGTAAGACGATATGTATGGATGTAAGACTCTTGTTATTCAGCTTCTGTGTGTTCAGTGAGCATTGATATCTGGGATCACTGTACACGTGCATTCGGTGATCTCGACTTCTAAGTCGGGGTCCCCACAGAGCTGGTATCAGAGCCATCCCGACTGTAGGAAGCCTTAGTTAGCATGGGCGTTAGTTAGATGAGACCCCTTTTTCAAAAACCTTCTGAACCTCTCTTCTTTTCTAAACCTGAGATTTCATCAGCTTATTAACCCCTCCTATTCCACCTTTGTAGATGGCCGCTGTACCCGAAGAGCACCTGACCACTGGGTTTCCCTTGCTTCTCGAGGATAGCCTCCAGGAGTGTCAGTTCCACCGAGCGCCCCTCCTCACCTACCTTGAGCATTGGGTTAGCGACACTGAGGTGGAGTACCATGTGGAAGTGATCGTGAAGGCAAACGATCCTCCCACAAGTTGGTTCTTCGAGGGACCCCAGATGGCAACACTACCTCTCACTGTCGAGGCTGCTGCACTCAAGGCACTAACCCGTCTCCGCGGACTTCTTCCGGAGATGGCCGCCAAGATGACAACTCGCTTCTTACCTTACCGGAAGGAAGGTGAAGAAGAAAGCAGCACACTAGCCCCTCCACTGAAGGAAGGACTCTCGCTTCGGTTCCAGACCTACTTTAGTCTATGTGCCGACAGCTTGGCACAAGACTTGGCCTCGGAATCAATGAAGCTTCAAGAAGAACTTCACAAGACCAAGGCACTTCTTCGTCGAGCTCAAGAGAAGACAAATAGGATCAAGAAGGAAGGAGCACCTTCTGGACAGTCCGCTATCGCATATCGAGGCGAAAGGCCCTCCGAGGATGTATCTTCCAAGAATGAAGAACCACCTCGGCGACGCCGGATGACGACAAGGGAATATTGCAAGCTTTTCCCTGCACCACCGACGAAGCACCGTCGTATCCAACTCCTCCACTCCCCCACACCCTCAAGTGACAAGGGGGCCCAGACAGATGAAGACAAGGAGGAAGACCCAGAAGAGCAGGAATACGTGACCGAGCATTCCGCCGCTTAGGCATTATTCGCTACTCGGATATGCCAGTTGTGACCCCTATGGTAGGATAGGTCGTGTAACCCCTATGCGCAGTCGAGTCCTTGTATGGTTCATATGAAACCATCTAGTGTTTGCTTTTGTTGTGTCTGGATGTATGTCGTATTCTTCCTTCGGGAATGTGTAAACGACTACATCACCCATTTGGATTTTAATGAATGTGTTTTGGCCTTTCGGCCCTTGCATGATTTGATTAGTGTCAACACCCACCCCCTTACTAGGCACCCATCTATCTTGCTTTCCCTCTTCCAAGTCATGAGACCTTTTACCGCTCCAACATGATGCCTGTTGTAACTCGTACTGGTACCTCTACCCAGCAGCCTGAAGCCGGAGCATCCGCTCAGTCAGAGGCAGGCCACGACCAAACCAACGACCAAGCTCCACCACCACCACCTCCTCCGAACATGGACATGGCTCAGCTTCTCCAAGCTTTCCGAGAGGAACGCCAAGCCAACACTGCAGCCCTTCAGCTGATTGCTCAAGCTGTCACCAACAACCGCCAGCCAGCGGGGAATGGCAATGGACGTTCCACATTGGCAGAGTTCAAGAAGCATGCACCACCAACCTTTATCAAGACTGCTGAACCCCTGGATGCAGACGACTGGATCCGCTCCATTGAGGAAATACTGGAACTAGTCGGATGCACCGAAGACCGCGAGAAGGTGGCTTATGCAGCCCACTGCCTCGGGGGGACTGCTAGATCTTGGTGGGATGGATTCAAGGTCATGCATGCTGAACAAGACATCACTTGGGTCAACTTCAAGGCAGAATTCCGCAAGGCCCACATTCCTTCCGGAATCATGGCTATCAAAAAGCGTGAGTTCCGAGCCCTGAAGCAAGGAAGTGGCACTGTCAAGGAGTACATGCAGAAGTTCAGTGTTTTGTCAAGGTATGCCCCTGAAGATGTCAGCACTGATGCTGCAAAAAGGGAGCGCTTCATGGAAGGCCTCAATCAGACTCTGCAATACTCGCTTGTCATGTGCGACTGCCCATCCTTCCCTGACTTGGTGAACAAAGCACTTATGCTTGAAGACAAGCGGCGTGCTTTGGAAGACACTCGCAAGCGCAAGTTGGTCAGCAAGGGAAGTTCCAGCAACCAGAAGCCTCGTCCGTGGCAGTCAGCCCCGGCCAAGCCAGCCTATCAGCAACCAAGAGCTCCTGCACCTCGTACCAACCCCCAGCCTCAGCAGTATGCCAACCCAAGGCCAGCTTTCAACCCCAATACCAGTGGTGGCAACAAGATCAATCCAAACCAAGTCACTTGCTTTGGATGTGGTCAGTCCGGACACATCTCAAAGGTGTGCCCCAACAAGAAGCCTGATGCCCCGCGCCCCAATGCGCAGAACCAGGGACAAGGCCGCGGGATGCCACCAAGGAACCCAGCTCCTCGCAATCCACCTAACCATGGGAAGGGGCGTGTGAATCACGTCACTGCTGAAGAAGCCCAGGAAGACCCGGACGTCGTGCTGGGTATGTTCCTTGTCAACTCAGCACCTGCAACTGTCTTGTTTGATTCTGGAGCAACGCATTCATTTGTCACTCAAAGATTTGCATTAAAAAGTGGCATGACCCCTACACCCCTGAATAACCCTATGGTGGTACAAACCCCCGGAGCCGAGATGAGAGCCAAGATAGGCTGTAAGGGAGTCAGTATTACCATTAACGGTGTAGATTTCCTAGCAGACCTCATCGTCCTGAGATCACAAGGCTTGGATGTGATCCTAGGCATGAATTGGCTCAGCAAGCACCAAGGCTTGTTAGACTGTGCCAATCGGACAGTCACTGTGACCAATGACCAAGGAGTCGAAGTCAAGTTTGCTTCCAACTCCTCTTCCACTCAAGCCGCTCAAGTCAACTGTCTGTCTGAAGTTGGGCTAGAGCAAGTACCGGTGGTATGTGAGTATCCTGATGTCTTTCCGGATGAGCTACCGGGAATGCCCCCTGACCGTGACATTGAGTTCATCATCGAGCTCGTGCCCGGAGCAGGACCCATCTATAAGAAGCCTTATAGAATGGGGACGGAAGAATTAGCCGAGTTGAAGAAGCAACTGGAAGAGCAGCTGAGGAAAGGATTTATCTGCCCAAGTGCCTCCCCTTGGGGATCTCCTGTTCTGTTTGTGGCAAAGAGGGACGGTACCATCCGCTTATGCATTGACTATCGTTCCCTCAATGAAGTTACAATAAAGAACAAATATCCACTTCCCAAGATCGAAGATCTGTTTGATCAGCTCAGCGGAGGCAAGGTGTTCTCCAAGATCGACCTCAGATCTGGGTACTACCAACTGAAGATCAGACCCCAAGATATTCCGAAGACGGCATTCGTAACCAGATATGGCCTGTACGAGTGCACGGTCATGTCCTTTGGGTTAACCAATGCCCCAGCTTACTTCATGTATCTCATGAATAAAGTCTTCATGGAATATTTGGAAAAGTTCATTGTTATCTTCATCGATGACATTCTTGTCTTCTCGAAGTCGGAGGAAGAGCACGAGCAGCATCTGAGGATGGTCCTAGACAAGCTTCGAGAGCACCAACTGTATGCCAAATTCAGCAAGAGTGAGTTCTGGCTGCATAAAGTTGGATTCTTAGGTCATGTCTTGACCGAGGAAGGATTATCAGTTGATCCCGCAAAGATCGAAGCTGTGACCCAATGGCAATCTCCAACGACCGTCAAGGAAGTCAGAAGCTTCCTCGGACTTGCGGGGTATTACCACAAATTCGTGGAAGGATTCTCTAGCATTGCACGGCCAATGACTCAGCTCCTCAAGAAGGACAAGAAGTTCGAGTGGACGCCAAAATGCGAAGAAAGCTTCCAAGAGCTCAAGAAGAGATTGACCACCGCCCCAGTTCTGGCAACACCTGATATTCACAAGGAGTTCGTGATATATTGTGATGCCTCTCGAACCGGATTGGGAAGCGTTCTGATGCAAGAAGGCCGAGTCATAGCATACCTCTCCAGGCAGCTACGACCCCATGAGGAGAACTACGCTACTCACGATCTTGAGTTAGCAGCAGTGGTTCATGCCTTGAAGACATGGCGGCATTACCTCCTAGGGAAATGGTGTGAGATCTACACAGACCACAAAAGTCTGAAGTACATTTTCACCCAAAAGGAATTGAACATGAGGCAGCGAAGATGGTTGGAACTCATCAAAGACTATGACCTCAGTGTTCAATATCACCCCGGGAAGGCTAACGTGGTGGCCGATGCCTTAAGCAGGAAGGCTTGCTCTTTGAATGCCATTATTCAAGAAAGGCAGCCAGCCTTGTTTAAGGAACTCGAACAATTCAGTTTGGAATTGGTCACCCCTGGATTTCTGGATCATTTGGAAGTCAGACCGACCTTGATGGACGAAGTCAAGAAGGCACAAGATGGACACGCAAGCATTGAATGCATCAAGAAGAAGATGAAGCTAGGCAAGGCCCCAGGATTCTCCGAAGACGAGCACGGGATTGTTTGGTACAAAGGCCGCATCTGCGTACCAAACAACACAGAGCTGAAGAACCTGATTCTGCAAGAAGCCCACGACACTCCGTATTCCATCCACCCCGGAGGAACCAAGATGTATCAAGACTTGAAGGCACGATTCTGGTGGCACGGGATGAAAAGAGAGATTGCAACCTATGTTGCAAAGTGTGATGTGTGCCAAAGGGTCAAGGCTGAACATCAGCGACCTGCTGGATTGCTTCAACCACTCAAGGTTCCTGAGTGGAAGTGGGATAAAGTCGGAATGGACTTCATCACTGGTTTACCAAGGTCGAATAGGGGACATGACTCTATCTGGGTCATAGTCGATCATTTGACCAAGGTGGCCCATTTCATTCCTGTCAAGACTACCTACTCAGGCAACCAGCTGGCTACTCTCTATATCAACCGAATCGTAAGTCTTCACGGCGTTCCCAAGGAGATTGTGTCAGATCGAGGCACCCAGTTTACTTCAAGGTTCTGGAGAAGATTCCAAGAAGCCTTGGGAACCAAGTTATCTTTCAGCACAGCTTTTCACCCACAGACCGGAGGTCAGACAGAACGAGTAAATCAGATTCTCGAAGATATGCTCCGAGCATGTGTCTTGGCATATGGAGCCAAGTGGGAAGACTGTCTCCCTTTTGCCGAGTTCTCCTATAACAACAGTTACCAGTCAAGCCTTCAGATGGCACCATTTGAGGTGTTGTACGGACGCAGATGTCGCACACCCCTCAACTGGTCAGACACTGGAGAAGGACTAGTCTTTGGACCGGATATCCTCCGTGAAGCAGAAGAGAAAGTCCAACTAGTCAGAGAACGTTTGAAGGCAGCCAAGTCAAGGCAGAAGAGTTATGCTGACACTCGACGCCGAGACATGAGTTTCCGTGTCAGAGATCATGTGTACCTACGGGTAACCCCTCTAAAGGGAACCAAGCGTTTCCACGTCAAGGGGAAGCTTGCGCCAAGATTCATTGGCCCTTTCAAGATCACCGACCGACGAGGAGAAGTGGCTTACCAGTTGGAACTACCACCTGAGCTATCCGATGTGCACAATGTATTCCATGTGTCACAACTCCGGAAATGTCTCCAAGTTCCAGACAAGCCTAATCTCTACAAGGATGTTGATCACCAAGCCATTGATCTGCAGCCTGATTTCACCTACCGCGAGAAGCCCATCTGTATTCTGGATGAAGCAGAACGACGGACACGAAGCCGTACCATCAAGTACTTCAAGGTCCAGTGGAGCAACCACACCGAAGCAGAAGCAACCTGGGAATGTGAAGACTATCTTAGATCCGAGTTTCCCGATCTCTTTTAAGACCTAGTTGAGGAATCTCGGGGACGAGATTCTTGTAAGGGGGGTAGGTCTGTCACACCCTGCATTTTGTAACATGTTATTTGCATCAATGAAGCATGCAAATTTGGACCAGCAAAATTTTTTAGCATCATTTGGCTTTTATTTGGAGTTGAGTTTTTCTTCATGTGCTTTTTCATGTGCTCATTAAAGTCAACTATTACCTCTTGTAGAATTCATCTCCATACCCAAAACTTCTGCCCAATGATCATGCCAAGTGTTATATAACAGTATAGTATTTTCTTACAAAATTAATTTGGCCAAAATGTATTTTACAAATTTAGTTTTCCAAAAACCCCTGAATTGAGATTTGCACTGCAAGTGCTTGATTTAGGGTGAGAAAATTATTTCAAAAGGTACATTTGAGACCTAGTAGTCATAGGACTCCCAGAAACCACAAAAGTATAATTTTAAAAGTTATTTTCCTATTTTATTTAAAAGCTTTTTCTTAAGGCCAGAAATGGTCTTTAATAGGGAAAATTATTTAAGTATTTCAAAAATATTTGCCAAAATTCAGGGAGACTCAGAGGACATATATTGTCCATATATAGGAGTTTCAACACTTGGTCATGTTCAAAATAATGGGCTAATCCCTCTAAAACCCTTTTTGGATATTTCAAGCTTTTGAAATATTTACAAAGGAAATATTCTCCAAAAATTCCAGGGAAATTCTATCATGTCACATATGACATATCTGATGATCTTGCCAAGTCCCATGCCTTGGGAAGCAAGAAAACATCCTCAAAACCCTTTATAACCATTCTGTCCATATTTGAAGTTTGAGCAACTCTACATTGCTAAACTTTCCCAAATGCTCTCAAACTTGGTGCACATGCTAGAAATGCCTAATAAGGCATCTAGACCAAATGGCACAAGATTTGGAATAGAGCAACTTGATCAGATCACCCCAAAACCCTTTCTGTTCAAATGCAAATTTGAACAACTTTACATTACCAACTTTTTACCTGGAGCTTCAAACTTTGTGGGCATGATCAATACCCCAAATGATGAAACTACACCAAGTGGTGCATCAAGGGGAGATGATTAGCTTGACTCAAACAAGATGAAGCCATTTCTGTTGATTTCTAGGGTTCACCAAAGTTACATTGGCTAGTTTCTTCAAATGAGCCCAAATTTGGTGAAGCACCCTATTTTCACATGTCATTCAATCCTGTTAAGTGTCATGGCAAGTGGAGATCATTTGCTTGACCAAACACTGATCAAACACCTTCTGCAGAATTACCAAAACCCTCTTCTTGATCACTTTTACCTTTTACCTTGGCCTCAACTTTCTACCACACGTTCATCTAGTTACTAGCTACCTCCAGTAACTTCCCCAAGTCCCCAGCTCCATGATTGAGGGGTAAAAACCCTAGTTCACCCTGCTGGACATCCATTTTCTACCAAGTCACCAGCCTCTCTTCTCTCTCTCAGCATCTCCAGAGCATCCAAGGCTTCAACCGTAGTGCTTGCATCACCCTGGACCCCCCCAGACACGGTGGACGCGTCCAGAGGCCCAATGGCATGCCGTGGCATGCGATAAGGGCGCTCCAGAGCGCGTTACAGTGCGCCCACGCACTGTAGCTTCGGCCAATCGTCTGCCCCCGACAGCCTCGGGCTCTCCCCTCGCGCCAGTCGATGCCCCTCGACGTCCGCAACCACCCCGGCGCTGTCCCCCCTCCTCCTCCGCCCTCCAGTGGCCGTCGTCACACACGCGCTGGCCGCCCGCAGCCTCCACTCCTCGGGCTCGCACGCGCGCACGGTCTGGGAGCCTCCCCGCTCCTCCTCTCTCCTCTAATGGACGTAGGGCTCGTCCAGCAACACCGCAGACTCGCTCCCGTCGCCTCCCGTGCGCTGTAGCGTCGAGCATGAGCTCGCCGGCGCACCGGTCCACGGGACCCTGCCGTTCCCCTATAAATAGGACCCCCCCGAGCCCTCCTCTCACCACATCTCTCTTAGTCCCCCAGCACCACTAGTTCATCCCCGAAGAGCTTCAGTGCTCGGGATCGACCGGAGCTCCGCCGCGTCGGGCCGCCGGCGATCTCGCAGTACGGGCCTCTTCTGCCTCTCCTTTGTCTCGATCTAGAACCGCCATGCGTCACTGATGCTTTCCCCTCGCTTTCCCCTCTCTGTGGCAGTCGGAATCGGCCGGAGCGACGACCTCCCGAAGCTCCTCCGCCGTCCCACCTCGCCGCCGATGAACCCGACCTCCCCGGCGTGCCGCACCACCACCACTACCTCCGCAACTCGACGCTGAGTCCGTCCCTGCCCTCCGTTGCCATCGCCGTGGCCGGAATCAACGCCGGTGAGCTCGCCGTCGCCGTGGCCGTGAGGTTGGAGATGACAGGCGGGCCCCGCCTGTCATCCTCACCCCTCTCTCCCCCTCCTCACAGCCGCTGACCGCCGGGCCCCGCCCGTCAGGTTTGAAAATCTGACGTGCGCGCGCTGGCGCCCGAGCGGCCGGGCTGGATGCCCTGGGCCGTGCACTGTGGCCCCTCTGGCCCAGTTGCACACGGCATTTTCCTCTTTTCTTTTCTGTAATTATTTCAAACATTTTTACAGAAAAGAATATTGGTCCAAATGAAATAATTCCAACTCTTAAATTCTTGTAATATTCCAACCTATTTAATGGTGTCACTTTCACACACATCCATGAAACTTTTATGTTCTGTTCAAATTTAAATTCAAATTTGAGTAATAAAACTCCTGTTCTAAAATCATTAGATTCCATTCTGTTACTCCAAAATTCCAACTAAGAATTTTCTCCATCTTAGAAATCCCTCTAGTATTTAACAAAAATAAGTTGACATTTTTCTGAGCACTTTGATTTTTCTGTTTTATTTGTGGTCTTATTTTTCCGTTGTTATTATGCGACGTATAGATACCGTATTTGACGAAGTTGCTGAAGAAGAAGAAGGAGAAGGATTTGAAGACTTTGAAGACCAAGCCAATCCAGGCAAGCAGCCCTTTGACCATGATACACTTGTTCTTCGGAACCCGTTTGTTTCCGATGCATGATGATAGGGTTACGGTGGTGACCTAGCTAGTTGAAACCACCACATGATGCATGCTTTACTCTTGATCTTGCCATGTGCTAGATGCAATGCATATGGTTAGTAGTAATGAATAGTGATGCATGTGTGACATGAACCTTCGTGGTTGAAATCTTTGCATAGAACCCCGTCGGGTGCCATTCATGCCCGAGGGAGATGATGATTTGGGTAACCACTTGATGACGAAGTGGTGTACCGAGACAAGTGTGTGTTTTTCAAACGGATTGGTTTAAGTTGCGACCGTTATTCCAACCATACATGTGCAACCACTATACCCCTTATGGGACGGGGCGTTATTGATTACTTAGGCCGATACTAGCATGGTGCCCGCATTACTAGTGACGGGAAGACTTGAGGTCTTTCCCGGGACGGGGTCGTGCTTGGATAGACGACCATGACTGTTTCCACAGGGCACCGGACACACCGTTGGTCCCTTCGGGTATGCGTGACATTGAAATTTGGGCAAGTCCCGTGATCTATTGTTTGTACTCGAGGGCCGTGTACCAACGAGTGGACTCTATGTTAGTGTCGTCTAAGGAAAGATAATGACCGGGTGCTTCCCACGAGTACTTGAGGTACTGCGGGATCGTGGATGACACGAAAGCTTCCCGGATCTTGTGGGTAAAGTGTACAACCTCTGCAGAGTGTAAAACTATTCGAATAGCCGTGTCCACGGTCATGGACAGTTGGGTAACCGCTCTTGGGCTACGTCCAATGTTTGTGAAACCATGTGTGTGTATGAGAGTCAAGGTGGTGACTTGACTCGAGGAGTTGAATCATATTCATGTTGATATCGGTAACCTGCCTTCGAGGTTACGCGAGTTTATTGATGCATAAACCTGATGGTAGAATATTTATCCTAGCCCTTTGCTAGATTGTTCATTATTGTTCAATTGCACTGTTACTTTGTACCACATCTTGGGTTGCTTGCGAGTACATTCAAAGTACTCATTGGCTTGCCACTGGTTATTTAATTGGCCAGGCATGGAGGAACAGGAATTTGAGGAAGAGTTCTTTGGAGACGAACATGCGAACTAGGACGCTATCCCAGTCAGAATGCCTGTAGGGATAAGGCAGATGGCATGGGTTCTACCTATTATCGAAGACTTCCGCTATTTGAGTTATTTGCTATTCAGCCCTTGAGGCTTTATCTATGTAAGACTTGGCCATAATGGCCATAATTTGTGTAAGACGATATGTATGGATGTAAGACTCTTGTTATTCAGCTTCTGTGTGTTCAGTGAGCATTGATCTCTGGGACCACTGTACACGTGCATTCGGTGATCTCGACTTCTAAGTCGGGGTCCCCACATAAACAGAAGAGATGTATGTCGGGGGAAACTGTCCGCCACGAACACCTATGGGACCGGAGCCCCTTGTACGTTGCGGTAAGGGAGCGGAGGGAGCACGGAGAGCAGATCGAGGAACGTACGCGGGCAGTTTTACCCAGGTTCGGGCCGCGCGGACGCGTAAAACCCTACTCCTGCTTGGATTGTATTGAGTTCTTGAGCTCGGGAGCTTGAAGAGCTAGCTACACCGAGCAAGAGAGCTGTCTAGGTTCCGAACACTTTCTACGTTGTGCATGGGCCTCCTTTTATAGCTCAAGGGGTCACCGACAGGTGTCAACGTAGAGGAGGGTAAAAATGTAACTTTGGTGGTAGTTGTAACAGTGCGGGAACAGTGCATAAACAGTGGATGAACAGTGGTCTTCACCTAACCTTGACAGTGGGGGACAAGGGCATTAAATGCCCGTCGCCGTCGACCCCAAAAGCGCCCGTCCATGCTTCTCCGTTCGCCACGGCGGTAGCCTCGTCACCGTGCCGCGCCACCGTGTCCCCCAGGCTGCACAGCCATCTGCCACGCATCCCTGGAAGGGCCCTAGGGCGACGCGTGGGCCGATGAGCTGGAGCGCGGGCACACAGCGCAGGCTTCCCCCGGTAAGCACCTTGCCGGGGCCTTGATCTTGCCGGGCCCGGAAGCTTGTCGCTCCCCGGGTCCCGCCGGGGCGCGTGATGCGCCACGACATGTCTTCTGAGATGCTGTTTTCTGGTCTCCCTGGCAGGCTCCTCTTGCCAGGGTCTCGTGTTAATATGGTAATCTTGAGCCTGGTACGGCCTTCCCGGCAAGCTCCACTTGCCGGGGTCTTGATCTTCTGTCTTGTATACTTTGTTTTTGAATGGCTTCATAAGGACCGAAAAGGTCTCCGGCGAGCACGCGGTAAACCCTGCCGCGGGAAGCTGCTACTGCCCGTGCACAAGTTGGGGTACTAAGGTACCCCTATCTTAGTACACCGACAGGAGCCCCCGGGCCTGGGCCACACACGGTGCCGAGCGCTGTTGGGCCAGGCCCAAAACAGTGCACGGGCACACGCGGCCCACGGCACGCCGTATCTCCTTCCGTATCCGCCGCATCCCTCCCTAACGGCACGCGTCGATTGCGGCGTCGTGGGAGAGATCGTGGCCTCGTTCTTTAATGGGAAATGCGGAACGTCCCCCACTCCCTCCTTAAAAGCAGAGGAAGCCGGGGCAGTTCCTCTCCTTCGTCTTCATTGCGTCTTCATTCTCCAGAAAACTTCCGCTGCTCCTTGCCCCCGCCCCTCCTCCGCCGTCTTCCGCATCCGCGGCGCCGTCGAGCTCCTCGCCTCTTTCCTCACCGCTCCCGCCATGGCTCCGAAGAGCGACAAGGCCAAGAGCGACAAGGCCAAGAAGGAGAAGTCCGAGCAGGCGGCGAAGCTGGCCGCCCTGCGGAAGAGGAACGTGGTCTTCGCGCCGAGGCTTGGCGCGAAGGAGCTGCGGAACAAGTACTATCTGTTCTGGTCAGGGGAGACCAAGGCTCATCCCCGCACCAGAGCCTTCCCCGCCGTCGCCAAAGATCTGTTCCCCGGCGGGTACTTTTTCTTCGCTGCTTTTTTCCACTGCGGGTTGTGCCCTCTGTACTCGGAGTTCTTTTGCGATATCATGAACACATACAACCTCCACCTCCTAGATTTCACTCCCAACGCCATCCTTACGATGGCCGTTTTCGCACATCTGTGCGAAAACTATGTTGGGATTCATCCCAATGTCGCCCTTTTCCGCCACTTTTTCATGCCTAGAGTAGAATCGGGCGCTCCCCTCTCCGGCGGCATCTCCTGGATCTTTCGGCTGAACAAGAAGGATTCATACCTGAAGGGAGAGCTCCGCGGCAAGTGGGAGGAGTGGCGTGCAGATTGGTGCTGGATAGTGGAGGATAAGCCGGAGCCCTTCACCGCGCCGCGCACAACTGCCATAGTGCGCGGCAGAGACTGGAGCGAATTGGCCCCGGAGGACAACAAGCTCAGCATTGCCCTTATTAGGATTATTCGTCTCCGGGTAGCCAAACTGACCATCGGAGAGGTAGGGGCAGATTTCCTCCGCCGCCGCATTGCCCCTTTACAAGAAAGGAAAAGGCCAGCATGGGAATTTGGCAACACGGCGGATATCATGAGGCTACGCCCTGGATTGAACTTCAATTTCACTGCCTTGGAGTTGAAAGGGATGGTCCGGGAACTTTTCAAGCATGACCCGGCCCATCCGGAATGGTTCAGACCTCCCCGGGGAGTGGTGCCGCTGTGCAACAGCACTGCCCGGGATTCATTGCGCGCGATGATGCCTGCGTGCGACTCCCACGGCGTCATCCCCACTTGGATCGAGCCTCCGCCGGACGCCGTGCTGAGCTTTTTCGACAACTTGGTCGAGACGCCCAAGAACGCCGAGGAGAACAAGGGCCTCACCCGAGCCACTACGGCAAGGGATATAGCCTACATCGCCTCCAGGATGGAGGAGGCCGCTGCCGCAGCAGCCGCGGGTGACTTTGGATACACCGTGGACGAGGCACAGGCCGCGGACGAGTCGTGCCAAGCAGAGGAGGCGGAAATCCTCAGGCTGCTCAAGCTTCCGCCCGAAGAGTTTGCCGGGGTTCCTTCCTTGAGGCTTTCCGGGATAGCTGGGGTTGCCGGGGTGAGCGAAGCCGCCGGAGGGAGCGAGGCCGCCGGGCAAGGTGCTGGGTCCAGTGGGCCTGCCGGGGAGGAGGAGGAGGATGCCGAGGCCGATGAAGATACTGGTGGATCTCTGGGACTAGACGACGATGCCTCCTCGTCCTCAGAGAACTCCCCGCCTCCGGCAAGTCCCACGCAACACCCAGGAAAACGCCTCCGCAAGGTGGCGACGGCGACGAGGCCACAAGCGCCTCGACAGCAGCCTGTGCGCCGGGCGACGCGCGCTACCAAGACGAGCCAAGTCGCGAAGGAGGCGCCCCGCGCACCAGCGCCAAGCGGAGGAGGATCCTCCCGGAGTGGAACGGCTGCTACTTCCGCTCCTCGGCCCTCGGCGACAACGGAGGCTGGGTCTTCGCAGCCCACAGCCCCGGAGACCGCCAAGCGCCCGAGGGAGCCTTCTCCGCCTGCTCCTCGCGCGGGAGCATCTCAGGTGGAGTTCGACTTCTCCGCCCTCAGCTCCGACGACGAGGAAGAGGAGTGAGTACTCGCAGCTTGTAATTTCTTTGACTTTGTTTTGATTTTCCTTGTTGATTCTGATCTTGTTTTGCTTTCAGGACCCTGACCCAGCGGATGGCGAAGAGAGCCAAGATCCCCGTGGTCGAGGTTGAAGACGACTCGCCCGCCGCGGCGACTGGGGACATGCCAGCGGCAAGCTTGCCGGATCAACCTGCTGCTCCGAGGAGCAGCCCCCAGCGTAAGTCTGGTCTTGAATTTTCTGTTTGTCGGGCGCGCTTGAAGTTTTTGCTTGTACTAATATCTTGGTCATTTTGTGCAGAAGTGGAGCCGCAGCCGCAGGAGCGCCCGGAGACTGCCCCCGACGAGCTACTTGCCCCACCATCCCTGCCAAGGGCGAGCTCCTCGGCGAGGGAGAGCGCTCCGCCAAGGACGGGCACCCCGCCAAGGGCGGGCACCCCGCCAAGGGTGAGCAGCCCGACAAGGGTGAGCACCCCGCCAAGGGAGGGCGCGGGCGGCCCTCCGCCAGCAAGGGCCACTACTCCGCCGCCAAGGGTGGATTCCCCGGCGAGGGAGCCTGTCTTCGAAGAAGTCCTCGAAGGTAAGTCTTGTAGCTTCTTCTTCTCGGACTTGTCTTTTTGGATATTTGCTTGATCTTTTCTTTTCTTTTTCTTCTGCTAGATCCTCCCGCCCCAGAGCGGATGGAGACGGAGGCCACCGTTGAGGAGGAGGTGCGCGGCGACGGCGGCGACGCCACTGCCACTGAGGGCATGGCTGGAGCCGACGAGCCTGCCGCCGAGGAGACCGCCCCGACCGCAGACGCCGCGGCCGGAGAAGGGACCGGCGACCGCACTGCTGGCCCGGAGGCAACAGGAGCGTCAAGCGCTGCGCCGCCGCCGACCCCTCCGCGTCCACGGAGCGGTCGGGCGTCTATCTTGAAGCCCCCAACGGGATCTTCATACAAGTCCCGTGGGCGCCTTCGTCGCGAGCCCCCGTGGAGGGAGAGACCTACGATGGAGAGGTCCTCGCCTCCGCGGGGTTGAAGGTCGTTGAAGCGCTTGGCGGGAGTGACGAGCCCGAAGAGGAGAAGCTTCTTCGCCAGCTCCTGGCCCTGTACCGGGCCAGGCAGGCGAAACTAGAGTCCCGAGAAGCTCTCACCGCCAAGGCTGGAGCTGATTTGGAGAAGCGTGCTGCGGAGCTCCGCGCCGCCAACCAGGCGGCCCTCCGCAACTTGGCGGAGGAGCGCGAAAGGCTTGCCGAGGAGCAGCAAGCGTTCCTCCTTGAGAAGGCTGAGGCCGAGGAGCAGCAGCGATTGGTTGGTGAAGAGCTGTCCCGGCGAGAAGGAGCGCTCAACCAACGGAAGGTCGACCTCGACGCTCACGAGGACGACCTCACCGCCCGGCAGCGGGCCATTGGCGGAGCGCTGAAGGAGGCGAAGGCCGCCGCAGCCACCGCGGAGACCGCCAAGAAGGATCTTGAGGCCAAGGTGGAGCAGCTGGAGCGGTACCTGAAGGCGAGTGCGGACAAAATCACCGCGCTCAATGTGGAGCGGGAAAAAGATGCCCATACCAACTCTGACCTGCAGGTACGCCTCTCCAAGAAAGGCGACGAGCTCACCGCCGCCAAAGATTCTATTGCTGACTTGGAATTGAAGGTCTCCACTCTGACTGACTCGCTCGACGCTGCCCGGGATCGCGAGACGAAGCTGAAGGACGAGCTCCGCAAGGAACGAGGCCTGGTGGAGAGCGCCGCCGTCTCGGCGAACCAGTTCAGCCGGGCAGTGGAGCAGTGGACTGACGATCTGGTCACCTCCGCTGCCAACATTGACAAGGAGATGATGGCGCTGAGGGCGGAGCACCTCGTGTACTCTCCGGACGAGAACCTCCCCCACAGCGCCAAGCTGAGTCTCTTCTTCAGGGGAATCGCGCCGGGGCTTGCACGGCTGCGGGAGAAGCTCCCCGCGCAGTTGGCCGACGAGTCGCGTCGGCTCTGCGCGGGCACCTTGGAGCGCGTCTTGACGATCCTGGCGCGCCAAAGATGTCGGGGGAAACTGTCCGCCACGAACACCTATGGGACCGGAGCCCCTTGTACGTTGCGGTAAGGGAGCGGAGGGAGCACGGAGAGCAGATCGAGGAACGCACGCGGGCAGTTTTACCCAGGTTCGGGCCGCGCGGACGCGTAAAACCCTACTCCTGCTTGGATTGTATTGAGTTCTTGAGCTCGGGAGCTTGAAGAGCTAGCTACACCGAGCAAGAGAGCTGTCAAGGTTCCGAACCCTTTCTACGTTGTGCATGGGCCTCCTTTTATAGCTCAAGGGGTCACCGACAGGTGTCAACGTAGAGGAGGGTAAAAATGTAACTTTGGTGGTAGTTGTAACAGTGCGGGAACAGTGCATGAACAGTGGATGAACAGTGGTCTTCACCTAACCTTGACAGTGGGGGACAAGGGCATTAAATGCCCGTCGCCGTCGACCCCAAAAGCGCCCGTCCATGCTTCTCCGTTCGCCACGGCGGTAGCCTCATCACCGTGGCGCGCCACCGTGTCCCCCAGGCTGCACAGCCATCCGCCACGCGTCCCTGGAAGGGCCCCAGGGCGACGCGTGGGCCGATGAGCTGGAGCGCGGGCACACAGCGCAGGCTTCCCCCGGCAAGCACCTTGCCGGGGCCTTGATCTTGCCGGGCCCGGAAGCTTGTCGCTCCCCGGGTCCCGCCGGGGCGCGTGATGCGCCACGACATGTCTTCTGAGATGCTGTTTTCTGGTCTCCCTGGCAGGCTCCTCTTGCCAGGGTCTCGTGTTAATATGGTAATCTTGAGCCTGGTACGGCCTTCCCGGCAAGCTCCACTTGCCGGGGTCTTGATCTTCTGTCTTGTATACTTTGTTTTTGAATGGCTTCATAAGGACCGAAAAGGTCTCCGGCGAGCACGCGGTAAACCCTGCCGCGGGAAGCTGCTACTGCCCGTGCACAAGTTGGGGTACTAAAGTACCCCTATCTTAGTACACCGACAATGTAGTTAAGCTTTTTGTTCATCTTGACATGACATGTTTCTTGTATATAGTAACACTCCATTTTAAAATGATAAGACATTCACCATTTACTTAAGAGAGGAATTAGGTTGTAACCAACTACACACCATGAGATTCATTAATTAGAGGTTGACGCATTTATATATGCTAGATATAGGTTATAAGCATCTTATAAAAAAGATATAGGTTAGAAGCATGTCGTCAAAAGATAAAAAGATATATAGGTTATAAGAGTGTGGTCAAGTAGTTTAGGTAGACTAAACCTTTTTTTTTAACTTAATCAACATTTCATCTATTTTTTAAATTCACTTGATCAAACTCATGGCTCACCCGTCACCTTCCTAGTTTTGGAATATACTTACCTTTATGAATGCAAGCACGCACACTCTATCCCAATTACTCACCCGTCATCTAACACATATGTTTTCGATATTTTCTAGGTCTAACTCATCCGAATTGATTTGTTTCTTTTATATCTTTAATTTTTATTTGTACTCGGTGATACATTATGGAATCCATAAAAAAATATCCATAATATGTAATAGGAAATTTGTTTTGTCGATGAATTTTAATAGGCCGGAATTATTATTTTTATGAGAAATCATAAGATGCGTGCATGGAGTAGAAAGATTGGAGGTAGAAATCAAGGGAAAGTCATCCTGCGCCCATGAAGGATCTAATTTATTCTATCTTCCATCTAATATAATCCCTTTCCTTGCTGGCTCATTACATGAAAGCTCCAACTGCTCCCATGTCCTTCCTTGGCTCATTCATGCCATATATGAAGGCTCTAATTTATTCTCTCTCCCATCTAATGTAATATCTTTCCTTGCTGGCTCATTCATGCCATATATGAAAGCTCCAATTTATTATAGGCATGACGCCCTTTTTTCCTCGCTCATGGCCATGCAAGGCTCTATTTTCTTTCCTTTTTAAACTTGGCAGCAAGATTTTTCTTTAAGATCCTTCCCTTCATGTGCTCCCCATCCTCATTGTTTAGGTGGCTTATTAGTTTCAACTCAGAAACATATAAAAGTTGGTGGAATCTGATAGAAAGGAGCGAGGTGGGACTATTGATAAGGAACATCCTTGTTTCAGCACAAGCCATAACATGGTTTCGTTGGTTACTGTTATTTATACGGGAAGTGGAGGTCTTGAGTTCGAGTCCCTCACAGGTGCATTATTTTTACTGCTCCTCCATCAATGGAAAAAAAAACTGCAGCAGGCCTACTCGCGTGGCACAAGCAGCAATCTGCGCGCACAGCCCAAGCGAAGGACGTACAGGAGGGAGACATATCTGGTATGGGGCAATTCGGATTTAAGTAGGACGAAACCGACCCTATATATAGAGAGAAGAGAACCCCCAGTTATAACTAATCTGTGGCTATCTCAGCTGGTTGCCCCTCAAGGGGTGGAAAAGTTGAGGTTCTGGGTTCGATATTTGATAAGAACAAAAAAAATTCCAGTCAAACCATTTTTATATAGAAATAAAAAGGTAGATAAATCTCATCCATCAATCTTTATGATTAACACAAAATCAACGGATATAAAGATGTAACGTATGGAGAACTATGAAAGCCTCCGTCATTTATTATTAGGTAAAGATTTGCATATCAAAACTATGGGTACTAAAAATATCATCTTCATCAAATGTAGCATCCCCAAGCTTGGGACAAACATTAATTGCAGCAAATATATTCTCAAAAATGTCATTCTCATCAACCATAGCAACCCCAAGCTTGGGCCTTTTCAGATCATAAGCATAATCACTCTCATCATTCATAGTATGGATAGCACCGACAGTATAGCAATTATCATCATCACAATGAGTAATGTGAGCAACATCATTTGGAAGGTGTCAGGGATATTACTAACAGGTCTAAACCGGCCAGGAGGGTACACAAAATCAACGGATATAAAGATGTGACGTATGGAGAACTATGAAAGCCTTCGTCCTTTATTATTAGGTAAAGATTTGCATATCAAAACTTGGGGTACTAAAAATATCATCTTCATCAAACGTAGCATCCCCAAGCTTGGGACAAACATTAATTGCAGCAAATATAGTCTCAAAAATGTCATTCTCATCAACCATAGCATCCCCAAGCTTGGGCCTTTTCATATCATAAGCATAATCACTCTCATCATTAATAGTATGGATATCACCGATAGTATAGCAATTATCATCATCACAATGAGTAATATGAGCAACATCATTTGGAAGGTGTGAGGGATATTTCTAACAGGTCTAAACCGGCCAGGAGGGTACAAGGATATTACTAACATCATTTGGAAGGTATAGGCGTTAAATGCACGGATGGCGTCACGACGGTTTAAAGCGACTTGAGGGGATGACGTCATGCCGGTTTACCAAGCATACTGAAGCTGCAGAAAGGAAAATCTGTACAAGACTTTGGAGATTGACATGAACAGGTTCAAATCAATCTGGGGCCTAATGTCAGGGATATTACTAACAGGTATAAACCGGCCAGGAGGGTCCGGTTTACGTTATCAAGATTATATTATCAGAAGCCCAGCGGAGTATGAAGTAGAAGATTATAGCCCAAGAGGCTTAGAGCCCATGTGTTAGGGCCCATGATTTGTAAACCGTCATACTATGTACTTGGGATGTAAGATAGAAAGAATAGAGACCGAGGCAGACACGTTTATGAGCCGGCCTCGGGACTCTGTAAACCGGACCGGGCGTCGCCTCTATATAAAGGGACGACCCGGCGACAGTTCACGGGAGAGAACAACAACTCGAGACACAGGCAAAGCGGATTTGCTCCCTGGTCATCGAAACCCAAGAATTACCACACCAAACTAGACGTAGGCTTTTACCTTCATCGAAGGGGCCGAACTAGTATAAAATCCATGTATCCTTCGTCCACTTTAACCCATTTAAGCTAATCCGTAGCGATGGCCTCACGACTAAGTCCTTTTGCTAGGACATCTGTCGTGCTAAATCCACGACAGTTGGCGCCCACCATGGGGCTATCGCACGATGGTTTCGAGTTCTTGAAGGGCAGCTTTGAAGGACTCAAGGTCTACGCAGTGGGCCGGATGACTAAGAGTCGTCGCGGCCGGATCTACATCGACGATGCAGGCTGTGGCCCCGAGGCCGATTCAATCGAATACGGGTAACGGGTCCCCTTCGGCGGCATCCACGTCTTCATCGGCAAGATCAGCGAACCGGGCCCTGAGCCGGACATCTTCCCCAACATCGTCGAGTTGGCTCAGCGTGCGAGACCTGCCTGGATTCAGCCCGCCCTGAAGCATGTCTTCGTTGGAGCAATGCATGGAGTACAAGCCGAGGACGGATCGGACTCTAGCGGCGAGTCTGTTGTTTATTCCGGCGATGAATCTTCTTCCGGAGAGACCGAATCTTTGTATCTGCTGCAGGATGGCCGGTCTGAGGGTCGTTCCGATGGCGACAGTATTCCGGACCCCCTTGATCCGCCAAATAGGGTTGCTATCTTCATGGCCGAATCACAACCCGTATAGCAGACCTCAACAACAGGGGCGTTGATGTCAGAGGCAATGGGAGCTAGGGCTGGAGATCCTCCCCCGTCGCCATCTGATACTTTATCTATCTTGGTCAATACCTTGACAGCACTAGTAACAGCAGAGGTAGAACATGCCAACAAGGAGCAGCATGACGCGGAGGTCGCTCAGGTGAAGATCCGGATTGAACAGGCCAAGTTGGACCTGGCAGCTGAGAAAGCTAGGATGGCTAGAAAGCAGGCGGAGCTAGAGGCTCAGGCCTATCGGCTCATGTTAGATCAGACCGCTTCACAAGGGGTAATGATGAGAAGACAACGATCTCACCTGCCACCGGTTTATGAGGCAAGGAATATCTTTAGCACGCCAGGCGCAGGGACCAGTATCCAGCCAGAGGTAAACCGGGGAGGAGCACCAGGAACAGGCGCGTCGGTTCATCCACCGGCCGCAGAGACAAATCGCCAAGTTGTGCCGACCCAACATGTGCCCACCCCTCCTGGTCATTATTCTAATCCGTTGGACAACATAGTTGCTGCCGCTTCACGGCTGGCCACCCTTCCCATTGAAGGAACGTCCCCCATAGCAGTGGAGGCATGACGGGCTAAGGAGTTGTTGGACACGGCGCTAACTCAACAGCAAGCTTATTCCTATAGCAGGGAGAGGATTCATTCAACCCCCCGCCCGAGCTGAAGTTATACGAGGCGTCTGGATGAACCGGCTATATCAAGCAGCGCACGGAGGTGTCATCAGCAGAGGCGGGATAATCCGGCAGGAGAAGAGGCACACGCTCAGGAGGTGGTGGATCAGGCCAGACAGCGCCAGGAGGCCGAGGTAACAGCACAGTACGAAGCCCGTCAGGCGATGCCGGTTCGTCCCACCACCACAATTGAACCAGGGGTCATGTCCAGTTCCTTGGGCGTGCCGTGTCTCATCCCCGCTTGACGGAACGTGAAACTACCCAAAGATTTTAAAGGTCCGCGCAAGGTGCCCAACTACACGGCGGATCTTGCTCCGGAGGCATGGGTTGAGAGTTATGAGATGGCAATGGAGATGCTCGATATGGATGAGGCGGCATGTGCCAAGTATTTCACAATGATGCTCGAGGGCATGGCCCGAACTTGGCTAAATGGTTTACCACCTAACTCCGTCGGATCATGGGCTGAGCTACGGAGCCGGTTTATCAAAAATTTCAAAGACACGTGCATGCAGCCAATGTCTGTTGTCGACTTAGCTCTTGCGTTCAAGGAGATCAGGAGTCTACAAGCAGTTGGGTGCGTCGAGTGTCCGAAATCTTGCACTCCTCCAATAGCATCAACCCAAGCACAGCGGTGGTAACCTTGGAAAATAATTGCCGGTTTGAGCCTTTGAGGCAGAAGTTGGACGGCTTAAACATGATTGCAATGACATGGGAACGCTCATGGGCGCTTTAGTAAAGTATGGAGACTCTGACAACACCAAGCATCCAGACACAGATGGAGACAAGTCGGGGAAAGCAAGCAAGAATGGTAAACCGCCGTGTCGGTGTACAAAAAGGGGGGTACATTTTTTGTACCCCTATGACTGTGCACGGGCAGTCTGAGCCACGGGCACCACCACACCGAGCACGGCAAGGGAGGTGAGCCAGGGTAAGACCGAAGCTCGATGAAGACTGAAGCCCAAAGCCAAGACCACAAAGAGCAAAGGGACGAAGCGGATTCCCCCGGCAAGATCCTTGCCGGGGGCAGCTTTAGCAGCCCCGGCAAGACCCTTGCCGCGGCAATTCGCTCCACACCTACGAAGCGGATCACCCTTGAGTCCACTGCCCCAATGGGGCAAGGATTCGGGAGGCATCCCCGTAGTGGCGTGCAGATCTTTGTGAAGACATTCAAGATCGGATACACGCACTAAGAAGACGACGACCCTTGGCGGGATCCCAGCCAAGGAGCACCACAAGGCCTCCGGCAAGCACCTTGCCGGGGATGACAGCAGGCGCCGCGGCAAGACCCTTGCCGGGACCCCCGGCAAGGCTGTCCGCAGGGCCACCATCACGCCAAAGCCAATTAAGCTTCCACCGCGCCATGCAGTTGCCGACCCAACCAGCTGGGCAGGCACCTGCGTGGCAACATGCAGATCATCGTGGAAGACCCACCATTGCGCCACCTCAGCTGCCTGCCTGCCTACATGGCATCTCAGGCATCGCTGGCCAGGGCGCGTGTCGACACAAGAAGGAGCGGCGACGGACAAGACGGACGTCTTCCCTCGCCCCCGATAAAGCAAGGACACCTAAGCTAAGCGCATTAAATGCGCCTTATCATGTAATGCGAGGGATAACCTTGCATCACTGTACCCTTTCCACCTCCTGTGTGCCACTGTGGCAACCCCTTTCCCCATAAAAGGAGACCCGAGGCGACCAGGAGAAGGATTCGGCTTTTCAGAACTCCCCACGCCCATAGCTAGCTGAAGAACACATATATACAAGCCACCAAAGCAGGAGTAGGGTTTTACGCATCCTTGCGGCCCGAACCTGGGTAAAGGAACCGTGTGCTAACTGTTGGATCCGCTCTTCTCTCAACCCCGCGCCCCGCAACCGTAGTAGAGATTCTTGTGATCCCATAGGTGTCGATCCAAATGCACCGACATCTTTGGCGCGCCAGGTAGGGGTGCAGTTGTGAGAATCGGCTTTAGCAGTCAGTTCGACGCTTCTACATCATCATGGCGCCCAAGAAGAAGACGACGGTGGCGGTTGGCCAGTCGGAAGCCGGACAGCCCGTCCCGACGCGGGCGAGCAGCGGACCGGTCGCGGAAAGGACCCGGGGCGCTGCTCGTGAACACCAACGCCGTCCCAGCAGCCGGAGTTTGGGAGGTGGCGATGTTTGTGCGCCTTGTAACGGGCCACACACCGCCAGTTCCAAAGATGGAGCCAGGCCCTCCGCGAGTGGCGCGGGACCTTCCAAGGTCGCTACCGCATCACCCGAAGGCGACGCAAGGGCCTCCAGAACTCCCACGCCGGCACCAACAGTGCGCTCCTCTCAAGCAGCGCACGACGAACGGCGTCGTCACACCGAAAATCTCGGGTGTCGCCATGGGAAGAGCCCCGAGCGCCACTCCCGGGACGTAGAAGACCTGCCCGCTCGCCGAAGCACTGGTGGAGACGGTATGCGACCGCGAGATCGTGATGGAGCTCCTCCTGACATGGTTAGGGGTCGAAGCGCGTCGCGGTCCGGGGAGGTTTCGCTACCGTTAACCCCAACCGAAGCCCTGGCGCGTGATACGTCCAAAACGTATCTATAATTTCTGCTTGCTCCATGCCTCTTTTGGGTGATATTGCTATGATATTTATACACTTCCATACACTTTTGATCATATTTGGACTAACCTATTAACTCAGTGCACCCCAGTGCCAGTTTCTGTTTTCTGCTGTTTTTGTATTTCAGGTTTTCCCATTACGAGAACTGCCAGAAAAATCCTGGAAAAAATATATAAAAAACCAGCGTTCCAGAAGCTTCCTGGCAGCCGAAGTAGGGCCGGAGGGGGGCCACCAGGGCTCCAGGCGCCCTGGTGGCGCGGCCCCCCTCCTGGCTGCGCCGGGGGGGCGCCTGGGCCCCCCAGGCCTCCGCTGATGCCCCCCTTTGGCATATATTTATATCGTGTCCCGAAACCCTCGAGACGGGAACCCTTTTTCGCGATCTCAACTCTGTTCCACCGCCGCCGCGCTTCCAAGATCGGGAGCACCAGGAGAACTCTTCCCGGCACCCTGCCGGAGGGGAGGATCACCACCAGGAGCTTCTCCACCACCATGGACGCCTCCCGGATGAGTTGTGAGTAGTCTCCCTTGGACCATGGGTCCATGACCAGTAGCTATGTGATGTTCTCCTCCCGTTCTTGTGCTTCACTAATTAGTCCTCGTGAGCTGCCCTACATGATCGAGGCACATATGTAATCCTTATGCTGTTGCTATGATGAGTTTGCTGGGATCCGATGGATTGTGAGATTATGTTCAGATTGTGTTTGAGTAATATATTTGATCTACCTCTTTTATATTTATGTTCGTAAGTAATTCTTGCATGTTCTCCGTTGTTATTTATTGCTTTGGCCAAGTAGTAGGTAGTGACTCCAAGAGGGAAAGTTATGCTTGATTGTGGGTTCATGCCCCTCGATGACTAGCTTGAGTGACAGAAACATGAGTCTAGGGGATGTGCTGTTGCCACAAGGGGGAAAACAACGGTGCTTGTGCCCGCGGGTGCAAGGATTGTTTACTTTACGCAAAGTTCTTTTAATGCAGTTGTCTGTTGCTTTGAGTTTACACTATGGGTGGGACTCGCAACTTAATACCAGCGAGATGTTCTGGATAGATATCTCAAGGTGGATGATTAGTAGTAGATGCAGATGGATTTCGGTCTACTTGCCTTGGCGTACCGCCCATGCTTTGAACCTCTACCTTTCTTGCAACATAGTTAGCATTGGTTTGCGCACATAATTCTGTCAATTGCCCAGCTGTAATTCGTTTACCTCACATAGCTGTTTTATCGTCTTTTGGGAGAGAGACATCACTAGTGAACATCATGGGACCCTGGTCCATATTACCATCACTGATCACATCCGCTATTTACTTTACGCTTTTACTTACTATTTGCAGCAAAACCTATCACTGTTATCACTTGCGTTTGGTCCTTTGTAAACGACAAGGCCGGAGGGATTGACAACCTCTCTGTACTCGTTGGGAGCAAAGTTATTTGTATCTGTGTGCAGGTCCACGTTGATTGCTAATATCTGGCGCCGTTAGCAGTTGACACCTTCTTGTTGAAACTGGGAGTCTCAGGGGAAATCGATCCTTGGTATCTTTGCCAAGGGAAAACTTCCGCTACACTGCATCTCAAACCTTCCACTTGGGGTAACCAACGAGGGGCGAGAAGCCATCAAGCAAAGTTTTCTGGCGCCGTCGCCGGGGACTCCACTCTTCAAGATAGGGGAGTTGCATGCTATCTTTTACCTTTGCTTTTTAGTCTTGTTAGTTTACCTTTCAGTTTTGCTTTAGTATCTTTTATCGAAAATCACAAAAATAGTTATCTTGCTTGCTTGCTGCTATGGGTTCCACCGAGAACACCAAGTTGTGTGACTTCACTAGTCATAACAACGATGACTTTATTTGCACACCTATCACTACACCTGCCACTTCAGCACCTTCGTATGAAGTTATACCTGCTTTACTGAACCTAGTTATGAAAGATCAATTCTCCGGTGCTGGAGATGATGCTGCTTTACACTTAAACAATTTTGTTGAACTTTGTGATATGCAAAAGTACCAAGAAATAGATGGTAATATTGTTAAGCTTAAGCTTTTTCCTTTTTCCTTGAGAGGAGGAGCTAAAATTTGGTTTCAGTCTTTGCCTAGAAATAGCATAGATTCATGGGACAAGTGCAAAGATGCTTTTATTGGAAAATACTATCCACCTGCTAAAATTATCCAACTAAGAAGTAACATAATGAATTTTAAACAATTGGATAATGAACACGTTGCCCAAGCTTGGGAACGTATGAAATTTCTTGTCAAGAACTGCCCTACTCATGGTTTGACTACTTGGATGGTTATCCAAACTTTTTATGCAGGCTTGAACTTTACCTCGCGGAACTTGTTAGATTTGGCCGCGGGAGGAACTTTTATGTCAACTACACTTGGTGCTGCCATGAAGCTTCTCGATGAGATGATGACCAACTATTCCCAATGGCACACCGAACGCGCTCCAACAGGTAGGAAGGTAAACTCTGTCGAGGAGATTTCCTCCCTAAATGAAAAAGTTGACTTGATCATGTCTCTACTTTCGAAGCAATCTTCTGTTGATCCTCGTGATGTTCCTTTAAATTCTTTGATTGCTCAAGAACAAGTAGATGTGAACTTTATCTCTAGAAACAATTTTAATAACAATGCTAATAGGAGTAATTTTGGTAGCAATCCTAGACCGTTCCCCTCTAATTCTTATGGGAACAACAATGCTTATCCTAGCACCAAGAACTCCACTACTGAACTAGAGATTATGCTTAAAGATTTCATCACTACCCAAAAAGCCTTTAATAAGAGTGTAGGAGAAAAACTAAACAAACTAGATGATCTCTCTTCGAAGGTAGACAATTTAGCCAATGAGGTAGAATTGCTTAAAATTAGAACTTCTCCTCTTGAGGAGAGGAAGGTCACTCCTATGAATGCTATTCAAGTGCAAATTAATGAAAACATTAGGATGTTGGCTAAACTTAAAAGAGAGATGGGCTAGAGAAAGGGAGGAAGAAGATAGAATTAAGAACCTTCCTACCCACCACACTGTTGCTACTATCCAAGTTGTTGAGGATATCCAAACTCTTAGCACCCAATGCACTCCTGGTCCCATTGGACCTATTAATGGTGATGCTATGACTATAGAAACTACCAAACAAGTGAACCTAAAGGACACCACTACCACCTTACTTGATAGTAGTGACCTTGATTTTGACAATTGCACTCTTACCGAAGTTATTGATTTCCTTCACAAGATGTCTAGAGATCCCCACACTAGCACGCTTAATCTTGCCTTCACAGAGCATATCACTAATGCTCTCATCAAAGCTAGGGAGGAGAAACTTAGAGTAGAAGCCTCCATACCTAGAAAGCTAGAAGATGGTTGGGATCCTATGATTAAAATTAAGTTGAATAACTTCTCTTGCTATGCTTTATGTGATGTTGGAGCTAGTACCTCTGTTATGCCCAAAAGAATATATGATATGCTTAAATTGAAACCTTTTGATTCTTGTTCTTTAGGTGTTCGTCTTGTTGATTCTTCCATAAAGAAACCTTTGGGGAGGATCGACGATGTTCTTATCATTGTAAATGACAATTATGTTCCCGTTGATTTTACTATTATGGACATTGAATGTGAACCTTCTTGTCCAATTATTTTGGGACGTCCTTTTCTACGCACCGTTGGTGCTATCATTGACATGAAAGAGGGGAATATAAAATTCCAGTTTCCTCTCAAAAAAGGGATGGAACATTTCCCTAGAAAGAAGATTAAGTTACCTTTTGAGTTCGTTATACGGGCTAGCTATTCTTTTACTCTGGATAAAACTTGATCTCTATGCATTATGCCTAGCTTAAAGGCATAAAAGAAAGCGCTTTTGGGAGGCAGCCCACATGAATAAAATTTTATTTTGCTTTTTGTTGTGTCTTGATGTTGTTACTACAGTAGCATCATTATTGTATCTTTACTTTTCAATTTTGTGCGAAGTGTAGCCTCTGATTGCAAGAAAGTTCAAAAGTTGTGACGTGCTGTCCAGAAAACAGATTCTGTCCTTGGATAGAAAAATTCGTATAAAATCACCAGATCATCTTTTTGGTCTGAATTTTTTCGACAGCGTGCTCTATACAATTGTCTTTCGTGCATCTGTTCTGAGTTTTTTGATTAGAGTTGCAGAAGTGCCCCGAAAAAATCATTTACTACCTGCTGTTCTGTTTTTCACAGATTCTGTCCTGTTTTGCCTTTCCTTCATTTTGCAAACCTTGAGCTTGCTTTTTCTTTGCAAAAACCTTTTGGCAATCTTGAGAAACAGTAGACCTTCAAGAATATCCTTATTTCCAGCAAGGAACAATTATTTTATTATGGGTACTAACCTCGCTAATCAGATTATGATGAGTTATGTATGAAGGGAGTTTTCAAGTGTGCGAGGGAAGATGATAAAAAGATTCAGGAGTGTCAAACGCTCAAGCTTGGGGATGCCCCCATGCACCCCCAAGAAATATTCAAGGAGACTCAAGCGTCTAAGCTTGGGGATGCCCCTGCGCATCCCCTTCTCCATCAACATTATCAGTTCGTCTTTCGTTCCACTATATTTTTATCACTTCATGTGTTATGTGCTATGCTTGGAGCGTCTTGCTTTTAGTTTCCTTTTTAGTTTTCTTTAGCTTTTCATAACGAGTCGGAACTCAGCTTTCTTTGTGTGGGAGAGAAACACGCTCCACTTCTACCTAGAACATAACATAGAATTTTCATGTCTATCCTTGCTGTGTGTGTTCTTTGTCTTTCAATAGCTACTATCATGCTCAGCTCTTAGTTTTCATGCTTATCTTTTTAAAGAGCTTTTGTTTAGTTGGTTGCTTGAACTCTCTTTAGTTATCATGATTATCTTATTAAGAGAGTTTGCTTCTGTTGCATGGTTGATATGTCTATGATGAAAATGCTACGTGCATAATGGTGCTTAGTAGTTCATGTTTTCTTATGGTTAGTCTCAAATAGCTGGGGGGTTCCCAATGTGTTATTGGAGTACCAACATGATTTGTTTGCCTATGATGTGGTATGGTTTAGTAATATCTTCCTTCAAGAATTTATTTTGATTGACTTGGCGTATGCTCACGCATATTTAAGACTGTAAAGAAAGTCTGTCAAGCCTTGATGATCTTTTGTTTCTGAGTAGAGATATAACTTCCATGCCTGATTCAATGTTGCTTTGTCGCTCTGCATGATTATGACCATCATTGCTCTCTTAGTTGGTCGCTCCTAGTCTTTTGCTAACCTTCGCCTGTACTAAGCGGACTGACTACTTGTGCATCCAAATTCCTTTAAACCAGTTATGCCATATGAGTCCACCATACCTTCCTACATGGTATTTACCTGCCATTCCTAACGGAGACTTGCATGTACCATCTCGAAATTATTCAAAAAAAATGCATTTCTGTTTTGTGCCTCTCTTTTAAGTTCATGAGGAAGTAGTAGTTAATTCATGATCTTTTTAAGTTGAACAAGCTTCACCCCGGGATTGCATGTCTAATGTGCAAACCCATAACACGAGAAGGAACTGGCATTGAGTGCGCCCGGCTCAAAATTAATATAACAAACAAACCCTCCTTCATGCTTTGTTCATGAGAAATCAGAAAACTTTGGCAGTGATAAACAAAGGAGATTAAGAGGATGTGATCGTCCTCATTCGGGAGCCGTTCCTCGAAACTTGTCCATCTCAAGAAGTGATTGAGTTGTCTGCTAGCATTCGTTGACGGAACATGCATGATCAAAATAATAATAATTATTACCTCTGTTTTTAAAACCAAGAGCTCTGGTACATGTTTTGTCTTTGTTTCCGACTACGGGTTTTCAACCTTGCCAACAAAAGCCACGGTTCGAGAGTCTCCACCTTCTTTTAAAAGCACCAACTACTGAGAGCATGATTGTCATTCTGAGTGTAATGTGCATTGTCCCAAAGTAGCATTGTCTTTTGCATGATTGTGATATCGTTTATTCTGAAATCATTGTATCTAGTCGTCACTTAAACATTGGAGGTGCCCCTGCATTTATGTTTTGCTTCACTAAAGGGGGCAAGCAAGATATCACTTTATCATATTTGCACACCATGCTCGTTACAAATCTATTTGATGTTTCATTATCATATTGTAAAACTTTCCGTTCTTTGTGATTTTCTCATAAGGCAACTTGATTACCACAGATTCATTGTCTCAGTAAGCTTTTGTCATATGACTATGAAAAATCCTTATATGGTTAATAGCATGTCACCACAGAAATTATTCTTGTTATCATTTACCTACTCGAGGACGAGCAGGAATTAAGCTTGGGGATGTTGATACGTCCAAAACGTATCTATAATTTCTGCTTGCTCCATGCCTCTTTTGGGTGATATTGCTATGATATTTATACACTTCCATACACTTTTGATCATATTTGGACTAACCTATTAACTCAGTGCACCCAAGTGCCAGTTTCTGTTTTCTGCTGTTTTTGTATTTCAGGTTTTCCCATTACGAGAACTGCCAGAAAAATCCTGGAAAAATTATATAAAAAACCAGCGTTCCAGAAGCTTCCTGGCAGCCGAAGTAGGGCCGGAGGGGGGCCACCAGGGCTCCAGGCGCCCTGGTGGCGCGGCCCCCCTCCTGGCCGCGCCGGGGGGGCGCCTGGGCCCTCCAGGCCTCCGCTGATGCCCCCCTTTGGCATATATTTATATCGTGTCCCGAAACCCTCGAGACGGGAACCCTTTTTCGCGATCTCAACTCTGTTCCGCCGCCGCCGCGCTTCCAAGATCGGGAGGACCAGGAGAACTCTTCCCGGCACCCTGCCGGAGGGGAGGATCACCACCGGGAGCTTCTCCACCACCATGGACGCCTCCTGGATGAGTTGTGAGTAGTCTCCCTTGGACCATGGGTCCATGACCAGTAGCTATGTGATGTTCTCCTCCCGTTCTTGTGCTTCACTAATTAGTCCTCGTGAGCTGCCCTACATGATCGAGGCACATATGTAATCCTTATGCTGTTGCTATGATGAGTTTGCTGGGATCCAATGGATTGTGAGATTATGTTCAGATTGTGTTTGAGTAATATATTTGATCTACCTCTTTTATATTTATGTTCGTAAGTAATTCTTGCATGTTCTCCGTTGTTATTTATTGCTTTGGCCAAGTAGTAGGTAGTGACTCCAAGAGGGAACGTTATGCTTGATTGTGGGTTCATGCCCCTCGATGGCTAGCTTGAGTGACAGAAACATGAGTCTAGGGGATGTGCTGTTGCCACAAGGGGGAAAACAACGGTGCTTGTGCCCGCGGGTGCAAGGATTGTTTACTTTACGCAAAGTTCTTTTAATGATGTTGTCTGTTGCTTTGAGTTTACACTATGGGTGGGACTCGCAACTTAATACCAGCGAGATGTTCTGGATAGATATCTCAAGGTGGATGATTAGTAGTAGATGCAGATGGATTTCGGTCTACTTGCCTTGGCGTACCGCCCATGCTTTGAACCTATACCTTTCTTGCAACATAGTTAGCATTGGTTTGCGCACATAATTCTGTCAATTGCCCAGCTGTAATTCGTTTACCTCACATAGCTGTTTTATCGTCTTTTGGGAGAGAGACATCACTAGTGAACATCATGGGACCCCGGTCCATATTACCATCACTGATCACATCCGCTATTTACTTTACGCTTTTACTTACTATTTGCAGCAAAACCTATCACTATTATCACTTGCGTTTGATCCTTTGTAAACGACAAGGCCGGAGGGATTGACAACCTCTCTGTACTCGTTGGGAGCAAAGTTATTTGTTTCTGTGTGCAGGTCCACGTTGATTGCTAATATCTGGCGCCGTTAGCAGTTGACACCTTCTTGTTGAAACTGGGAGTCTCAGGGGAAATCGATCCTTGGTATCTTTGCCAAGGGAAAACTTCCGCTACACTGCATCTCAAACCTTCCACTTGGGGTAACCAACGAGGGGCGAGAAGCCATCAGCGCGCGCGCAGTTGCTCCTCGACTTTCCTACCGTTACGGGGAAACTCGACGAATGGAGAGCCACCATCTGAAGCCTTGTCGCAGTCGCCAACAAGGATGACCCAAATCCGGCGGAGCTCCCAAGTCGACGCTCCGATAGAGTCCCACGCACCGGTGGCAAGAGGACCGGTAGCGCCGTGGGTACGGTGCATTCGCCTCCTCCTCGCCTAGTACCGCATGTGTCGACTCGTCGGGACGTCGTGGGCGACGCCATATCCATAGCGTCGTCCGACCAACGGACCCACGGCGACCAGCGTCAAGTTCTTAAGAGCGAGCTCATGAAGACGCTCGAACCACCATCGAGCGCCGGCGCGGAGCGCGCCACCAGTCAGACAGGCGAGCGGGCCCTGCTGTGGATCGCCCAGCACCGGAGAGCCCTGGAAGTCTACCTTACGAGGTAGGCTATCCGGCTTTTACCCGTGAGCTGCGGCAGTTCCAGTGGCCCACTCACCGCACCTTCAAGCCTGACGTTGGCAAGAAGTACAACGGCAAGACCCACCCGTCGGAGTTCCTCAACATCTACACCATCGCGATGCAAGCTGCCGGAGCCCGCGACGATAAGCTGCTTGCGAATTACTTTCCGTTAGCTCTTAAACCTAACGCCATGTCGTGGTTGATGCACTTGCCGGTAGACTCTATTTCCTCCTGGTCGGACTTGTGCCATGAGTTTGTTGGCGCCTTTACCAGAGGCCACCAAGCCCATGGCCAAGCGAGTGACCTGCACGTCATACCCCAGAAGGAAGGCGAGAGTCTGCGCAAGTATATACAGAGGTTCAGCCGGGTGCAGTACAACATCCCTGATGTTCACCCAGCCGCCATCATCAACGCGTTCCATCAGAACGTGCGTAACCGCAAGATGCGTGAAGAACTGGCGATGACCAAGGTGAAAGATGTGGCGGAACTCTATGCGCGGAAACCGACTCTTCAGATGAGGATACTGCCACCCGGGCGAAGAAAGGCCAGCACCGCAACAGGAAGCGCAAGGGTAAAGCCGTACTTGCCGTCGAGGGATCTGATGACGCCGGCTCCGCCAAGAAAACCAGGGCCGGTGACCCCGGCAAGGAGATTGCCGGGTGCGTCGCCTGCCGAGCCTTGGCGGCTGCCGAGAAGCCAGGGAACTCCGGCAAGCGATACTGCAAGATCCATCGCACCAAAGGCCACGATCTCCAGGACTGCCACCAGGTTGAGCTCCTCGCTGAGAAGCAAAGGGCTGAATACGAGAGGCGGGACAAGGAGAAGGGCCAGGACGGTGCTAAGGGGTCCGGCAAGAAGCGTGACGGCCAAGCTGGCCATCGCGACAAGGATAAACAGCAGGAGAGGCCCGCCCGGGGCCATGACAGAAGGCCAGAAGACGACAATCACGAAGGGGACGACGAGTCCGGCGATCAATAGTTTCAGAAAGCCACAGAGGCCATGTGCGTCGATGGCGGCGCCTTGCTGCATACTTCCCACCGCCAACTTAAACAGTGGGCGTGTGAGATTACAGCCGCGGAGCCGTCGTCCGGTGCCCAAAAGCCGCTGAAATGGTCCAGCACGCCTAACATTTTTGACACTGAGGATCACCCTGATCGCACCACTGCGGTCAGGTTCTTGCCATTGTTGGTTTCACCAACAATATGCAACCTCAAGGTGACGAAGATGCTAGTCGATGGTGGGGCCGGTCTGAATTTGCTCTCGCCCACCCTGGTCCAGAAGCTACAGATTCCTGACGAGGACCTCGAAGAAACGGGCACATTTAAAGGGGTCAACCCGGGGAGAAGCCAACCAAAGGGGAAAGTCACGCTGCCCGTGACTTTTGGGTGTGATCTGAACTACAGGACAGAGAGGATCGTGTTCGATGTTGCCAAGATCCCGTTGCCTTACAACGGGATCCTTGGCCGCCCAGCGCTGGCCAAGTTCATGGCAGCGTCACACTACGCCTACAACACCCTGAAGATGCCAGGACCTGTGACGATCATCACCATCCCCTCTGATAAGAAAGATGCGCTGATATGCGCCGACCAACTATACCAGCAAGCGGTTGCAGCAGCTGCCACCACGAGGGCACTTGCTCCTGCCGCTGGAGCCCCGGGAGGAAAGAAGAAGAAGACCGGTGAGACCTCGGGCACCCACTCCGGCAAGCGCACCTCCTCGGAGTGTTGTGCTCCCGTCGAGGACGTGCCAGAGAGCTCCACCGACAAGAAGAAGACCGGTGAGAAGTCGGACACCCGCTCCGGCAAGCGCACCTCTTCAGAGTGTCGCGCTCCCGTCGAGGACGTGCCAGAGAGCTCCACCGGCAGAAACAAGAGGTCCAGGGACACACCGCCGGGAACCAAGAAGGTTTCCGTCAAGGAGGACGGCACGGGAGGGGCTTTCACCATAAGCTCCACCCTTGACGACAAATAGGAAGACGCGCTCGTCACCTTCCTCTGGGCGAATGTCGACGTGTTTGCATGGCAAGCATCCGACATCCCCGGCGTTCCCAGGGAGGTGATTGAGCACCACCTTGCCGTCTGTCCTCATGCGCGGCCCATCAAGCAGAAGGTCAGGAAGCAAGCTTTGGAATGACAAGAGTTCATCACAGAGGAGATCCAGAAATTGGAAGCAGCGGGTTTGGTAAGAGGAGTGCTCCATCCAACGTGGTTGGCCAACCCAGTGGTAGTGCGCAAGGCAAATGGGAAGTGGAGGCTGTGTATTGATTACACAGATATCAATAAAGCTTGTCCCAAGGACCCCTTCCCGTTGCCGCGCATCGACCAGATTGTTGACTCCATAGCTGGGTGTGACTTGTTGTCATTCCTCGATACCTACTCCGGCTACCATCAGATCTTCATGGCAAGAAAAGACGAAGAGAAGACATCATTCATCACCCCATGTGGTACGTACTGCTTCGTACGAATGCCTTTCGGGTTGAAGAGTGCTGGCTCAACGTTTGCAAGGGCAGTCCAGATTGGTTTTGAACCCCAGCTCCAAAGGAATATGGAGGCTTATATGGATGATATAGTGGTCAAAACCAAGAACAGGGCAACCCTTATACCAGATTTGCAAGAAACATTTGTAAACCTACGCAAGATCAACCTCAAGCTGAACCCTGAGAAGTGCGTCTTCGGCGTCCCGTCCGGCAAGCTTCTCGGGTTCTTTGTGTCACAGCGTGGGATAGAAGCCAATCCGGACAAGACCAAGGCCATAGAACAGATTGAAGCACCCAAACGGGTCAAGGATGTGTGTCGGCTTGCCGGCTGCGTTGCCGCCATGAGCAGATTCATTTCAAAGTCTGCCGAGCGCGCCCTTCCTTTTTTCAAGATTTTGAAAAAGGCGGGCCCAATGGAATGGACGCCAGAAGCCGAAGCAGCATTGCAAGACTTGAAGAGGTATCTTTCCTCCACGCCGATACTAGTTGCGCCTAGGCCACAAGAACTGTTGCTGCTATATTTGGCGGCAACAAACCAGGTGGTCAGCGACGCACTAGTGGCGCAGAGAGAAATTGATGACGAGGTGATAGCAGCGACAGAGCCTGGTGCCACTGGTGCAGAGACGACACAGCCGGTTGGAGTGCAGCCAAGGAAGAAGATGATGCAGCACCCGGTCTACTTTGTTAGCTCCCTCTTGCAGGGGGCTAGATCAAGGTACTCCGGTGTGCAGAAATTGCTCTTCGGCCTTCTTATGTCCTCGAGGAAGCTGCATCACTACTTCCAGGCGCACGAGATCACTGTCGTCACTCGCCTCCCTCTACAACGGATATTGCACAATCCATATGCAATGGGAAGGATTGTAAAGTGGGCACTGGAGCTATCCAGCTTTGGCCTCAAGTTTGAAAGTACCTCGACGATTCAAAGCCGAATCCTGGCGGAGTTCGTTGCAGAATGGATCGCGACGCCTAACGAAGAAGTCCAGAAAACTGCTCTCCCCAGCAAAGAGGCGAGTTGCAACTGGATCATGTACTTTGATGGAGCTTTCTCCTTACAAGGTGCCGGGGCTGGCGTACTGCTGGTCGCGCCCACTGGAGAGCACCTCAAGTACGTGGTCCAGATGCACTTCCCCAGAGAGGTATCAACGAACAATACTGCTGAGTATGAGGGGCTGCTTGCTGGTCTTAGGATCGCGGCAGACCTCGAAATCAAGAAACTCATCATCAGGGGTGATTCACAGCTTGTCGTCAAACAAGTCAACAAGGATTACCAGAGCCCATTGATGAAGGCCTACGTCGATGAAGTGAGAAAGTTGGAAGAGCGCTTTGATGGTATACAGGCGGAGCACGTTCCCCGAGCGGAGAACGACATCGCCGATTACCTGTCGAAGCGCGCTGCCCTCAAGTTACCTGTGGAACCAGGTACCTTTGTGCTTCAGCTCTCTCAGCAATCCGTTGATCCATCAACACAGCAGAACAAGAGGAGGAAATCAGGGCCCGGCAAGTACTTTCCCACCGAGCTCCCCAGAGCCGCCGGCAAGGATGTTGCCGGAGACACTGAACCCGCCACTGGACGGCTAGCTCCAGCGGAGCGTCAAGCTCTTGCCGTCGAGACAGCCGCTCCCATGGCGGAGGAAATGCCTTTAGCCCTCGCCGTCGAGCCCCAGGCTCTAGCGTGGGCACAACATACCGTCCGATTCCTCCAGACTGGGGAACTTCCTGAGGAGCAGGAAGAAGCGGAGAAAGTAGCCCGTCGGTCTGCTATGTACCAGTTCGTCGATGACGTCCTGTACAGAAAGAGACCGAACGACGTGAAATTTAAGTGCATCCCTCGAGAGGAAGGACTGGGGCTGTTGGTGGAGATACATGAAGGCATATGTGGATCCCACATAGGGTCAAGAGCCCTTGCCGGCAAGGCATTCCGGCAAGGCTTCTTCTGGCCCACTGCCCTCCAGGATGCAATGGCACTGGTCACCAGGTGTGAAGCGTGCCAGTTTCATTCAAAGAAGCTTCATCAACCATCTCAAGACCTTCAAACCATTCCTCTCTCCTGGCCCTTCTCGGTCTGGGGGCTCGACATACTGGGCCCTTTCACCCGCGCTGTCGGGGGCTTTGAGTACTTGTGCGTTGCAATCGACAAGTTCACAAAGTTGCCGGAGGTGGAGGCAGTGAGGAAGGTCACAGCTTTGTCATCCGTCAAGTTCTTCAAGGGACTAGTGTGCCGTTTTGGTGTACCCAACAGGGTCATCACCGACAACGGCACGCAGTTCACAAGCCGCACCTTCATGCAATATACCCAAGACCTCGGCAGCAAAGTTTGTTTCGCTTTCGTTGCTCACTCCCGAAGCAATGGTCAAGCTGAGAGGGCAAACGCTGAAGTGTTGCGAGGCCTAAGGACAAAGACCTTCGATAGGCTGCACAAGAGTGGAAGGCGCTGGATCGATGAGTTGTCATTGGTTCTTTGGTCGATCAGAACGATGCCAAATCGAGCCACCGGCCAGACACCCTTTGCCCTGATTTACGGGGCAGAAGCAGTTCTCCCCACTGAACTCATATACGGGTCACCTCGAGTGCTCGCTTATGATGAGCTTGAGCAAGAGCAACTGCGGCAAGATGACGCAATGCTCCTTGAGGAAGATCGTCGTCGGGCGGCTGTGAGAGCAGCACGCTACCAGCAAGCCTTGCGCCGCTACCATAGCCGCAAGGTCCATGCCCGAAGCTTTGAGGAAGGCGACCTTGTTCTTCGGCGCGTTCAATCGGCCAAGAATACAAACAATTTGACGCCGAAGTGGGAAGGCCCTTATCGGGTAATACGAGTCACCAGGCCTGGCGCAGTCCGCCTGGAGACCGAAAATGCCATTCCGGTGAGCATTTCCTGGAATATTGAGCATCTTCGCAAGTTTTACCCATAAGGCGCGGCTTGCCGGGCCCCCGGCATGCCACCCTTTTGTACAAGCCTTGCCGGTAAGGCATGTAACCATTTGTACAAACCCAGGCGCAGACCCTGAGCATAAATAAATGAAGCGCTGGCGCCCTAAGTTATAGCATGCATGCTAAGTCGAGTCTCGTCCTTGGTTAGGGTTGATAGTGCTTAGCGGCAGCTAACCCCTAGCTTAGAGGTCGAGTTTGCATTTCTTTGTCTTTCCCCAATCTCCTTTGGTTCACAGGACGCATAGATATCCTTGCCGAAGCCACTTGGGAGGAAGAAAGAGGAACAGACTAGCACCTAGGCCCCGGCAAGCCAGTGTTGTCGGGGGCTACAAGAGCAAAGATTCACCCACGGCGAACCAGAGTTGCCGGGGGCTGCAGCTTCAGATAAGTTCTTCATCCCTTATCATGCATACCATTATGGACTGAGTTATGTGAAACCTCGTTCTTTTCCTTAAGCTACCGTGCTCCCATAACTCTAGGCCCTAGGGCTCGTTCCTGGGACTAAGTTTGGTCGTAGTCGCGGCAGCGAAAGGATGAAACGAGGAGCCTAAGCCCACTTCATCCCTACCTCCGCCAAAGGCGTGACAAAGGTCGAGCGAAGTAGGGAGACGGCAAGGCCTGTTGCCGGGTTAGAAAATGTTTATCTTAGAGATATCTGGGATTTATTCCCTGTTGTGGGTTCTACCTGCGGACAAATGACCCGGCAAACATCCCTTTTTTCATTAAAAACATTCCATTCAGGTACAGTCCGTAGGGAATGAAAAACATGAACAAGGGGATTACAAGTTCTAAATTTAACAGATGCCCGAAGGCTTACAAAGTAAAAAGAGATAAGATGCCTGTAATGCCTTTCTTCTACCTCTCCTTAGGAGGTAGGCCAAGGAGGCGAGAAGGGCAAAAGGAGCGCCTAGGCGAGCTACGGGTGGCAGAAGACACCAAGGGAACATCTTGGTGGCCGCCCAAAGGCTAGATGGTGATGGCGGCGCCGGAAGCAGAGCTCGAAGACGAGGCGGCAGGACGTCAGTACGCGTCGAAGTCGTCGGTGCCCGCGTACTCCGACATGACGACCTTGTCGCCCGCCTTCTTCCTCTTCCTCTTCCGCAGCCTCCCTACGCTAGCCGCCAAGGGGACGGCCCCAAGAAGTTCAAGGAGCCGGTGACGCGGATGATGGGGTCGCCGGTACCACCGGGAGCGGCGCTAGACACCTAGTCGGACCCGTCATCCTGCCGCCTACCGCCCTCGTCGCCGCTGCCGCTGTCCTCCTCGTCACCCTCGTTCGAGGAGGAGTCTTCGTCATCGGATGAGCTCTCCAAGCAGCACCTTGCACGAGTCCCGAAGTGCCCGAAGACCTTGACGGAGAGATGGCCATCCTCCATCAACTTGAAATGGAGGGTGAGCCCATCCGTCAGGCTGTCGATATGAGCAAACGTCTTCCATCCTTGGCGAAGATACATCACGTGAGGTGCAGGGAAGTCGACGCGGACCCGCGTGCCACTGATCCCGCAGCCCCTCATGTGCAGCCGCAGCGACTCCGGCGGATCCACCTCCATCTCCCGCGCAAATGGGGTCAGGAGACGAAGGCGACGGCGCGGCGGCCGCCGCAACCTGATGAAGAACTCGCAAGGGTCATCCCCAATAAGGCCCTCCACTGGAGGAAGAGCTGCTGGCGGGGGCGAGGCCGGCGGGCCGCCCCGTCCTCCTCTTCGCCGAGCGCCCCGGCCTCGCCCACAGCCTCGCCCCCTTCCCCTTCCCCTTGTGGCCGGCTCTGCCACTTCGGGTGCAGGAGAAGGAGGGACGTGTTGTCGAGCGGCGACCCTCGCCGCCACCATTGAAGGACCGGGATTTCCTCTCTCCATGTCGAACAGAAGAGAGGAGCAGAAGCTGAAGGAGAAAGAAGATGGGAGAGTACGGGGCGCCGTCCTTCCCCTCCCACTCTTTATAAAGGGGTGGGGCTGGGGCTCGACCGCCCCGCTCGGCCAATCAAGACGCAGAAGGCGTAGGGAGTCGGGGCCAACCCGCCGCCCCAACCGCGACGGCTCGATTTCCCGCCTCCACCGTTCGCCACCCCAAGCGCATGGTAGGCACGTGGCAGACATGCAGAACCGAGGGGACGGGTGAGGCGACCTCTCCCCACCCCATGATCGTGGGGAGTGGGCGCCTTGAGGACCGCACCTCGGCCCCATATAGTAAATGGGCCGCGTCTCCACGCCTCCCCCGGTTATGGGGAAGGCGCGAAGCCGCCTCCTTTCGCATTTACTGCGACGTGACGCATGCCTGCGGAAACCGCCCCGCGCATGCCGCCCACGTCACGCACACCCCTCCACCCCGCGCCATGCGCGCGGGTCATGGGAGGCGCAGCGCGCGGAAAATCTTACCACGGTGAAAACCGTCCTGTCTGCCCGCGCACCGTTCTGGGCCTAGCCCAACAACGCATCGCGCTTATGTGTGGCCCAGGCCCGGGGGCTCCTGTCGGTGTACAAAAAGAGGGGTACACTTTTTGTACCCCTATGGCTGTGCACGGGCAGTCTGAGCCACGGGCACCACCACACCGAGCACGGCAAGGGAGGTGAGCCAGGGTAAGACCGAAGCTCGATGAAGACTGAAGCCCAAAGCCAAGACCACAAAGAGCAAAGGGACGAAGTGGATTCCCCCGGCAAGATCCTTGCCGGGGGCAGCTTTAGCAGCCCCGGCAAGACCCTTGCCGCGGCAATTCGCCCCACGCCTGCGGAGCGGATCACCCTTGAGTCCACTGCCCCCATGGGGCAAAGATTCGGGAGGCATCCCCGTTGTGGCATGCAGATCTTTGTGAAGACATTCAAGATCGGATACACGCACCAAGAAGACGATGACCCTTGGCGGGATCCCAGCCATGGAGGACCACAAGGCCCCCGGCAAGCACCTTGCTGGGGATGAGAGCAGGCGCCGAGGCAAGACCCTTGCCGGGACCCCCGGCAAGGCCGTCCGCAGGGCCACCATCAGGCCAATGCCAACAAAGCTTCCATCGCCCCATGCAGCTGCCGACCCAACCAGCTGGGCAGGCACCTGCGTGGCAACATGCAAATCATCATGGAAGACCCACCATTGCACCGCCTCAGCTGCCTGCCTGCCTACATGGCATCTCAGGCATCGCTGGCCAGGGCGCGTGTCGACACAAGAAGGAGCGGCGACGGACAAGACGGACGTCTCCCCTCGCCCCCGATAAAGCAAGGACACCTAAGCTAAGCGCATTAAATGTGCTTTGTCATGTAATGTGAGGGATAACCTCGCATCACTGTACGCTTTCCACCTCCTGTGTGCCACTGTGGCAACCCCTTTCCCTATAAAAGGAGGCCCGAGGCGACCAGGAGAAGGATTCGGCTTTTCAGAACTCCTCACGCCCATAGCTAGCTGAAGAACACATATATACAATCCACCAAAGCAGGAGTAGGGTTTTACGCATTCTTGCGGCCCGAACCTGGGTAAAGGAACTGTGTGCTAACTGTTGGATCCGCTCTTCTCTCAACCCTGCGCCCCGCAACCGTAGTAGGGATTCTTGTGATCCCATAGGTGTCGATCCAAATGCACCGACACGCCGCAGGCCAATCCGGTGAACCAAGGATACAATGGTAAGCGTAAAGCGGAAGGCAACTCAGATTTTGTGGCTAACACCAACCCTCAGGAGGATGGGCAACGCCGCAAGGGTAGGCTGCCCCACGTAACGGGAGGCCACCTATTAATTTGGAGCGTCTGTTGAACGTGCCTTGCCCAAAGCATGGTACGCCAGAAAAACCAGCTACGCATCTCTGGAAGGATTGTTTCATCATGCAGGAGTTCATGAACCGGAACAGGTATGATCACGAGCCCCCCGGTGGATCAGGCCCTGGCTTCCAAGGTCCGGGTTACCAAGGTGGTGGGTCCGGTTCAGGATATCAAGTCAATAACAATAACCACAATGGGCACAATCAGTATAACCAGCAGCATGGTCAGGGCGGATACAATAACCAAGGGAATCAACAGCATCAACAGCAGCAGCAATCTGGATATCAGAATAATTCGAAGGAGCTAAGCAGTGGGCAGTATCATGTCCTCACCACGAGTTTGTGCAAACGGGATCAGAAGGTTCTGAAGAGGGCAGTGCATTCTGTTGAACCGGCGATACCACGTTTTTTGCGTTGGTCTGAGCAACCCATTGTGTGGAGCAGAGAGGATCATCCACCCCGGGTTGATAATCCGGGTCAGTTGGCTCTGGTGGTTGCACCATAGGTGGGTGGCTACAAGTTCACTAAAGTGCTTATGGATGGAGGCAGCAGCATCAACATCCTGTATTATGAGACGTTTCGGCGTATGGGGTTGACAGATAAGAAGCTTCGACAATCTAACACAGTGTTCCATGGGGTGGTACCTGGTAAATCGGCTTATCCAGTTGGCAAGATCGATTTGGAGGTCACCTTTGGAGATGAGCATGACTCCAGGTCAGAGACTGTGACTTTTGAGGTGGTAAAGATCAAAAGCATGGTAAAGATCAAAAGCCCATACCATGCTTTGTTTGGGCGGCCGGTTTATGCCAAGTTCATGGCTAGGCCGTGTTACGTTTATCTGCAGCTCAAGATGCCAGGCCACAAGGGAACTATTACGGTTCATGGGAGCCGCAAAATTGCATTGGAGTGTGAGGAAGGAGACGCAGCTTATGCTGAAGAAGTTTGCGCAACTGAGGAGCTGAAGTTCTATAAGGACAATGTTGATCCGGCAGATATGTCTCCGCTGAAGAAACCAACCACAGAGCATGATCCGGCGTTGAAATTCAAATCAGCTGAAGAGACTAAGCAGGTGGACTTTGTTCCGGGCGATTCATCCAAGCAGTTCACTATCAGCGCTAACCTAGATCCGAAATAGGAAAGCGCGCTCATCGAGTTCATCCGTGAGAACCGGGATATCTTTGCATGGAAGCCCTGTGACATGCCTGGTATACCGAGGGAACTCGCTGAGCACAATCTTAATATCGATCCTAAGTTTAAACCGGTCAAGCAGTATCTGCACCGCTTCAATGAGGAGAGGCGCAAGGCTATTGGAGAAGAAGTGGCTAGGCTCTTGGCTGCAGGCTTTATACTTGAGGTGTTTCATCCAGAATGGTTTTCTAATCCGGTGCTGGTACTTAAGAAGAATAGAACTTGGAGAATGTGTGTTGATTACACAGATCTGAACAAGGCTTGCCCAACTGATCCTTTTGCTCTCCCCCGTATTGATCAAATTATTGATGCTACGGCTGGATGTGAGCGGCTAAGTTTTTTGGATGCATATTCAGGTTATCATCAGATCAAGATGGCAGTTAAGGACTAGGAGAAGACAACCTTTATAACTCCCTTTGGAGCCTTCTATTACGTATCTATGCCATTTGGGCTCAAGAGTGCCCAGGCGACCTACCAGCGGTGTGTGCAGAACTGCCTTCAAGGGCAGATTGGACGGAATGTTCACGCATATGTCGATGACATTGTGGTAAAATTGTAACACCCCAAAACTTTGGTTTGGTTTTTACCAAATTCTTTATTTGATTTAAAGGAGGTTATTTGAATTTTTTTAAGAGGGACTCTCCTTCCCAAATTTTGTTTATGACAAATCTTTTTGAGTCCTTCTCAATCTTGATTCTGGTCTTGAGGGTCTTTCTACTTATGTGGGTTCAACACAAATACTCTTGGTTTGTTTTGCTAATTCTTTTGTTAAAAAGAATTCCTATCATTTTTGGATTTATCCCTCCCTATTCAAAAATACACCCTTGCCATGGCCTATGTTGAAAAAACTTCCTCCCAAAACCTTCCTCCCTATTTTGGGTCAAGTCAAGCATCAAGTCCAGCAAGTTTCAACTTTCCCTAGTTTTTATTTCTATTTATTTAAACCACAAAATCTTTTTCTGTCATTTATTTGGACCTTAGTGATTTACAAAGGAACTACTAGATTTCCTTTGAATCTTGGCTCCAAATAAATTCCTATGGCTAGTCCTTAGTGCCCTCAACTTATATCCATCAAGATCTACTGGTCATCAGTTCAAAATTTTCAAAATATGCTTGCTGCAAGTTTGGAGCAGATTTGCTATTTTTGGTGAATTTCATTCTTTCTTCTTTCCAAAAATTCTGTGATAATTCAGGCAGTCTCCAGATGCATCAAGAGACCACCTCACCAAGTCCCAGCTCAAGAAAAGTTTTCCACGTGCGTCAAACATTTCATCAAGCAGCTTACATGCACTGTTCCTGTTAAGTTTCAGGGTTCAGTGTTAAACTTCAGTCGCCAGTGTCGTTTCCTTCAGTCGATCGTCGACAATCTCACCAGTTCCTCGCTTGGCCTCTTGCTCACTGCTCCTCCTCCTTATCCTCGCGCCGCACGGTCGGTTGGCTGGACGTGGGCGTCGGTGCTGAGCCGTCCCATCGTCTCCGGCGAGTGCAGCGGTGACAGTACCGCCCGTGGCGGCCATCAGGGGTAAGCCCTGCAGTACGGCGCCGCTCCGCACCGCCCAAGCCACCGGTGACCTCCGCGTGTTCATTCCCCCCCCCCTGAGCACGCTGCAGAACCGTCGCCGTGGCCTGAGAAGCGCAGAGCGCGCTCTCTGCCGCCGACGAGCCCGTGAGCTCCGTTCCGTCGAAACCGCGGGAGCAGGCCAAATGCGATCAAGATTAGACGTTGAATGGAGCCAGTGGACCAATCCGAAGATGCCCAGTCACCTAAACCACCAGCCCGACCACTGCCTCGCCGTAATCCCTCGCCGGAGATATTTCGCTCACGGCACCTCCCTCGCCCGCCTATAAATAGGACCCCAGAGGCGTTGTGAAGCCACCGCATCCACCACACCCCACCACAGCCTCGCCAAAACCCCTCAGAGGGCCTCGGAGGAGCCTTCTTCCCCGACTCCGGCCGCCCCGATCCGCTTCGGGCTCCGGCAAGATCCGCTCTGGTGAGAGCACCCCCGCTTCCCAAACTTGGTCAGCAACCTTCTGGTCCACCACCTCGTCTAACCCAAGCGTCAATTTGGTGTCGGCAGCCTCCTCCAGTGAGACCCATCACCGCCCGACGCCGCCGTCCGCCGTAGAGGAAGTAGCCGTCGCTGTGGTGCTTCCCGTCGGTCTCTTCCACCACCCACCAACGCGGAAGAACCTCCTGAACACGCCGGTACTTCCCTCCCTCTCTGCCTCGCAGTGGTTCGTCGCCGGCGATCATCGCAGGTCTCTGGCGCCGGCGAGCTCTGTTTTCCTTTTCAAACCTGACATGCGGGACCCCCTTGTCAGCCTTTTCTTTTTATTCGAAACGTTTTCTGAAAGCGCCTTCGGGCAAAGTACGCTTTCTATTCGGCTTGGCGTATTTCATCCGAAGCGTTTTCTGTCTATTCAAACTACCCCCTGGATAGTTTCTGTTTTATTACAGACTAGTCCCTGGGTTTGTTTTCTTTATAACTTTTAAACTAAAAATGATTTTGAGTTGATTCCTTTTCTGTCATCTTCATAATCCTGTCTAGTTTTTTTATCATATTTATTTGAAAAATATTTGGAACACTTTTTACGCACGCACGGTATTTACGTTAGTATCCGATTCTTTTTATACCGTAGATACCGAAGGAGGTGACGGAGCCGCAAACTTCGCCGAGCTAGACTCCGACTACTCCGAACCAGGCAAGCATGTTTGAACCTTAGATATGATGAGTGTTTTTCATGTTTGCTAGAGTGGCTTTTCTTACGGCATGTTTATATACGCATTTGTTGAATGTTATATTCCATGCAAGGTAAGTTGCAAGTGAGCTACAAAACTTGATGAGATCGTAAGATGGAGAAACAACCTGATCATGTGGTGGCATGATAGGTTGCGAGCTGGTATTGTTGGAGCATGCCAGTTCTATATCAACTGTTTAACTCCGATGTCGACGTGGATCAAGTCTCGATCCCGTCCATGTTTCCTTTTGTGCTGCCACATGTTTTCTGCAAAGAATACGGTTTAGTAAGTTGCAAACCTCTTTCCTGGTACACACCAAATAGAGAGGCCGTGATGAGGGTTCCATGGCCCTGGATTAAAGCCGTCATCCGGTCAGGGGGCATGGGTGTTTCCGGTTGGGACCGAGAGGGGGGCACCCCTTAGAGCGCGCGATATAAATTTGATCCCATGCTATTCGAGGAATGACCTCCCCGCCTCAAGAGTTTTTCTTGAACGTTGCCTAGGGTGATCCCTGGCAGCGGAATGTGGAATGGGTGTGTACTGGCTAGATGTGTTTTCTTCTAAAATACCGTGAACGGAACTAGTCCTTGGTGACTACTGAAATCCGTTGGCTGTGGTAAAAAGTACAAACTCTGCAGAGTCAAAACCATTCGCATAACCATGTCCTTGGTCAAGGAACGTTGGTTAGCAGATCAGTGTCAATCTCAGCGTCAGTCTCTGTAGAGCAAATACCTAACCGACGGTGGTAAACCCGGCTGAATATTACTCCTGTGAATGGACTAACATGTTTACTTTTATGTGCCGAGTGTTCCTTAGGATGGTGCTACCTCCAGGAACTACTCAATTTTTCTTTGTATGATATAAGCCCTTTATGTGATGTCGCTCAGACGTCCGACTGTGGCATCCTTGTCATTTACTTTTGATATAAGCCCTTTATGTGATGTCGCTCAGACGTCCGACTGTGGCATCCTTGTTATTTACTTTTGATATAAGCCCTTTATGTGATGTCGCTCAGACGTCCGACTGTGGCATCCTTGTTATTTACCTTTGATATAAGCCCTTTCTGCGGTGTCGCCCTGACGCCCGACTGCGGCATGTTTATTCTATTTTACCTTTCGAGGCGTCGCCTCAGACACCCGATCGGTCTTCAGCTATTTTGTTTATGTTGCAGTGCCAATTTAATTACTCATGTGTGTATTACTAATCTGCTCGTATGCATCATGTTTGCATTTGTTATATCTTATGTCCAAACTGTCTTGCGAGTACATTCAAAGTACTCACCTGGCTTGTTGATTTGGCCAGATGTTGACGAAGGCGATCTTATGGATGAAGAGTACGATAGCGAGTTCGACGCCTAGAGGAGTCCCAGTCAGTCCCTTGCGATCCTGGAGTTGGTCACTTGTATTATATATGCTTCCGCAACCCGAATAAAATCATCGAGCCTCACTCCGGCGCTTGATGAGTGTAAAATATCGAAGTCACGCCACCCACATCACTGTGACATATCCACTACCACTATATCTACGAGTTAGTAGTTATGCCACCATATCCCGTTGTGTCATACCGCCTTTATGTGTAATATTGGCGTGCTTGTAATAAATTGTTGAGCAGCCTCAGCTCAACCCTGTATAATGTTTAGTACTTCTGGATTATTGTATCAAGGATTTGTCTGCCAGTATGGAGGATTTCTCTATACTAGTTTGACGAAAGGGGCGATTTTTCAATAAGTGTTTTATTGGAAAACCGGTCCTGACAACCTTGGTATCAGAGCCAAGCTGACTGTAGGAAGCCATTAGGTGCGCTCGCTGATCGGTTATTAGCGTAATAGGTGCTATTTTAGCAATTTGCAAATTGTAGCAATTTTTCTGTTAGTCATCATAAATTTATGATTTGACTATCTGGAATTTTTGTCTACTTTTGTAGATGGCTGGCCGCGACTGTGAATCACAGGTGTTCGCCAATGTGCCTGAGGGGTTTATCAAACTCCTCGCCTTCATCACCAAGATCGCGATCGGGCCATCGACTCGTCCGGAGTTCACGCTCTACGAGCACAAGCTCAGCGATAGCGTGTCTATGCACCAGGCTGCGGTGCAATTCAAGGGAGGACGTTCTGTATCACGCCACTTCCGATTTGTTGGGAGGGCCATGCCTACGGAGAGGCATGCCATGCAGATGGCTGCCCGTGAGGCAATAGCTCGTCTCCGGGATGCTCTTCCTTCGATGAAGGCTCGTCGCTACCGCTACCTCCCATGCCACGTGCCATACACTTGTCACTATGCATTTGCTTGCACTAGGGGAGAACGAGATGATGCTATTGAGATGCTTGTTGAGTATCTCAAGGCTCTTGAGGCAGCTTTTGATAACCTCGTGGACGACTTTGTGGCTGCCCGTATGGACTCAGTTCAGGGCTGTGTTGCCAACAGGAGAGAGCTGCTCCATACAGCACCACCACTATCATACATCTCGTCCTCAGCATCCTATGCACCTGCCATCCGAGCCACCGCTCGCCGCCTACCTACCACTGAGGAGTTTGACCAAGTCATTGCTCCTACCCCAGTTCGTGCTGCACCGCCTACCACACCCGCTTCAGCCGCACAACCCAGTACTCCGCGCCTAGAGCCCATTAGTGAGGAAGAAGTTGAGTCCCCAGCAGTACTGGGACTTACGCTCGGCAGGCCAAGGGAAATTTTTACCATCTCCGACTGAGTGCGCCGAGCAGCCGTGTGATGTACCTGCTTGTATGATATGTTTATATGTATATAGGCTTGGTGAGAAGTAGTTTGTGTGCGCATCATGTAGGAACTCGGAGAAGTGCACTAGCCTAAATAACATGTCAGGATCATGTACGCGCATCCTGAGTGAGGTATTGTATAATTATGGCTTGCTTGTAAGATACTGAGCGGTCCTTCTCCATGCGCAATCAAGTATTTTCTTGAAAAAAAATAATCTTGGAATTTTTAAATTCCTGCCTTTGCAAAATCATTTATTTTTGCCACTCGGTTTTTTTTTCTCATGAGCTCTGCAAAATATACCCCAGAGTGGAAAATGCATCGTCCCTGGACTCGTTCCATGCAAAGCCCGCCGGAAGAAAATTATGGTACCCAGACAAGTAACAACTTCACACAGGGGCAGTCAAGTCAGCAAGACAGTGAAGCAGCATTTTCTCAAGTATGCCGCCTTTATGAGCAAAGCCAGCAGCATCATCAAGAAATGATGAGCCATATTATCAACATGAGAAATCACCGCGAACCATACCAGCAGCATTCCAAATTGGCTGAACTACAAAAGACACGTCCCCCAACTTTCTCTCACACTGATAAACCTCTTGAGGCTGATGATTGGCTTCGAGACATTGAGAGGAAATTAATTATTGCACAATGTTCAGACCGTGAGAAAGTACTGTATGCACCTCACTACCTTACAGGAGCAGCTGCATCGTGGTGGGAAAATTTCCTACACATGCATCCCAATGAAAACAACATCACCTGGGAGGAGTTTAAGGAAAATTTTCGTGGGGCGCACATTCCCAGAAGTGTTATGAAGATCAAGAAGAGGGAGTTTGATGACCTCAAGCAAAGAAGCATGTCAGTGACTGAGTACAATAGTCAGTTTACTCAACTATCTCGTTATGCCAACGAAGAACATATGACTGAAAATAAAAAGATGGAAAAATTTCTGGACGGTCTGGCACCAGCACTTAAATGCCAACTGGTCGTGCACACCTTTCCAGATTTCAAAATACTTGTGGACAAAGCTATTACCTTGGAGAATGAACGCCGCAGCTTGGAGGATTTTCGCAAGCGCAAGCGGGACAAGACTTCTCAATCTCGCAACAACCGGAACCAAATTGATTTTCGGAAAAATGGGGCGAACAAATCCGCAACCAATGTTCCACGCTCAAACAAGAATTTTCATGCAAGGGATAAAGATTTTACGTATCACCCAGGCGTTACTTGCTTCGCTTGTGGAGAGGAAGGACACTATGCCAAGCAATGCCCAAAGCCAAGAAACTCGGCCCCCAAGACAAACAATGGTGGAAATAATTCAGCCTCCAAGCGTAACAACTTCAATCCCAGCAACAATCACAAAAAGGGTCACGTGAACCATGTGACCAAGGAAGAAGCGCAGAATGCTCCGGATATCGTACTCGGTACGTTTCCTGTCAACACAATACCTACCACGGTTTTGTTTGATTCTGGAGCTTCTCATTCGTTCATTTCAAAGAAATTTGCTTTGCAACATGATTTTCCGATTCTCCCCTTGGAAAATCCTCTGACCATCAAGTCCCCCGGGATTAAGCAAATCACCCAGAGTTATTGCCAAGGTGTGGTTATTGAGCTTGAGGGATTAAAGTTTCGAGCAAACCTCATTGTATTGGAAAATAAGGGACTGGATGTTATCCTAGGAATGGACTGGTTAACCACCAACAAGGGATTTATCGATTGTTTCAATCGGACTGTGATCCTCACTCATCACCACGGGAAGACGATAAAAATTACAGCTCAAGTAAGACCAATATCACTGCGACCAAGATTGAACAAGGTGGATATTTCAGATTTAAATAAAGTTCCAGTGGTGTGTGAGTTTCCTGATGTATTTCCTGAAGAGCTGCCAGGCATGCCACCAGACCGAGAAATATAATTCATTATTGAACTAGCACCTGGAACCACTCCCATTTACAAGAAACCTTATAGAATGGCACCTTCCGAGTTGGTAGAATTGAAGAAGCAAATAAAAGAATTACTGGACAAAGGATTTATCCGGGCCAGCTCCTCACCTTGGGGTTCGCCAGTATTATTTGCCAAGAAAAAGGATGGGACGCTGAGATTATGTATAGACTATCGAGCCCTCAACATGGTTACCGTCAAAAACAAATATCCGATGCCACGGATAAATGATTTATTTGACCAGCTTGCACAAGCCAAGGTTTTCTCAAAGATTGATTTAAGGTCGGGATATCACCAATTAAAAGTACGGACAGAAGATATCCCTAAAACGGCATTCACTTCCAGATACGGATTATATGAATTTACAGTAATGCCGTTTGGACTGACAAACGCCCCCGCATATTTCGTTCACCTCATGAACAAAGTGTTCATGAAATTTATGGACAAATTTGTTGTGGTGTTCATTGATGACATTTTAGTATATTCTAAAACACCAGAAGAACATGCTGAACATCTCAGAATTGTGCTAGGAGAGTTAAGGAAGCATCAATTGTACGCCAAATTCAGCAAATGTGAATTTTGGCTAAAACAGGTTGGGTTTTTGGGCCATGTATTAACCCAAGACGGTGTTGCCGTGGACCCAGAAAAAGCCAAGGCCGTACTCGACTGGAGACCACCAGCCAACGTAACCGAAGTACGAAGCTTTCTGGGAATGGCTGGATATTACAGAAGATTTATTGAGGGATTCTCCACCATAGCAAAACCTATGACACAGCTACTCAAGAAGGATAAGAAATTTGTGTGGACTGAAGATTGCGAGAAAAGTTTCCAAGAACTCAAAAGGAGGTTAACAACAGCACCAGTATTGGTCATACCAGACATACACAAAAATTTTGAAGTATATTGCGACGCGTCCCGGAAGGGCCTCGGATGCGTATTAATGCAAGAAGGCAAAGTAGTCGCATATGCTTCCAGGCAACTGCGAAGGCATGAAGAAAACTATCCCACTCATGACTTGGAATTAGCAGCAGTTATTCATGCACTCAAAGAATGGAGGCACTTTTTGCTTGGAAATCGTTGTGAAATATATACAGACCATAAAAGCCTCAAATATATTTTCACACAACCAGAACTCAATTTGCGACAACGACGCTGGTTGGAATTAGTAAAAGACTATGATGTTGGCATTCACTACCATCCAGGGAAGGCAAATGTAGTGGCAGATGCTCTCAGCCGCAATCCAAGCTCGAACAACAACAGTTCACAAAACTTGAGACCTGAGTTTCAGAGGGAGTTTGCCAAGCTCAACATGGTGTTGGTTACTGAAGGCACTATGTCAAATTTGGAAATACAACCCACCCTAATGGAACAAATTAAGAAAGCTCAGCATGGACACCCCAGCATCGAAGGCATAAAAAGAAAAGTGAGTCTGGGCAAAGCCTCAGAATTCGTCGTAGACAGTGAGGGAGTACTATGGTACGGAGACAGGCTTTGCGTGCCAAATGTAGAAGACCTCAAACAACAAATTTTGACCGAAGGCCACACCGCTCCATATTCCATCCACCCTGGAGGAACTAAAATGTACAAGGACATTCAGGAAAGATTTTGGTGGCACGGTATGAAGAGGGATATAGCCACATTCATTGCCTGTTGTGATTCATGTCAGCGCATTAAAGCCGAGCACCAAAAACCAGCAGGACTATTACAGCCAAACAGGATACCTGAATGGAAATGGGACGAGATTGGAATGGATTTTATTGTCGGACTACCTCGGTCACGACACGGGAATGATGCCATATGGGTCATCACAGATAGGTTGACCAAGGTGGCACATTTTATTCCGGTAAAGACAACCCACACCACTCAGAAGCTTGCCAAGCTTTATCTCTCCCGTATTGTTTGTCTACATGGAGTTCCAAAGACCATAATATCCGACAGAGGCACTCAATTCGTCTCTAAATTTTGGGATCATTTACAACAAGCTCTGGGAACTCAACTAGTATTCAGCACAGCATATCACCCACAGACTGGAGGACAGACTGAACGTGTAAACCAAATTCTAGAGGACATGCTGAGAGCATGTGTTCTCACTTATGGAACCAGTTGGGAAGAAAGTTTACCTTATGCCGAGTTCGCATACAACAACAGTTACCAATCCAGCCTACAGATGGCACCTTTTGAAGCCTTGTATGGGCGAAGATGCCGTACCCCATTAAATTGGTCAGAAACAGGAGACAGCCGTATCTTCGGCCCAGACATGCTCAAAGAAGCTGAGGAGAAGGTTAAATTAATCAGGGACCAACTCAAGACAGCCCAGAGCCGACAAAAGAGTTATTATGACCAGAAACATCGTGAAGTCAGTTTTGAACCCGGTGAATATGTGTATCTAAGAGTATCCCCTATGCGGGGCCTACAGCGATTCAAAATTAAAGGAAAGCTAGCACCACGTTTTATTGGACCTTTCCGTGTGACTGCACGAAGAGGCACAGTAGCCTACCAGCTAGACCTACCCGAAGAACTGTCAGACGTCCATGACGTGTTCCACATATCACAATTAAGGAAGTGTGTAAGAAACCCAGAAAAGCGTGTATCTCATGAGAGCATTGACGTGCAACCAGACCTCACCTACAGGGAACGTCCAGTAAAAATATTGGAGGAGTCTGAAAGAAGAACCCGTCAGAAGACAATTAAGTTCTTCAAAGTTCAGTGGAGCAATCACACCGAAGATGAAGCAACTTGGGAGAGAGAGGATTTTCTTCGAGCAGAGTACCCACACCTATTTGAGGATCAGCTGAAATCTCGGGGACGAGATTTTTCCTAAGGGGGTGGGTGTTGTAACACCCCAAAACTTTGGTTTGGTTTTTACCAAATTCTTTATTTGATTTAAAGGAGGTTATTTGAATTTTTTTAAGAGGGACTCTCCTTCCCAAATTTTGTTTATGACAAATCTTTTTGAGTCCTTCTCAATCTTGATTCTGGTCTTGAGGGTCTTTCTACTTATGTGGGTTCAACACAAATACTCTTGGTTTGTTTTGCTAATTCTTTTGTTAAAAAGAATTCCTATCATTTTTGGATTTATCCCTCCCTATTCAAAAATACACCCTTGCCATGGCCTATGTTGAAAAAACTTCCTCCCAAAACCTTCCTCCCTATTTTGGGTCAAGTCAAGCATCAAGTCCAGCAAGTTTCAACTTTCCCTAGTTTTTATTTCTATTTATTTAAACCACAAAATCTTTTTCTGTCATTTATTTGGACCTTAGTGATTTACAAAGGAACTACTAGATTTCCTTTGAATCTTGGCTCCAAATAAATTCCTATGGCTAGTCCTTAGTGCCCTCAACTTATATCCATCAAGATCTACTGGTCATCAGTTCAAAATTTTCAAAATATGCTTGCTGCAAGTTTGGAGCAGATTTGCTATTTTTGGTGAATTTCATTCTTTCTTCTTTCCAAAAATTCTGTGATAATTCAGGCAGTCTCCAGATGCATCAAGAGACCACCTCACCAAGTCCCAGCTCAAGAAAAGTTTTCCACGTGCGTCAAACATTTCATCAAGCAGCTTACATGCACTGTTCCTGTTAAGTTTCAGGGTTCAGTGTTAAACTTCAGTCGCCAGTGTCGTTTCCTTCAGTCGATCGTCGACAATCTCACCAGTTCCTCGCTTGGCCTCTTGCTCACTGCTCCTCCTCCTTATCCTCGCGCCGCACGGTCGGTTGGCTGGACGTGGGCGTCGGTGCTGAGCCGTCCCATCGTCTCCGGCGAGTGCAGCGGTGACAGTACCGCCCGTGGCGGCCATCAGGGGTAAGCCCTGCAGTACGGCGCCGCTCCGCACCGCCCAAGCCACCGGTGACCTCCGCGTGTTCATTCCCCCCCCCCCTGAGCACGCTGCAGAACCGTCGCCGTGGCCTGAGAAGCGCAGAGCGCGCTCTCTGCCGCCGACGAGCCCGTGAGCTCCGTTCCGTCGAAACCGCGGGAGCAGGCCAAATGCGATCAAGATTAGACGTTGAATGGAGCCAGTGGACCAATCCGAAGATGCCCAGTCACCTAAACCACCAGCCCGACCACTGCCTCGCCGTAATCCCTCGCCGGAGATATTTCGCTCACGGCACCTCCCTCGCCCGCCTATAAATAGGACCCCAGAGGCGTTGTGAAGCCACCGCATCCACCACACCCCACCACAGCCTCGCCAAAACCCCTCAGAGGGCCTCGGAGGAGCCTTCTTCCCCGACTCCGGCCGCCCCGATCCGCTTCGGGCTCCGGCAAGATCCGCTCTGGTGAGAGCACCCCCGCTTCCCAAACTTGGTCAGCAACCTTCTGGTCCACCACCTCGTCTAACCCAAGCGTCAATTTGGTGTCGGCAGCCTCCTCCAGTGAGACCCATCACCGCCCGACGCCGCCGTCCGCCGTAGAGGAAGTAGCCGTCGCTGTGGTGCTTCCCGTCGGTCTCTTCCACCACCCACCAACGCGGAAGAACCTCCTGAACACGCCGGTACTTCCCTCCCTCTCTGCCTCGCAGTGGTTCGTCGCCGGCGATCATCGCAGGTCTCTGGTGCCGGCGAGCTCTGTTTTCCTTTTCAAACCTGACATGCGGGACCCCCTTGTCAGCCTTTTCTTTTTATTCGAAACGTTTTCTGAAAGCGCCTTCGGGCAAAGTACGCTTTCTATTCGGCTTGGCGTATTTCATCCGAAGCGTTTTCTGTCTATTCAAACTACCCCCTGGATAGTTTCTGTTTTATTACAGACTAGTCCCTGGGTTTGTTTTCTTTATAACTTTTAAACTAAAAATGATTTTGAGTTGATTCCTTTTCTGTCATCTTCATAATCCTGTCTAGTTTTTTTATCATATTTATTTGAAAAATATTTGGAACACTTTTTACGCACGCACGGTATTTACGTTAGTATCCGATTCTTTTTATACCGTAGATACCGAAGGAGGTGACGGAGCCGCAAACTTCGCCGAGCTAGACTCCGACTACTCCGAACCAGGCAAGCATGTTTGAACCTTAGATATGATGAGTGTTTTTCATGTTTGCTAGAGTGGCTTTTCTTACGGCATGTTTATATACGCATTTGTTGAATGTTATATTCCATGCAAGGTAAGTTGCAAGTGAGCTACAAAACTTGATGAGATCGTAAGATGGAGAAACAACCTGATCATGTGGTGGCATGATAGGTTGCGAGCTGGTATTGTTGGAGCATGCCAGTTCTATATCAACTGTTTAACTCCGATGTCGACGTGGATCAAGTCTCGATCCCGTCCATGTTTCCTTTTGTGCTGCCACATGTTTTCTGCAAAGAATACGGTTTAGTAAGTTGCAAACCTCTTTCCTGGTACACACCAAATAGAGAGGCCGTGATGAGGGTTCCATGGCCCTGGATTAAAGCCGTCATCCGGTCAGGGGGCATGGGTGTTTCCGGTTGGGACCGAGAGGGGGGCACCCCTTAGAGCGCGCGATATAAATTTGATCCCATGCTATTCGAGGAATGACCTCCCCGCCTCAAGAGTTTTTCTTGAACGTTGCCTAGGGTGATCCCTGGCAGCGGAATGTGGAATGGGTGTGTACTGGCTAGATGTGTTTTCTTCTAAAATACCGTGAACGGAACTAGTCCTTGGTGACTACTGAAATCCGTTGGCTGTGGTAAAAAGTACAAACTCTGCAGAGTCAAAACCATTCGCATAACCATGTCCTTGGTCAAGGAACGTTGGTTAGCAGATCAGTGTCAATCTCAGCGTCAGTCTCTGTAGAGCAAATACCTAACCGACGGTGGTAAACCCGGCTGAATATTACTCCTGTGAATGGACTAACATGTTTACTTTTATGTGCCGAGTGTTCCTTAGGATGGTGCTACCTCCAGGAACTACTCAATTTTTCTTTGTATGATATAAGCCCTTTATGTGATGTCGCTCAGACGTCCGACTGTGGCATCCTTGTCATTTACTTTTGATATAAGCCCTTTATGTGATGTCGCTCAGACGTCCGACTGTGGCATCCTTGTTATTTACTTTTGATATAAGCCCTTTATGTGATGTCGCTCAGACGTCCGACTGTGGCATCCTTGTTATTTACCTTTGATATAAGCCCTTTCTGCGGTGTCGCCCTGACGCCCGACTGCGGCATGTTTATTCTATTTTACCTTTCGAGGCGTCGCCTCAGACACCCGATCGGTCTTCAGCTATTTTGTTTATGTTGCAGTGCCAATTTAATTACTCATGTGTGTATTACTAATCTGCTCGTATGCATCATGTTTGCATTTGTTATATCTTATGTCCAAACTGTCTTGCGAGTACATTCAAAGTACTCACCTGGCTTGTTGATTTGGCCAGATGTTGACGAAGGCGATCTTATGGATGAAGAGTACGATAGCGAGTCCGACGCCTAGAGGAGTCCCAGTCAGTCCCTTGCGATCCTGGAGTTGGTCACTTGTATTATATATGCTTCCGCAACCCGAATAAAATCATCGAGCCTCACTCCGGCGCTTGATGAGTGTAAAATATCGAAGTCACGCCACCCACATCACTGTGACATATCCACTACCACTATATCTACGAGTTAGTAGTTATGCCACCATATCCCGTTGTGTCATACCGCCTTTATGTGTAATATTGGCGTGCTTGTAATAAATTGTTGAGCAGCCTCAGCTCAACCCTGTATAATGTTTAGTACTTCTGGATTATTGTATCAAGGATTTGTCTGCCAGTATGGAGGATTTCTCTATACTAGTTTGACGAAAGGGGCGATTTTTCAATAAGTGTTTTATTGGAAAACCGGTCCTGACAAAAATCCAGGAAGGAGGAGACTCTGATAGAGGATCTGAAGGAAACTTTTGATAACCTCCGAGTCTATAAAATGATGCTTAATCCGGAGAAGTGCGTTTTTGGTGTTCCAACAGGCAAGCTCTTGGGATTCTTGGTGTCAAACAGAGGCATTGAGGCTAATCCGGAAAAGATCAAGGCGATTACGTCTCTGGCTAAGCCGGCGTGCATCAACGTTGTCCAACGTGTGGCGGGCCGTATTGCAGCACTCAGTCGGTTTATCAGCCGTTTGGGGGAGAAGGCAATTCCGCTTTATCAGATGATGAAGAAGACAGACCGTTTTGTCTGGAGTGGTACTGCTGATGCTGCGTTTGAGGATTTGAAGAGGCAATTGGCAGAATCGCCGGTCCTTGCTGCCTCAGTTGACAATGAGGCGTTGTTGTTATACGTGGCTGCTAATGCCCGTGCAGTAAGTGTTGCCATTGTGGTAGAGCGCAAGGAGGCAGGGAAAGAATATCCGGTTCAGCGGCCGGTTTACTACATCAGTGAGGTGCTTATTGAGTCAAAGCAGAGATATCCACATTGGCAGAAACTGGTGTATGGAGTGTTCATGGCAAACCCGAAGCTAAAGCACTATTTTCAGGGCCACCCAATCACCGTTGTCAGTTCAGCTATGTTAGGGGATACGATCCAGAACAGAGAAGCTACTGGTCGAGTTGCAAAGTGGGCCATTGAGCTTAGCCCGCATGGATTAAAGTATGTGCCCCGTACTGCGATAAAGTCTCAAGCTCTGGTGGATTTTATCAACGATTGGACAGAGTTGCAAGCGCCTGAGGAGAAGCCGGATCATACATATTGTACTATTCATTTTGACGGTTCAAGGCAGTTGGAGGGCTCGGGGGCTGGAGTCGTATTAACTTCCCCACGAGGTGATAAGTTCTGTTACATCCTCCGTTTAATGTTCCCTTGCACTAATAATGTTGCTGAGTATGAAGCCCTCCTCCATGGTCTGCGGATGGCCAAGGAGATGAACTTGAGCCGGGTTAAGTGCTTTGGTGATTCAGATCTGGTGGCACAGCAAGTATCTGGCAAGTGGGACTCTAAGGATCCGCTCATGGCAGCATATCGACGAGAGGTGGACGTTGTCGCTGGATACTTCAAAGGCTATCAGGTGGATCATATAGACCGGCGAAAGAATGAAGCAGCCGATGCGTTAAGCCGGCTGGGTTCCCAACGTAAACCGGTCCCACCTAATACCTTCTTGGATGAGTTGCATAATCTGTCGGTACAGGTAACTTCAGAGGAGGACTTGGCTATTCCTGATCCGGAGGCACAATTGGTTGCAGTACTTCATGTCATTCCGGATTGGACGCTCCCTTACCTGGCATACATGAACCGAGGTGAGTTACCAGAGGACGAAGTCGAGGCCCGATAGATAATCCGGCGGTCCAAATCTATGACTATTGTCAATGGAGAACTTCATCATCGCAGCGTTTCTGGAGCTTTTCAGCGGTGTGTATCATCAGAAGATGGATGTGATATTCTTAGAGAGATTCATGAAGGGGATTGCGGTCATCACGCCGGTTCAAAATCTTTGGTGGCTAAAGCTTTTCGTCATGGGTTCTACTGGTTAACGGCTCACGCCGACGTAGAGGACTTGGTCAGAAAATGTGATGCTTGCCAGAAATTCTCACGACGTGCTCATATACCGGAGCATGAGCTGAGGATGATCCCAATTACTTAGCCGTTTGCGACTTGGGGGCTCGATATTGTTGGACCCTTCAAGAGATCCCAAGATAAGAAAACCCACCTGTTAGTGGTTGTGGAAAAGTTTACGAAATGGGTTGAAGCGGAGCCTGTCAGTAAGTGTGATGCAGCAACAGCGGTTCAGTTCATCAAAAAAGTAATTTTCCCATTTGGCTTTCCACACAGCATTAAAACTGATAATGGCACCAATCTATCCAAGGGGGCTATGGAGGAGTTCTGTCAACGAGAGCACATCCGTCTTGATGTATCATCAGTAGCCCACCCTCAGTCTAATGGCCAAGCTGAGAGAGCCAATCAAGAGATCTTGAGAGGCATCAAACCCCGGCTTATGGTTCCTTTGCAGAGAACGCCGGGTTGTTGGGTGGAGGAGTTACCTTCTATACTATGGAGCATCAACACTACACTTAACAGATTCACAGGATACACGCCCTTCTTCATGGTATATGGAGCTGAAGCGGTCCTCCCTAGTGATATCCCTCATGACTCACCGCGGGTGGCGGCTTATGTTGAAGCGGATAATGAACAAGCAAGACAAGACGCCTTGGACCGGCTGGACGAGGAACAGGACACGGCAGCAGCTCGATCAGCGATTTATCAGCAAGACCTGTGATGGGCCTCGAACCCCTCGTTGGTTAGCCCAAGTGGAAGGTGTAAGATGCAGTAAGTAGAAGTGTTTTCCCTTAGCAAAGATACCAAGGATCGAATCCCCAGAGACTCCTAGGTTCAACAAGTAGGTGTCAATTGCTAACGGCGCAATCAGCAATCAACGTGGACCTGCACACAGATACAAATAACTTTGCTCCCAACGAGTACAGAGAGGTTGTCAATCTCTCCGGCCTTGTAGTTCACAAAGGGTTAAAAGCAATATGATAGTAGTGATAGATAGTGTTTTTGCAATAGGAAGTAAATAGCGAAAAGTAAATAGTGGATGTGATCAATGATGGTACTATGGACCGGAGTCTCATGATGTTCACTAGTGATGTCTCTCTCCCAAAAGACGATAAAACAGCTATGTGAGGTAAACAAATTACAGCTGGGCAATTGACAGGACCACGAACGCAAACCAATGCTGATTACATTGCAAGAAAGGTTGAGGTTCAAAGCATGGGCGGTACGCCAAAGTAAGTAGACCGAAATCCATCAATATCTACTACTAATCATCCACCTTGAGATATCTATCCAGAACATCTCGCTGGTATTAAGTTGCGAGTCCCACCCATAGTGTAAACTCAATGCAACAGACAACTGCATTAAAAGAACTTTGCGTAAAGTAAACAATCCTTGCACCCGCGGGCGCAAGCACCGCTGTTTTTCCCCTTGTGGCAACAGCACATCCCCTAGACTCATGTTTCTGTCACTCAAGCTAGTCATCGAGGGGCATGAACCCACAATCGAGCATAACGTTCCCTCTTGGAGTCACTACTTACTACTCGGCCAAAGCAATAAATAACAACGGAGAACATGCAAGAATTACTTATGAACTAAAATATAAAAGAGGTAGATCAAATATATTACTCAAGATCAATCTGAACATAATCTCATAATCCATCGGATCCCAGCAAACTCAACATAGCAACAGCATAAGGATTACATAGGTGCCTCGATCATGTAGGGCAGCTCACGAGGACTAATTAGTGAAGCACAAGAACGGGAGGAGAACATCACATAGCTACTGGTCATGGACTCATGGTCCAAGGGAGACTACTCACGAGTCATCCGGGAGGCGTCCATGGTGGTGGAGAAGCTCCCGGTGGTGATCCTCCCCTCCGGCAGGGTGCCGGGAAGAGTTCTCCTGGTGCTCCCGATCTTGGAAGCGGCGGCGGCGGCGGAACAGAGATGGGATCGCGAAAAGAAGTCCTGTTTTGAGGGTTTCGGAGAGTCCTTTAAATATATGCCAAAGTAGGGCACCGGGGGACTCTCGGGGGGACGAGGCGCCCCCCCGGCGCGGCCCAGGGGGGGGCGCGCCCACAGGGCGCCTGGAGCCCCTGTGCCCCCCCCCAGGCTGCCCTTCGGACGCAGTGTTTTTTCCGATACGCTGATTTTTTATATATATTTTCTGGATTTTTCTGGGCAGTTCTCGAAACATGAAAACCTGAAATACAAAAACAGCCGAAAACGGAAACTGGCACTGGGGTGCACTGGATTAGTAAGTTAGTCCAAATATGATCAAAAGTGTATGGAAGTGTATGAATATCATAGCAATATCACCCAAAAGTGGCATGGAGCAAGCAGAAATTATAGATACGTTTTGGACGTATCAACATCCCCAAGCTTAATTCCTGCTCGTCCTCGAGTAGGTAAATGATAACAAGAATAATTTCTGTGGTGACATGCTATTAACCATATAGGACTTTCTCATAGTCATATGACAAAAGCTTACTGAGACAATGATTCTATAGTAATTAAGTTGTCTCAAGAGAAAATCACAAATGACTGAAAGTTTTACAACATGAAACTGAAACATCAAAAAGATTTGTAATGAACATGATGTGCAAATATGATAAAGTGATATCTTGCTTGCCCCCCTTAGTGATGCAAAACATAAATGCAAGGGCACCTTCAAGGTTTAAGTGATGACTAGATACAATCATTTCAGAATAAACGATATCACAATCATGCAAAAGACAATGCTACTTTGGGACAATGCACATTACACTCAGAATGACAATCATGCTCTCAGTAGTTGGTGCTTCAACATAAAGGTAAAAGAAAGGTTAAGTGCTAAAGCTTTTTATTTGAAAACATGGAAGCAATTGTGTCAACGGTAGTAGTACTTCATATGTGTCATGTATAAAACATCTTATAAGTTGCAAGCCTCATGCATCGAATACCAATAGTGCTCGCTCCTTGTCCTAATTAGCTCGGATCCCCATGGGTTATCATTGCATTGCATATGTTTTAACCAAGTGTCACAAAGGGGTACCTCTATGCCACCTGTACAAAGGTCCAAGGAGATAGATCGCATTTGATTTCTCGTTTTTGATAGATCTCAACTTGAGGACATCCATACCGGGACAACATGGAAAATAGATGATGGACTCCTCTTTAATGCATAAGCATATTCTCATGAGAGATTGAGGATTAAGGTCCAAGCTAAAACTTCCACCATGATGCATGGCTTTGGTTGGCGGCCCAATGTTCTTCTCTAACAATATGCATATTAATTCAACCCACGGTAAATCACCCTTACTTCAGACAAGACGAACATGCATAGCAACTCACATGATATTCAACAAAAGTGTGACAGTTGATGGCGTCCCCAGAAACATGGTTACCGCTCAGCAAGCAACTCATAAGAAATAAGATACATAGGCAACATATTCTTTACCACAATAGTTTTTAGGCTACTTTCCCATGAGCTATGTATTGCATGGTTAGTTTGCTTAGTGCAGGTGGAGGTTACAAAAGACTGGGAGCGACCAACTAAGAGAGCAATGACGGTCATAATCATGCAGAGCGACAAAGCAATATTGAATCAGGCATGGTAGTTATATCGCTACTTAGAAACAAAAGATCATCAAGGCTTGACAGACTTTCTTTACAGTCTTGAATATGCGTGAGCATACGCCAAGTCAATCAAAATAAATTCTCGAAGGAAGATATTACTAAACCATACCACATCATAGGCAAACAAACCAAGTTGGTACTCCAATAACACATTGGGAACCTCCCAGCTATTTGAGATTAACCAAAAGAAAACCTGAACTACTAAGCACCATCATGAAAGTAGCATCTTTATCATAGACACATTAACCCATGCAACGGAAGCAAACTCTCTTAATAAGGTGAGCATGTTAATTAAAGAGAGTTCAAGCAACCAACTAAATAAAAGCTCTTGAAAAGATAAGCATGAATACTAAGAGCAGAGCATGATAGTAGCTATTAAAAGACAAAGAACACACACAGCATAGATAGACATGAAAATTCTATGTAATGTTCTAGGTAGAGGTGGAGCGTGTTTCTCTCCCACATAAAGGAATGCTGAGTTCCGACTCGTTATGGAAAACTAAAAAGAAAACTAAAAGCAAGACGCGCCAAGCATAGCACATAACATATGAAGTGATAAAAATATAGCGAAACGAAAGACGAACTGATAATGTTGATGGAGAAGGGGATGCACGGGGGCATCCCCAAGCTTAGACGCTTGAGTCTCCTTGAATATTTCTTGGGGGTGCACGGGGGCATCCCCAAGCTTGAGCGCTTGACACTCCTGAATCTTTTTATCATCTTCCCTCGCACACTTGAAAACTCCCTTCATACACAACTCATCATAATCTTATTAGCGAGGTTAGTACCCTTAATAAAATAATTATACCTTGCTGGAAATAAGGATATTCTTGAAGTTCTACTGTTTCTCAAGATTGCCAAAAGGTTTTTGCAAAGAAAAAGCAAGTTCTTAATTTGCAAAGTGAAGGTAAGGCAAAACAGGACAGAATCTGTGAAAAACAGAACAGCAGGCCGTAATTGACCTGTTCGGGATACTTCTGCAACTCAAATCAAAAAACTCAGAACTGACGCAAGAAATACAATTATATAGAGAACGCTGTCGAAAAAATTCAGACCAAAAAGATGATCTGGTGATTTTATACGAATTTTTCTATCCAAGGACAGAATCTGTTTCCTGGACAGCACCTCACAACTTTTGAACTTTCTAGCAATCAGAGGCTATACTTGGCACAAATATGAAAAGAAAAGATACAATGATGATGCTACAGCAGTAAACAACATCAAGACACAACAAAAGCAAAATTTTTATTCATGTGGGCTGCCTTCCAAAAGCGCTTTCTTTTATGCCTTTAAGCTAGGCATAATGCATAGATCAAGTTTTATCAAGAGTAAAAGAATTACTAGCCCGTACAACGGACTCAAAAGGTAACTTGACCTTCTTACGAGGGAAGTGTTCCATCCCTTTCTTGAGAGGAAACTGAAATTTAATATTACCCTCTTTCATGTCAATAACAGCACCAACGGTGCACAAAAAGGGACGTCCCAAAATAATTGGACATGAAGGATCACATTCAATATCCATAATAGTGAAATCAACGGGCACATAATTATCATCGACAACAATAAGAACATCATCGATCCTCCCCAAAGGTTTCTTTATGGAAGAATCAACGAGACGAACACCAAAAGAACAAGAATCGTAAGGTTTCAATTTAAGCATATCATATATCCTTTTGGGCATAACAGAGGTACTAGCACCAACATCACATAATGCATAACAAGAGAAGTCATTCAAATAAATTTTTATCATAGGATCCCAACCATCTTCTAGCTTTCTAGGTATGGAGGCTTCTACTCTAAGTTTCTCCTCCCTAGCTTTGATGAGAGCATTAGTGATATGCTCTGTGAAGGCAAAGTTAAGCGTGCTAGTGCGGGGATCTCTAGACATCTTGTGAAGGAAATCAACAACTTCTGTAAGAGTGCAATTATCAAAATCAAGGTCACGAGCATCAAGTAAAGTAGTAGTGGTGTCCTTAAGGTTCAACTGTTTGGTAGTTTCTATAGCATCACCATTAATAGGTCCATTGGGACCAGGAGTACATTGGGTGCTAAGAGTGTGAACATCCTCAACAACTTGGATAGTAGCAACAGTGTGGTGGGTAGGAAGGCTCTTAATTCTTTCCTCTTCCTCCCTTTCTCTAGCCCATCTTTCTTTAAGCTTAGCCATCATCCTAATATTTTCATTAATTTGTACTTGAGTAGCATTAATAGGGATGACTTCCCTCTCCTTAAGTGGAGAAGTTTCAATTTTTAGCAATTCTACCTCATTGGCTAAGTGGTCTACCTTGAAAGAAAGATCATCTAGTTTATGTAGTTTCTCTTCTACATTCTTATTAAAGGCTTTTTGGGTAGTGATGAAATCTCTAAGCATGGTCTCTAGTTCAGTATTGGAGTTCTTGGTACTAGGATAAGCATTGTTGTTCCCATAAGAGTTAGAGGGGAACGGTCTAGAATTGTTACCAAAGTTACTCCTATAAGCATTGTTGTTAAAATTGTTTCTAGAGATAAAGTTAACATCTACTTGTTCTTGAGCAATCAAAGAATTTAAAGGAACATCACGAGGATCAATAGTAGATTGCTTCGAAAGTAGAGACATGATCAAGTCAACTTTTTCATTAAGGGAGGAAATCTCCTCGACAGAGTTTACCTTCCTACCTGTTGGAGCGCGTTCGGTGTGCCATTGGGAATAGTTGGTCATCATCTCATCGAGAAGCTTTGTGGCAGCACCAAGTGTAGTTGACATAAAAGTTCCTCCCGCGGCCGAGTCTAACAAGTTCCGCGAGGTAAAGTTCAAGCCTGCATAAAAAGTTTGGATAACCATCCAAGTAGTCAAACCGTGAGTAGGGCAGTTCTTGATAAGAGATTTCATACGTTCCCAAGCTTGGGCAACGTGTTCATTATCCAATTGTTTAAAATTCATGATGTTACTTCTAAGTTGGATAATTTTAGCAGGTGGATAGTATTTTCCAATAAAAGCATCTTTGCACTTGTCCCATGAATCTATGCTATTTCTAGGCAAAGACTGAAACCAAATTTTAGCTCCTCCTCTCAAGGAGAAAGGAAAAAGCTTAAGCTTAACAATATTACCATCTATTTCTTGGTACTTTTGCATATCACAAAGTTCTACAAAGTTGTTCAAGTGTAAAGCAGCATCATCTCCAGCACCCGAGAATTGATCTTTCATGACTAAGTTAAGTAAAGCAGGTTTAATTTCATATGAAGGTGCTGAAGTGGCAGGTGTAGTGATAGTTGTGCTGATAAAGTCATCGTTGTTGTGACTAGTGAAGTCACACAACTTGGTGTTCTCGGTGGAACCCATAGTAGCAAGCAAGCAAGATAACTATTTTTGTGATTTTCGATAAAAAGGAACTAAAGCAAAAATGAAAGGTAAACTAACAAGACTAAAAAGCAAAGGTAAAAGATAGCATGCAACTCCCCTATCCTGAAGAGTGGAGTCCCCGGCAACGGCGCCAGAAAATACTCCTTGATGGGCCTCGAACCCCTCGTTGGTTAGCCCAAGTGGAAGGTGTAAGATGCAGTAAGTAGAAATATTTTCCCTTAGCAAAGATACCAAGGATCGAATCCCCAGAGACTCCTAGGTTCAACAAGAAGGTGTCAACTGCTACGGCGCCAGATATTAGCATTCAACGTGGACCTGCACACATATACAAATAACTTTGCTCCCAACGAGTACAGAGAGGTTGTCAATCTCTCCGGCCTTGTAGTTCACAAAGGGTTAAAAGCAATATGATAGTAGTGATAGATAGTGTTTTTGCAATAGGAAGTAAATAGCGAAAAGTAAATAGTGGATGTGATCAATGATGGTAATATGGACCGGAGTCTCATGATGTTCGCTAGTGATGTCTCTCTCCCAAAAGACGATAAAACAGCTATGTGAGGTAAACAAATTACAGCTGGGCAATTGACAGGACCACGAACGCAAACCAATGCTGATTACATTGCAAGAAAGGTTGAGGTTCAAAGCATGGGCGGTACGCCAAAGTAAGTAGACCGAAATCCATCAATATCTACTACTAATCATCCACCTTGAGATATCTATCCAGAACATCTCGCTGGTATTAAGTTGCGAGTCCCACCCATAGTGTAAACTCAATGCAACAGACAACTGCATTAAAAGAACTTTGCGTAAAGTAAACAATCCTTGCACCCGCGGGCACAAGCACCGTTGTTTTCCCCCTTGTGGCAACAGCACATCCCCTAGACTCATGTTTCTGTCACTCAAGCTAGTCATCGAGGGGCATGAACCCACAATCGAGCATAACGTTCCCTCTTGGAGTCACTACTTACTACTCGGCCAAAGCAATAAATAACAACGGAGAACATGCAA
>LR738713.1:669759485-669837759 GCA_902687465.1 Secale cereale | reverse complement strand
ACAGGGCGCCTGGAGCCCCTGTGCCCCCCCCCCCAGGCTGCCCTTCGGACGCAGTGTTGTTTCCGATACGCTGATTTTTTATATATATTTTCTGGATTTTTCTGGGCAGTTCTCGAAACGTGAAAACCTGAAATACAAAAACAGCCGAAAACAGAAACTGGCACTGGGGTGCACTGGATTAGTAAGTTAGTCCAAATATGATCAAAAGTGTATGGAAGTGTATGAATATCATAGCAATATCACCCAAAAGTGGCATGGAGCAAGCAGAAATTATAGATACGTTTTGGACGTATCAACCTGCACCGGTACCACAGTCGCCGGGTTAAGACTAGGACGTTTCAGGAAGGAGATCTGGTGCTCCGGCTCATCCAGGACCAGACAGACATGCACAAGTTATCCCCACCTTGGGAAGGACCCTTTGTAGTCAGCAAGAACCTGCACAATGGATCATACAACCTCGTCGACGTTCGAGAACATAAGGACTCACGCACGGCGGAGGAGGAGACCAAGCAGCCGTGGAACATCGCTCTTCTTCGACCTTACTATACTTGAGCCATCGGCTCCGTTTTATGTACAATGTATATATTATGATTAATAGAATAAACCGGCGCCCCCGGTAAACCGGGGTATCAGCCATCTTTTTTTCATAAAAGTATCACATGGGGGCTTCCGTAGGCAAGGGATTTTTCTATGGCCTCTTAAACCAGCGCCCTTGATAAATAAAGGTATCAGCCGTCTTTTCTGTACATAAAGAGAGTCACATGGGGGCTTCCGCGGGCAAGGAAGTTTCTCATGGCCTCTTAAACCGGCGGCCACATCAAGACCATCATAAGAGCACAGCTCTGGTTGCTTCAGCAATTTCCACATGATGATAAGGGGCAAAAGAGAGTTTGATGCCTAGCACAACTCAAACATAGGCCCCGACGAGCAATGCTCAAACGCTACCAGGGGGCTCTTGATGCAAGTTCATCAGCGAGTTGAAGACTCTTGTAGTGAACACGGCTTGGAAGCTTGGTGTATACACCTAAAACCCCGGATTAACTTGCCTGCATCAAGTAAATCGCGCCGTCCAGGTAAACCTGGTATGACCCGTCGAACGTACACACAAGTCAATCCTTCGGGACCTTGAACTTGGTAACGTTAAATTGACGATCATCAAGTGATTACACAAGTCAAATCTTTATAAGATTTTCAACATTGGTAGCATTTGACATTGATGATTTGGTTAAAGATTGCGGATCATCTTAACAGGCTTTGCGAAAATGGTTAATGACAGTAACCTGGCAGCTCATAAAAAGCCTCGAATTTGGAGCCTAGCAGCTCGTAAAAAGCCTCGACTACATGGTCTTATTTGCCCAAAAACTTTATTTTTCGTTTTTTATGTTTTCTCAAATCTTTATCTTCAAGGTCATTGGTTTTTCAACCAAGTCCATTGATTCAAGACTGGATAACTACAAAGTTGTCATTACATCTGTATTTACAGAGTTATAGTCTGGGTTATAAACACCAGTACTAGTTTACAGCTAAACCGGCGTTCATTGTAACCCGGATCGGTCTTCATGATAAGCCGACAAAGAGCCAAGTAAGTCATCAACACTTACACCTTGGATTGTTCCTGCCGGATTAAGGTTTACAGATACACTTAATCACAGGTATGATACATGCTTATATTTCATACACAGTTCAAGTTATTTAACTTAGATCGTGTGTTTGGCCAGTATAATCCGTCCGGCGATAAACCGCCAGGACACTTTGAGCATTGTGTATGCAGACACAGGTAATATAAAGGTCAAAGCATTGCAAGCAGGAGATAATTTAGAAGTGGCCAAGCAAAGTAATGCCATGCAAGATAGTGTGGGACAAAGACAGTATCTCAACTATTCTATTACAAGGCACGAGCAGGCCCAAAAGAATATCAGTTTTTCCCCAAGTGTTCAACATATAAAGGTAAACCGGAACCGGCTTAGGATTCTGCTTCGGCTCGCTGTGAAGACTGAGGGTCAGCTTGTTCCGGGTCTTCGACGACTTCTGGTAGCTGCTGGAAATCAGGGGTGCTCCAGTCAATCTTGGCAAGGGCGCGGAAATACACTTCATCATTTATAAATTCGGACGGTTCAATGTCAGGAGCGAAGGTATGCTTACGAACGGGTGGAATAAGACTTTCGATGCCATAAGACGGCCGCTCCACCCGCACATTCTCCAGATCATAACCCGGGTGATACCTTGATAAGTCCGCTTCATCAGCAAGCTTACTGGCAAGAGGCCGCATGTCTTTGATTAAGGCACGAAGATCTTCAGCGGAGAAAGCTGATCCGTCCTCTTTCATACTCGGGTAACCATTCATGGCCTCCGCCGGATCAAAGTCAGGAACCCATGCCTTGGCCCGGGTTAACGCCATGAGGGAGCCAGCTCTTGCGGAGGATTTCTTCACCTCGACAATACGGGCAGGCAAGATGGATAGGCTTTCCAGAGTGCCTTGGATGGTGGTTGGTGCCGGTTTATTGTGCGAAATAGCATTGATGGTCCTCTGAGCGCCGGCATAGAGTTGTTCCACCAAGGTGTAAGCAGCCTTCAGCTTCTTCCGCACATCATCCCCAAGATGAGTAATGCGCCTCCCTGTGTACAAGTGATGAGTTAATCCGGAGCAGCACAAGATAGCAAGGATAAAGCTTACGACAACAAGTACTTACCAAAGATAGCAGATGTCATATCATCTATATGCTGCCTTAACCCGGATAATTCCTCCGTCACCGGGTTAAGAGCTGCCTCATCATCATTGGCTCTTTTCTCCAAAGCAGCCTTTTCTACCACCCAAGTGGACCGCTCCGCTTCAAAATCTTTCTTGAGCTTCTCCATACTAGCTAGAGCAAGGGTAAGTTCCTCCTTGACTTTAGTCGAAGAAGTTTCTTGGAAGGCCAGGCTATTCCGGAGCTCAGTTATCTCAGAAGCCCTCCGGTTCAAGTGAGTCTGCAGAGGATAAAGAATATCAGATATTCATGAAGACAGTTCAATCAAAAGTCTCAAGCACATAACAAGTTATGCACTCGACACTTGGGGGCTAATGTACATTTGCAGTAATAAGCAGGCAATTTTTTCAGACAAAGTCCCAAGCATACAACAAGTTATATACTTGGCACTTGGGGGCTAATGTATCGTCATTCTAAAACATAGGAGAAAGTCCCGGTTCACCCGCAACGGAGTAAACAGGCCCTTGGGGGCTACGCGTGCAAGTCAAAATATTACAGTTGATCTATCAAAGTCCTGGTTTACCCTAAAGGTTAAACCGGCACTTGGGGGCTACAATGGACTAACGGTACAGATACAGGGCATAAGCAGCAATGAAAGGCAAAGGAAAGGAAGTTACCTCATATGTTTCTTTCATTAAGTTCACTAAACCGGCCTCATGGTCACGGCTGGTGAAGAGACGGTTTAGGTACCCAGAATGAAGCTCCTGGGCACTAAGCGGGGCGTAGCTAGACAGGTTAGTGCTCCACTTGCCCTTGTCCTTCTGAAGAACTTCTTCCTTGGCAGTGTGTCTGGCCAAGATGACAGGTTCTGCGGGAGTAGAAAAGCCTATCCCAGTGATCTCGACATCATCTGTCGAGGCAACAGTTGGCCTGGGGGGATCAGCAGCAGCAGCGGGATTGGTGTGTACCGGGCTAGCAGGGGCCGGACTAACTCGAGCAGGGCTAGTCCAAACAGGGCTGGCCGGTTCAGCAAGATTTTTCATGGGGTCATCCCCCAGAGCAGCAACATCTTCTCGGTCCGTAGGGGAAGGATCGTCGTGTGGAATTTCAATGTTTTCTTCTAACGGATTGGCGGCTTCAGGATCCTCTGCCGGTTCAGAAGTATTTTCGACCGCCGGTTTATTTAGCTTTGCCTTCTTACTAGGCTTGGGCATATTGAAAATATTAAGAGAATAATGAAAATCACAAGTCAAAATGGAAAGATAAACCGGATATACTGAAAGACGGTTTACCCATGAACAGTCTTGAGCACCGGGACTTGGGTGGCGGTTCACTCGCCGAAGGATGACAGAGGAGTTTCCGGATAATTTGGATCAGACGGTTTAAGTGGTTTACGGAAAAGACCCGCTTTAGGATGAAGAAGACTTGGAGTAAGTAAAACCTCTGAACGGCGTCTTCGAGCCGGAGTGTGGGTCAATCCGGTCGACTCGACCACATGGCCACTGTGGCGTGTGGTGCGGCGACCCTCATGTTGCTGCTTCTTCAAAAGAAAATGGGGATCCAGTTGAGCATAAGGGTGAGAAAATGGATATTTCCGGGCTACCCGACGAACTTTGGGTGGTAATGGTTCTGAATCAGAGGAAAGAGAGATTACCTCAACTTCATCCGCTTTACTCCCTTCCGCCGGATCCTGGGAAAAGTCATTGTTAATATAAATACAGACAAGGGAAAGTTAAAAGGCATAAGAACCAAGCAGTACCTCAGAGGCTGGATCATCTTCTTCAGCGTTTGAACCAGAAGCAGCGGCAGGTCTTTTCTTATGCTTCTTTACAGCCAGGCTCTTCTTGCGAGTTGGTTTCGCTGGTTTGTCCTGGGGTTTCCGTTTCCAGAAGGGGTCATTGGCCTGTGTAAAGGAATAAAAGTATGTTGAAGACAAGCAATATGGACGGATTAAAACAAAGAGAAAGGGACAAAGAATCTTACCGATGGCGGTTTGTTGTTCACACAGAAAGGTGCTAAACCGGTCCGACTGCACTCCTCCAGAGGTATATTCAACATCTTCTTAGCAGATTTGGTAACTTCATTGTCTGGAAGCACCATATCCGTGTGACGCTGAGGGTCCTTCGGATTACCAGTATACTCGCACATTAAACCAGAGCGCCGGCTTAACGGGAGAATGCTCCAAGAGAGCCAGCAGCGGACAAAGTCAACTCCGGTTAACCCGTTGGCTACAAAAGCCTTGAGTTTGGAAAGCTGGGGGGCATATCGAGCCCGGTCTTGGGCACTCAAACATTGCGAGAAAGGATGATCCACTGTCAGACGATAAGAGCGGTAACCCGGCAGTGGATTCTCTCCCTCTGGTGAAGTGTCGACGCAGTAGAACCAAGTCTGATTCCACTCCTTGGGATGGCTATGAAGAGTGGCGTGAGGAAAGCTGACATCTTTTCTCTTCTGGATGCTCATTCCGCCAAGTTCAGTATTGGGACCATCATGAAATTCAGTCCGGCGATTTAGATGGAAGAAGTCCCGAAATAACTCCATGGATGGCTCCTCTTGCATATAGGCTTCTGAGAAGACTTGGAAATTGCAAATGTTTGATATGGAATTGGGACCTATGTCTTGGGGGTGGAGTTGAAAGTCTGCTAATACGTCGCAGATTTTTTTTGACCCTGGAGGGTTAAAGCCCCGGGCCAGGTGATCAAAAAAGACTATAACTTCTCCTTCTTTAGGCTGGGAAAGGGCACTCTTTCCCAGGAGCCCTACAGTGCAGAACCTCCTTGGGGCCTAAAGCGCCAATTGAGGCCATCTTTTCTAAGTCATCCTCGGTAATCCGGGATGGGACCCAGTTGCAGGCAACAAACTGCTTGGCCACGGAAGTCATCTTTTTCAAAGGGGGAAAGCTGAAAAATACAATACAAGACCCTGTTTACGATACACGCAAATATAAACCAGCGTGTTCTATGAAGGCATTGATCTAATTGGCGGTTTAAGCAGGGGACTAATGGTGTCTACTGGTCCGGAATAACTATGAATGTAACAGCTACCGGATTATGAAGTTTGAAAGGAACAAGTTAAACCGCCAAAACACAGGCAGGTGAGGTGCAGATCTAAAGTATGGGAAACAACTTTCACATGAGCAGTAGTGAAATATGGATCTACAGCGTATGGAAAACTCAAGATAATTCAAGTCATATTCGTCGAAGGCAGCGAAGGTTTTTTACAGATCTAGTCTAACTAGCAGTATTGGGGGAACTAAGATTATAAAGACGGAGCGGAATCATGCGTACGAGATTCGACGTAAAAGGTTTAACATCTACGGCTAGGAACTACCTATGGTGATGAACTGTGAAGAACGGAGGTTCAACTGCGAGCTTCCGTGAAACCCTAGAACTAAGATCTACGGGGAAGAATGAGTAACGCACCTGAGGAAACGGAAGCGGAAGGACGGCGGTGAATCTCTGGACACGCTCAGGTTGATGCAGCGGCCGGCTTGGTGAAGACGACAAGCTCGAAGAACGGCGGCGGAGCTTGAGCGCTGGAGGACAGAGGAAGAAGAAGCAGGGGGGAGAAAGAGATGCCCTTTGGGCCCTATTTATAAGCCGAGGGGATAAAACGGCAAGCGCGGGAATCGAGGAGACCAAAAATCGGATATGGATGGTGTTGTCGCCTCGATCTTGGGAGCTTTAATAAGTAAAGGTAAAAAAACAGGTACAAGCATTAAATGCGCGGATGGCGTCACGACGTTTTAAAGCGACTTGAGGGGATGATGTCATGCCGGTTTACCAAGCATACTGAAGCTGCAGAAAGGAAAATATGTACAAGACTTTGGAGATTGACATGAACAGGTTCAAATCAATCTGGGGCCTAATGTCAGGGATATTACTAACAGGTATAAACTGGCCAGGAGGGTCCGGTTTACGTTATCAAGATTATATTATCAGAAGCCCAGCAGAGTATGAAGTAGAAGATTATAGCCCAAGAGGCTTAGAGCCCATGTGTTAGGGCCCATGATTTGTAAACCGTCATACTATGTACTTGGGATGTAAGATAGAAAGAACAGAGACCGAGGCGGACACGTTTATGAGCCGGCCTCGGGACTCTGTAAACCGGACCGGGCATCGTCTCTATATAAAGGGATGACCCGACGAAGGTTCACGAGAGAGAACAACAGCTCGAGACACAAGCAAAGCGGATTCGCTCCCTGGTCATCGAAACCCAAGCAATACCACACCAAACTAGACGTAGACTTTAACCTTCATCGAAGGGGCTGAACTAGTATAAAATCCGTTTGTCCTTCGTCCGCTTTAACCCCTTTAAGCTAACCCGTAGCGATGGCCTCACGACTAAGTCCTTTTGCTAGGACATCTGCCGTGCTAAATCCACGACAGAAGGGATACTTTTTTACCTTTGCTTCTCCGTCTTTTCTTTTTCTTCTTTGCATCATGTGTGGGTTTAATCCTCTTTTTGGAGCTCCTTATTAATGAGATTGGTTGAATAGAAGGCTCCTCCTCATTACCTGATTCATCATAAGAAAGAATAGGAGGATATTGGGAAATCTCTTCCCTTTCATTAGTATTCTCTTGATCTCCTATTTGTTTTCATGTCTTTAGGTAATTGGAAATATAAGGATTTTCAATGCAATTCACCGCACAATACATATAAATTTCCTCTAGATCAAAATCAAGAAGTTTATCAAGGGCAAATCCTGGAAGATTCTTAGTTCTACGTTTGATTTCTTCATAACCCAAAAGCAAGCTAAGTTCATTATGATGTGCAAGGGAAATAAAGTCATCACAATTTTTGGACACGATTTGATCATGAAACAATTTGCATTGGAGAGCTAAATGACCACGTTCATTGCAAAGTTCACAAGTATGGCTAAGACAATTCAAATTTTCAGCACAATTGAAAGGATCGATATGGTTGACTAGAGGGGGGGTGAATAGGCAACTAACAATTTTAGCTTTTCTTAACCACTTTAAATTAAGCGACAAAATAAGTTGTCTAGATAATCTACTAGGATGACAACTAAGATAAAGGAGGACAACAACTACACATGCATGCTATAGGAGTTGAACAAGTAAAGCATGCAAAAGTAAAGGTAAGAAATAACCACAAGTGGAACCGGTGGAGACGAGGATGTGTTTCCGAAGTTCCTTCCCTTTGAGGGGAAGTACGTCTCCGTTGGAGCGGTGTGGAGGCACAATGCTCCCCAAGAAGCCACTAGGGCCACCGTATTCTCCTCACGCCCTCACACGATGCAAGGTGCCGTGATTCCACTAGTGGTGCCCTTGAAAGCGGCAACCGAACCTTTACAAACAAGGTTGGGGCTATCTCCACAACTTGGAGGCTCCCAACAAACCATGAAGCTTCACCACAATGGAATATGGCTTCGAGGTGACCTCAACCGTCTAGGGTGCTCAAACACCCAAGAGTAACAAGATCCGCAAGGGATTAGTGGAGAGAATCAAATATCTCTTGGTGGAAGTGTAGATCGATGCCTCCTCAAGCAATCCCGAGCAAATCAACAAGTTTTATTGGCTAGGGAGAGAGATCGGGCGGAAATGGAGCTTTTGGAGCAACAATGGAGTAGTGGGGGAAGAGGTAAGTCTTCTTGGAGAAGAAGACCCCCTATATATAGTGGGGGGACAAATCCAACCGTTATTGGAGTTTTCAGCCCGCAGAGAGCGGTAGTACCGCGCATGAGTTGCGGTACTACCGCTGGCTGAGCGGTACTACCGCTACGGGAGCGGTACTACCGCTTAGGCAAAGATTGCGACATGATTGACAACCACGGATGAAATAAATTACATCCGTGGCTACATCCGCAAGGAAAACGGTAGTAGCAAAAATGCAACACGGTACTACCGCTTAGGATAAGCGGTACTACCGCATTGTATGCGGAAGTAAAAAATTACTTCCGCATCCACTTCTGTGCTTAGACTTAGCGCCTGGGCCAGATACACGGTACTACCGCTCTGGGGACGCGATACTACCGTGGGAACGGTACTACCGTGTCGGCAGGCGGTACTACTGTGTACCTGCGCGGTACTACCGCTTTGTTAAGCGGTACTACCGCTTTCCAGGCAGTAGATCAGTTAAGAAGACACAGTTTTGCAAATACGAGAAGTAACCGGTTGGACCTCTAGAGAAGCTAGGAAAGGTGGTGCGGGAGAAGGATGTGTACGTGTTGATTCTACCCAAACCTTTCCGACGCGGACCCCCTCTTAATAGTACGGCTTTCCTATTACTCAAAGCCACCGACAGGGAGCAAAAAGAAAACACCGTCTTTCATAGAATCCGAGGGGCAAACAATCGTCTTGTGCCTAAGGGAGATATACCTGTATGAGCTTAGAGCACACGATCACTCCGCAAATGTATTGTCATCAATCACCAAAACTACTTAGGGAGAAATATGCCCTTACAACAATCATCTAGCCTTTCTTGCAACCATTTAGTTTCCAAATGCTTATGCCGCTTGCAAAATCTATCTTCCCTATTTGGTATATACTTGCAAACTATATGCACTCCACAAAAATCGACATGCTTATAAGAGATATTTTCATCGTGCAATCATCATTAGTACTATGGATATTCGAAGAATTCACACTAACAACTTTGCAATCATGCTCATCATTCAAGTTTTTAGTGCCAAGCATTCTATGTAATTCTTCTTCTAGTACTTGAGCACAATTTTCCTTCCCATCATTTTCACAAAAGATATTAAAAAGATGAAGCATATGAGGCAACCTCAATTCCATTTTTTTGTAGTTTTGTTTTATAGACCAAACTAGTGATAAAACAAGAAACTAAAAGATTCGATTGCAAGATCTAAAGACATACCTTCAAGCACTAACCTCCTCGGCAACGGTGCCAGAAAAGAGCTTGATGTCTACTACACAACCTTCTTCTTGTAGACGTTGTTGGGCCTCCAGGTGCAGAGGTTTGTAGGACAGTAGCAAATTTCCCTCAAGTGGATGACCTAAGGTTTATCAATCCGTGGGAGGCGTAGGATGAAGATGGTCTCTCTGAAGCAACCCTGCAACCAAATAACAAAGAATCTCTTGTGTCCCCAACACACCCAATACAATGGTAAATTGTATAGGTGCACTAGTTCGGCGAAGAGATGGTGATACAAGTGCAATATGGATGGTAGATATAGATTTTTGTAATCTAAAAATATAAAAACAGCAAGGTAACCAATGATAAAAGTGAGCGTAAACGGTATTGCAATGCTAGGAAACAAGGCCTATGGTTCATACTTTCACTAGTGCAAGTTCTCTCAACAATAATAACATAACTAGATCATATAACAATCCCTCAACATGCAACAAAGAGTCCCTCCAAAGTCACTAATAGCGGAGAACAAATGAAGAGATTATTGTAGGGTACAAAACCACCTCAAAGTTATTCTTTCTGATCGATCTATTCAAGAGTCCGTAGTAAAATAGCACGAAGCTATTCTTTCCATTCGATCTATCTTAGAGTTCGTACTAGAATAGCACCTTAAGATGCAAATCAACCAAATCCCTAATGTCACCTAGATACTACATTGTCACCCCAAGTATCCGTGTCGGTGTACTAAAGTAGGGGTACCTTAGTATCCCGACTTGTGCACGGGCAGTAGCAGCGTCCCGTGGTCTGGCTCACCACGCGCCCGCCAAAGCCCACTCTAGACCCTTTTAAGCCATTCAAGAACAAAGTATTCAAGTTAAGAGACAAGACCCCGGCAAGGGGAGCTTGCCGGGAAGACCGCACCAGGCTCAAAGTTATCATTCCAGCACAAGACCCAGGCAAGGGGAGCTTGCCAGGAAGGCCAAAAGAACGGCACTTCAAGGAGGAATATCGCGGTGCGTCATGCGCCCCGGCAGGGCCCGGAGAGGGACAAGATTCCGGGCCCGGCAAGGTTGCGACCCCGGCAAGGTGCTTGCCGGGGAAACTTATGCTGTGTGCCTGCGCTCCAGCTCATCTGGCCACGCGTCGCCCTGGGGCCCTTCCAGGGGCACGTGGCTGATGGCTGTGCAGCCTGGGGTACACGGTGGCAAGCTGCGGTGACAAGACCATCGCCGTGGCGAACGGAGACGCATGGACGGACGCTTTTTTGGGGCGACGGCGACGGGCATTCAATGCCTTTGTCCCCCACCGTCAAAGTTAGGTGAAGACCACTATACACTGTTCATGCACTGTTACAACCACCACCATTTTTACATTTTTTACCCTCCTCTACGTTGACACCTGTCGGTGACCCCTTTGAGCTATAAAAGGAGGCCCATGCCCTACGTAGAAGGAGGTCGATTCGAGAAACTCGCTCACTCCCACGCTCGGTGTAGCTAGTACTGTAGATCTTCAAGCTCCCGAGCTCCAGAAACTCAATACAACCAAGGCAGGAGTAGGGTTTTACGCGTACGCGCGGCCCGAACCTGGGTAAACTGCCCGCGTGTGCTCCTCGATCTGCTCTCTGTGCTCCCTCCGCTCCCTTACCGCAACGTAGAAGGGGCTCCGGTCCCATAGGTGTTCGTGGGCGTCCAGTTTCCCCGACAATCCGTGGGCATGATTATACGATATGCATCACACAATCTCAGATTCATCTATTCAGCCAACACAAAGAACTTCAAAGAGTGCCCCAAAGTTTCTACTTGAGAGTCAAGACAAAAACGTGTGCCAACCCCTATGCATAAGTTCACAAGGTCACTGAACCCGCAAGTTGATCACCAAAACATACATCAAGTAGATCATGTGATATCCCATTGTCACCATAGATAATCACATGCAAGACATACATCAAGTGTTCTCAAATCCTTAAAGACTCAATCCGATAAGATAACTTCAAAGGGAAAACTCAATCCATTACAAGAAGGTAGAGGGGGAGAAGCATCATAAGATCCAACTATAATAGCAAAGATCGCGATACATCAAGATCGTGCCATCTCAAGAACACGAGAGAGAGAGAGAGAGAGAGAGAGAGAGATAGAGAGAGAGAGAGAGAGAGATCAAACACATAGCTACTGATACCTACCCTCAGCCCCGAGGGTGAACTACTCCTCACTCATCATGGAGAGCGCCGGGATGATGAAGATGGCCACCAGAGAGGGATTCCCCCCTCCGACAGGGTGCCAGAACGGGTCTAGATTGGTTTTCGGTGGCAACGGAGGCTTGCGGCGGCGAAACTCCCAATCTAGGTTATTTTCTAGAGGTTTCTATATATATGGGAGGTGTTGTAGTTGGGGACAAGTAAAGGGGACCTCCCGGGGGGCGCCCCCTACCCTTGTGGGCAGCCCGGGAACCTTCTGGTCCCCCTCCGGCACTTCCTGGGCTTCTTCTGGTCCAAAAATAACCTTCGTTGAGTTTCAGGTCAATTGGGCTCCGTTTGATATTCCTTTTCTGCGATAGTCTAAAACAAGGAAAAAACAGAAACTGGCACTTGGCTCTGGGTTAATAGGTCAGTCCCAAAAATCATATAAAAGTGTATATAAAAGCTCATAAAACATCCTAGAAGGATAATATAATACAATGGAACAATAAAAAATTATAGATACGTTGGAGACGTATCAGTTTACAAACTTAACAAAGCTCTTTATAGTCTTAAACAAGCTCCTAGAGCTTGGTATAAATGCTCGACCAAGTTCCTTACTGAAAAAGTCTTTGAGATTGGAAAAATAGATTCCACTCTTTTTACTAAAAGGATTAATGGTGAATTATTTGTGTGTCAAATTTATGTTGATGATATCATATATGGTTCTACTAACCCTCATTTTAGTGAAAGGTTTGGAAAGCTAATGTCATAAAATTTTGAGATGTCTATGATGAGTGAACTCAAGTTCTTTCTTGGTTTGCAAATCAAAACTAAGGAGGGTACCTTTGTCTCTCAAACAAAGTATACCAAGGACTTGTTCAAGAAGTTCAACATGCAAGAATGCAAAGGTATGACTACACCGATGCCTACTAGTGGACATCTTGACTTGACTAAGGATGGCGAACCGGTTGATCAAAAGGTTTACCGCTCTATGATTGGTTCATTGTTATATCTATGTGCCTCCCGTCCCGATATTATGCTAAGTGTGTTCATGTGTGCACTATACCAAGCGGCTCCTAAAGAATTTCATCTTAAGGCTGTGAAAAGGATAGTGAGATACTTAATACATACACCAAATTTTGGCATTTGGTATCCTAAGAGGTCCTCTTTTGATCTTGTTGGCTACTCCGATTCGGACTATGCCGGTGACAAGGTTGATAGAAAGTCCACTTCGGGTACTTGTCAATTTCTTGGTAGATCTCTTGTGTCTTGGTCTTCCAAGAAACAAAACTCGATATCCTTATCCACCACCGAAGCGGAATACATTGCCGCTGGTTCATGTTGTGCTCAATTGCTTTGGATGACCCAAACTCTTAAAGATTATGGGATATATGTGAAACATGTACCATTGCTTTGTGACAATGAAAGTGCTATTAAGATTGCTCATAATCTTGTGCAACATTCTCGAACTAAACATATTGAAGTTTGTCATCATTTCATTCGAGATCATGTTGCTAAGGGTGATATTAATCTTAAACATGTTCGCACCGATAAGCAATTAGCAGATATATTTACTAAACCACTTGATGAGAAAGTGTTTTGCAGGTTGAGAGGTGAATTGAACATTATTGATGCCTCAAACTTGGAGTAGGAACTCCATTTGGATACATGCATGGCATAAGCCTTTGACTAATCCTTGACTTTTTCTCTTATGATCATCTGTCTTGGATATATTTGTACCCTTGCATGCTATCTAACCCATGTAGGCACTTGGATGAATCTAAATTCATGAGATTGCAACTCACTCATATCTTGAGCAATCTCTATATCACCAAGTCTCTACACCGTGGTGGCTGAAGACAAGGAAGCATGAAACCCTTCAACATATCCTTTGACGATTTGTATATACCAAATTTCTTTTGGTATCAAGTTTTCATGATTGTCATTTTGGATACACAAGTGCTCTTCCTTGCAAGACTAACTCATGTAGGTAGATGAACTCAAACTACAAGTGGTGCTCCAAATTCTTGATGAGCTACATCAACCTTGAGCAACCCACACAAGTTCAACTACATGATCAAGATCAACACCACCACCCAAGGTATGTTATTCCATCTTAGAGAAGCTTTACCCCAAGTCATGGGTGAAAGCAGCTCAACAAGATATGAATACATAAAATGCTTAAACGAGAAATGGCAACCCCATTTTGAGCTTAAACGATGAGTATGACCTATGATCAAGTGTCTTCACTTGACTCGTAAGTCAATATACTCTAACATAGGTGACTTTGTCGCCGACCAATTCTAGATGAAGTTCCCTAAGTGTTTCTTTGTGCTCTTGCATTTCTTCCTTGCATTTCGTTCCCCTTCTCTTAACACAAAAAAAACTTCATCCGGATTTTCATTTCTCAGTTTTTTTACTCTACATTTTCTGCATCCAATTCATTGCAAATCCTTCGGTTAATTCCTTGCAAATCTTTGTGAGATCTTATTTGCCTAATGGGCTGAGATGGAAAATTGGTGTCTCAGTGTTGAACTTGGACCCACCGATTTTCCTATTTCGGTTGAACCGACCAATCTCGGTGCCACCGAAGAAAACTACTCGGTGTTACCGATTTCAATACCGAGGAGACAATTTGTCATTTGCGTCCTGCATATATGTTCCAGCTCTACTCAATGATACTTGTCCTCTACCAGCATCACATTTTTCAACAGCTCTGCTCTGTGACTGAAGGACCAAACCTATTTTGACTCACACTCTAGAAGATCCCTTCTTGGAAATTGATGTCAAAGGGGGAGAGAGAGTTCACATCAAAGCTTAAGGGGGAGAACTTAAGGGAGAAACAGTTCACATCAAATCACATGCCCCAGATGGCTGGTGTTCAAGAGGAGAGAAGTCACACATGTCTTTAAGAGGGGAAAGACATGTATGTGTTATTGATCTGGTCTGTTTTGCTCTGATTCTGTTTCCCTACTTTCTTCCATTATCAAATATAATATTAGGGGGGCGAAAGACTGCTAGGGAAGAAAGTCTTTGAATTCGTTGCATATCTTTTACCTTTGGGAACATGTTTGTATTCAAGAGTACCTAGTACTCACTCTCTACATGTTACCCAAATCTTGGTACTCTTGTGACTCTTTTGTTGCTCTGTCTAGTAGATGTACCTGTGTTATCTAACCTTGTTTACTCAGGTTCAACCCTTCATAAGCGAGCTCAAGATCACAAGGTAAGTATATGCATCACACTCATGTGCATGAAGATTTCTTGCTAATGTACATATTGTTTGCAAGAAGGAATCATGAACATGAGGATATACTTCATATATTCATTTCATTTTCTCTGATGCATATAGCCAAGATACATGTAACTCATTGCTTGCTCTATCATGTCTATGCTTTCACATGTTCTTACATTCCATATTTACATGATTGCATACATCTAGGGGGAGCCTATGCATGTTACATGTTCTTACAAAGCTTTACTTGCTATTATTCATATCTTTATCTAAAGCTTTGATGTATGTTGTCATCAATTACCAAAAAGGGGGAGATTGAAAGCACAAGTGCTCCCTGGGTAATTTTGATAATTAATGTCAACATATCTCTTGTTGGACTAATGTTTTCATCTAGTATATTTCAGACAACTTCAACAAATGGAGTGGCATGGACTAGAGGATGTGGAACCCCTTCTAGATGATAAGGACACATGATTGGCTCAAGCTCAAAGCTCGGGACTCTACATTTTCTATTTTAGTGATCCAGGATCACATTGAGTCCATAGGAAAGCCAATACTATTAAAAGGGGATGAGGTGTTGCTTAATGGCTTGCTTGCTCAAAATGCTTAGTGATACGCTCCAAAACCCTCAACCATTTTCCCACATCCACATTTGTCCCAAACCAAAAGTCAAACTCGGCCCCACCGAAAATTTCTATCCGGCACCACCGAATTCATTTGACATAACCACTGCCAGAAACCCTAATCATTTCGGTCTCACAGAAAGGGATCTCGGTCTCATCGGGATGGGATTGCAAACTCTTTGTTGCCTATTGCAATATTTTCAGTCTAACCGAGATGTGCGATCGGTCCCATCGAGTTCGCAATGCAAACTCTCTGTTTCCTCTTCGTAATGTTTCGGTCCAACCGAAACGAGCGAATCGGTCCCACCGAGTTTGCGTGACCAACCCTCTTTGTGCTTATTACCAAAATCGATCCCACCGATTTTGTGTAATCGGTCTCACCGAGATTACGTTATGCCCTAACCCTAATGAAATCGTTCCTACCGAGTTGATCATATCGGTCCCACCGAAATGCCTAACGGTCACATTATGAACTAAATCGGTCTGACCGAGTTCTCTGAATCAGTCCCACCGAGTTTAGTAAATTGTGTGTAATGGTTAGATTTTGTGTGGAGGCTATATATACCCCTCCACCCACTCTTCACTCGTGGAGAGAGCCATCATAACATACCTACACTTCCATCATACATGTGCTGAGAGAGAACCACCTACTCAAGTGTTGAGATCAAGATATTCCATTCCTACCATATGAATCTTGTGATCTAGCCTTCCCCAAGTTGCTTTCCACTCAAATCATTCTTCCACCATATCCAAATCTATGAGGAGCTATTTGAGTGTTGGGGAGACTATCATTTGAAGCATTTGATTAAGGAGTTCATCATCAACACACCGTCTATTACCTTTTGGAGAGTGGTGTCTCCTAGATTGGTTAGGTGTCACTTGGGAGCCTCCGACAAGATTATGGAGTTGAACCAAGGAGTTTGTGAGGGCAAGGAGATCGCCTACTTCGTGAAGATCTACCCTAGTGAGGCAAGTCCTTCATGGGCGATGGCCATGGTGGGATAGACAAGGTTGCTTCTCCGTGGACCCTTTGTGGGTGGAGCCCTCCGTGGACTCGCGCAGCCGTTACCCTTCGTGGGTTGAAGTCTCCATCAACTTGGATGTACGATAGCACCACCTATCTGAACCAAGACAAAAACATTTGTGTCTTCACTTGCGTTTGCTCCCTTCAAACTCCTCCCTTTACTTCATATGCAATTGCTTTACATTCCGCTGCTATACTCTTAGAATTTCATGTATAGGTTGATTGCTTGACTTGTGCTATGTTGCTAAAATCTGTCAAGAACTAAAAATTGGGGAAAAGGCTAGATTTTGCTTTAGTCAAGTGGTCAAAGTTGCATGCTTTTCTTCACAATACCTTTATACTCTTGTTATGCATTCTTGTTGTGTATTGTGAAAGTTAAACATGTGCTAAATCTCCACTCAAACTTCAAGTATTTTAAAAGCTGCCACTTTTCTTGCTAGAGTGTATTCACCCCCCCCCCCTCTAGACACATACTCTTCTCGATCCTTTCACCTATACTTGTGGGTTATCAGGGTACAATAGTGATCCAGGAGTGGATCACTGGACAACGGTCAAAGTTATCCTTAGTTTCCTAAGAGAACTAATGAAATGTTTCTCGATTAGGGAGGTGATAAAGAGTTACGTTGATGTAAGCTTTGACACCATTTTTGATGACTCTGAGTCTCAATATGGATACGTATTGAAAGTGGGAGCAATTAGCTAGAGTAGCTCCATGTCGAGCATTTTAGACATCAAAATTTGCAAAATACATACGGATCTGAATGTGGCAGACCCGATGACTAAACCTCTCTCGCAAGCAAAACATGATCACACCTTAGTATTCTTTGGGTGTTAATCACATGGCGATGTGAACTAGATTGTTGACTCTAGTAAACTCTTTGGGTATTAGTCACATGGCGATGTGAACTATGTAAGTTAATCACATGGCGATGTGAACTAGATTATTGACTCTACTAAACTCTTTGGGTGTTAGTCACATGGCGATGTGAACTATGTCTGTTAATCACATGGTGATGTGAACTAGATTATTGACTCTAGTGCAAGTGGGAGACTGATGGAAATATGCCCTAGAGGCAATAATAAAATGGTTATTATTATATTTCCTTAATCGTGATAAAGGTTTATTATTCTTGCTAGAATTGTATAGACCGGAAACTTAAATACATGTGTGGATACATAAACAAATACCGTGTCCCTAGTGAGCCTCTACTAGACTAGCTCGTTGATCAAAGATGGTTAGGGTTTCCTAACCATAGACATGAGTTGTCATTTGATAACGGGATCACATCATTAGGAGAATGATGTGATGGACAAGACTCATCCGTTAGCTTAGCATATGATCGTTCAGTTTATTGCTATTGCATTCTTGAATGTCAAATACATGTTCCTTTGACTATGAGATCATGCAACTTCTGGATATCGGAGAAATACCTTGTGTGCTATCAAATATCACAACGTAACTGGGTTATCATAAAGATGCTCTATAGGTATCTCTGAAGGTGTTTGTTGAGTTGGCATGGATCGAGATTAGGATTTGTCACTCCGTGTATCGGAGAGGTATCTTTGGGCCCTCTTGGTAATACACATCACAAGAAGCTTGCAATAAAATGACTAAGGAGTTAGTTATGAGATGATGTATTACGAACCGAGTAAAGAGGCTTGCCATTAACGAGATTGAACTAGGTATGGAGATACCGACGATCGAATCTCAGGAAAGTAACATACCGACGGACAAAGGGAATTACGTATGTGGTCATAACGGTTCGACCAATAAAGATCTTCATAGAATATGTAGGAACCAATATGGGCATCCAGGTTCCGCTATTAGTTATTGACCGTAGAGGTGTCTCGGTCATGTCTACATAGTTCTAGAACCCGTAGGGTCCGCACGCTTAACGTTCTTTGACGATATATTGTTATATGAGTTATATGATGTGATGACCTAATGTTGTTCGGAGTCCCGGATAAGATCAGGGACATGACCAGGAGCTCCGGAATTGTCCGGAGGTAAAGATTGATATATAATACCATGATATTCAGACACCGGAAGAGTTTCAGAGTGCACCGGGTAGTCATCGGGTCACCGGAAAGGGTTCCGGACACACCCGGTAGGTGTATGGGCCTTATGGGCCAAAGGGGGGAGCACACCAGCCCACAAGGGGGCTGGTGCGCCCCTCCACCCTTGCCCATGCACCAAAGGGGGGAGGAAAGGGGAGGTGCCCCAAAGGCAGGCAGCCCTCCTTTCCTTCCCCCCATGCACAAATATTGAAGGGGGGATTCGGCCAGGGCAGGTGCCCTAGGGAAGCTGCCGGCCACATGGGGAGCCCTAGGGTTTGCCTCCCCTCCCCCTCCACCTATATATATGAGAGGAGGGAGAGGAGAAACACACACCACGATTCCCTAGCCATGTGCGGCGCCCCTCTGTGACACCCCGAGACCGATGCGCCAGGTGTCAGCTTGTTATTCGTCGTCGACGCCATGTCATCTGCTTGCGTGTTGCATCTTTGCCTTGTCATCATGTGCATTGCATCATCGTTTTCAAAACTTGCATCTATCTAAGTCCGCTCGTCCTCTCCATTGTCCGTTTTGAGCCCAGACACACTTGCACGCGCCCGCGGCACCTCTGGATATTTATTTTATGAGTGGCGGGAAATGTTCTCAGAATGGGATGAAACTTGGCGTGTGGTCTTATTATAGCATAGGTAGACTGCCTGTCAAGTTTCGTCACGTTCGGAGTTCGTTTGATAGCCCAACAGTTACCCGTGTTAACCGCGAGAAGCCTTTTCTCTTTTGGCCCAGGAAACCCTTCACAACAGCCCACTAGCCCATCCCAACCACCTCCATGCTCTCGGTCGTTGGATCGTGATCGCGTGGCCGAAAACCGCTCCTCATTTGGACACTCCTAGCTCCCTCTACCTATATATATGTGTCTCCTCCGTATTTTTCGCAGAACAAACACTAGCCCCGCTTCCTCCGCGCGCCGGACATGTCCGCCGGCCACGTCTCCGCAGCCAATCGGCATCTGCCACGTCACCCCGCCGCCGCTATCAGCCAACCGCGCGACGCCACCTGTCCGCCGCCACCTCCCACCGCCCGCGGCACGCGGAGCCCATTCGAGGCCCGCGCGAGCCCGCTCCACGCGCCACCGCAGCGCCCGCAGCCAGCCCCGCCGCCGGCCTCGCTCCGCCGCCCCGTGCCCGAGCTCCGCCGCCGCTCCTCTCGCCGGACGCCGCCGCCTTCGCGTCGGGCCTCGCCTTCGCACCGCAGCCCCTCCGCCTCACCGTCCTCCGGCGAGCGTCGGAGTCGTCGCACCTTCCTCGTCCTCCGTCCCCTCCGGATCCGGGCCGGCGCCGCCCAGATCCTGCCGCCCCGTGCTAGTTCCGCTCGCCGCCGACTCCTCCCGCGAGCGCCTTCGCCAGAGCCGGACAGGGCCGCCGCCGCTGCTACTTCCTCCCGACGGGAGCAGGGAGGACGACGCCCAGCGCCTCCTGGGCCGGCCTCCGTTGCCTCGTGGGCTCCAGCTGGCCCAGCGCGCCCCAGGGCCCAGCTCCACCGCCTCTCCTTCTGGGCCACGGCCCATGGTGAGCAGCCTCTAAACCCGCCCGTGCATTTTTTAGCTATTAGACGCTCACTTGTTTTGTCTGTTAAAATGGCTAAGTCACTAGTTTTTGTAAATATATGTGCATGTTGTGGTTGTGATATCTTTTTGTCAGATGGTCCGATTGGAGCATATAATATGTTGAAATGTTTGTCTCGTGATGCTCTTCATTTTGTTCCACTATGGCATGCTTGTTTGAGTTCATCTTGATGTCCTAATCATCGTTGCAAGAGTGCTATATGTTTAAAACTGTTGTTAACTGTAATTTTGTTAGCATGTTTGAGAGGTGATAACTTGGTGCATGTTGGTCCAAATGGAGGGTGTCATATGTCAAAATGTTCATTGTGAAGTACTCTACATGATAGTTGCTGTAGCATTCATGTTAGGTGCCATATTTCCATGTTAATCTCTGTTACAAAAGTGCATGTGGCTGATAAGTGCTGAAACTTGTTATGAGATGCTGTTTTGTCTTGCTCATAGCTATTGATGTGTTTGTCTTTCATGCCACATGTCAATATGTTTTAGAAGCACAATCATGCCATCTTTGTTGTGGTGCGATCCACTTTTCATGATATGCCTTGAGGTGTTTGCAACAAGCTTGTAAAGTAGCCTACTCGCTGTTGTTGTTTTCTGATACTTGTTAAAAACTGCTAAGTCTAAAACTGTTAAACCTGATGCTATGTTTGCTTGATGCCTCACTCAAATCCATGCTTGTTTTGGGTTGCCCAATGATCATGTCTTGTTGTACAGGTTATGCTCTAACCATCCATGCCCTTGTTTGCCTTTATAGGTTGATGTAGCATATTTATTTCTTGCTCTCAAGTTGCTATATATGTACCTGTCAGATTGTTATCAGCATGATCAATTTGGTGAAGCTTTTTGTTATTGATCCATGCCTCGTATGGAGTTGCTCCATTGGGGTTGTTTGATGTATGATATGTCTATTACATGTCCATGATCTTTATATACTTAATAGAGTTGATATGCTTGTTATTCTGTGCCTCTGAAGGCAGCATCGTGATGATGTTTTTGCCTTCCCGGATTTTGACGAAGTCTGGATAAATTTATTACATCTTTCCATGCTTGTTTAATTGTGTTCCAGCAAGTTTTGGGTGTGCTCTAAGCTCATGCTTGTTAAGTATCATGTCTATTTCACATCCATGCCTCTTGTTATCATGTTTGGGTGCTGTAGCATATATATACCTTGCTCCAAAGTTGCTATGTGGCTGTTAACTTCAGTTTTGCATTGTAACTTGTTTTGCTCATATCTTCTAGCCCGTTGCTCCATTTTGAGCGTGTCTTATATGAAACTTGTGTGATTTTGCATGTCGAAGCATAATATCATGTTGTTTTCATGCTTGGAGTGTGTTTACTTGTTGTTTGGATGCATCTGGCATATTTGCCATGCTTGACTTGTTTTGCTCATATCTTCTAGGCCGTAGCTCCAAATTAAACAAACTTTATATGAAACTTGACTAGAATTTCGAGTAGATCATCATGGTGCATGTTAACTTGCTGTTTAAAAACTTTAACTTAAGGTTTGTTCAGATCTGGACCAATTTTCAAGTATGCATATGAGGACTTACCGGATTTGTCTTATGTTGATTCCGACCTCATTTAAACTTGTTGGTTTGTGTTGTTCTTGTATGCATCATCCCTTGCCATGTTTTGCATCATATAGGCTTGCCTTGCATCATAATTGGTTGAGCATCTTGTCATGTTCTTGAGTGGTGTGTTTACCGTGTTGCTTGCTTCTTCTCGTTAGTGCTTGTTTCGTTGCGATCGTGAGGATTCGTTCGACTACACTCGGTTCGTCTTCGTGGCTTCTTCTTCGCCGATGTCATGGAATCATTTCTTCTTCCTTGCGGGATCTCAGGCAAGATGACCATCACCTTGGATACCTTTACTATCATTGCCATGCTAGTTGTCTCGATGATATCGTTATATGTCGCGCTACCTATCTTTTGATGCCAGCCTTTCCTTGTTGCCATGAAACATCTAACCTTTGACACCTTCCCAGCAAACCATTGTTTGGCTATTTTGCTCGCTCGCTCAGCCCCTCTTATAGTGTTGTTAGTTGCAGTGAAGATGAAGATTGCCCCATGTTGGAGCTTGGCTTGTTGGAATATCACAATATATCTTATATTTATTAACACACCTATATACATGGCAATGGGTGGAAGGCTTGGCCTTTTTCTCGGTGTTTTGTTCCACTCATGCCGCCTTAGGAGCCGATAAACCGGCGTTATGTTCCTTGATTTTGTGTTCCTAACACGGTTGGGTATATGGGGACCCCTTGACAGTTCGTCTTTGAATAAAACTCCTCCATCAAGGCCCAACATTGGTTTTAATTTGCCTCATAATAATAACTTAATTAATTAATTAAATTGCATAGGGGGTTGCGTCCCCGAGGATTCTTTCTACATAATAGGGGGGCTAGTGCTGATGGTGTTGGTCCCAAATAGAGCAGCTTGCGGTGCCGCCCCTTGGCAACTTGGGGTATCTGGTCGCTGTAACCATAGCTCATCCGGTTGTGGCCTGAGACAAGATACGCGCGGCTACTATCAGGGTGTCGGCACGCCGAGAGGTCTTGCTGGACTTGTTTTACCATTGTCGAAATGTCTTGTGCACCGGGATTCCGAGGCTGATCGGATTGTCCCTAAGATAAGTGGTAATATTATTATTATCTCTGCTGATCGTGAGAACTTGTGATGGGCTAAGTTGGGACACCCCTGCAGGGTTATGATCTTTCGAAAACCGTGCCCGCGGTTATGTGGCAGATTGGAATTTGTTAATGTCCGGTTGTAGAAAATTTGACAGAGGATCCAAAATAAAACACACAACCGTGTGAGTAACCGTGACCGTCTCTTTTCACTTTGAGAAGAGAACATGGTGGGGTTATGTTTGACTTGTAGGTAGTCTAGGATCTTCAGCGATCATTACTAGTTTGCGACCGTTTGCGTAGATGCTCATCTTATTCTTGTACTCGTAAGTTAGCCACCATATATTGCTTAGTCGCTGCTGCAACCTCACCACTTTACCTCTTCCTACCCAGTTAAGCTTTGATAGTCTTGTTACCATCGTTATGGGATTGCTGAGTCCTTGTGGCTCACAGATACTACAACAACAGTTGCAGGTGCAGGTTTCCGATGACTGACGCGAGAGCGATGTCCTTTGTGTTGGAGTTCTTTCTTCTTCTTCTTCGTCAGTCTTGGGTTAGGTTCCGGGTCGGCAGCCTGGGATAGCAGATGGATGTCGTGTGTTTTTCATGTTTGCATCCGTAGTCGGATGCCTTGTATTGATGTCGTTGTATTCATGTGACTTGTATGAATTGTTGTATCCCCCATGTATGTATGTAATGGTACGATGTAATGATATCCATCTTGCTAAGAGCCCGAAATGCGGTTGTGCCCCAATCACGTATGTGTCACGTGATCGGAATAGAATCGCATCTTGGGCCTAACACCCTCTCTCTCTCTAGTTCGTCATCGGCCATATTTTCGTAGTGCTCAATGAAGACCTGCGGAGATAGTTGCATCACCACCGTCACCACGCCGTCGTGCTGCCGGAACTAATCTACTACCTAGCCTTCTTGATGCATGATGCGTCTCCAACATATCTACTTTTCCAAACACTTTTGCCCTTGTTTTCGACTCTAACTTGCATGATTTGAATGGAACTAACCTGAACTGGCCCTGTTTTCAGCAGAACTGCCATGGTGTTATTTTTGTGCAGAAATAAAAGTTCTCGGAATGACCTGAAATTCAACGGAGAATTATTTTGGAATATATAAAAAATATCTGCGAGAACAACCAAGCCAGGGGGCCCACACCCTGTCCACGAGGGTGGGGGCGCGCCCTCCCCTTGGGCGTGCCCCTGCCTCATGGGCCCCCTGTTGCTCCGCCGACGTACCCCCAAACTCAATATATTCACTTTCGGGGAGAGAAAAATCAGAGAGGAAGAATTATCGCATTTTATGATACGGAGCCGCCGCCAAGCCCTAATCTCTCTCGGAAGGACTGATCGGGAGTCCGTTCGGGGCTCCGGAGAGGCGAGATCGTCGCCATCATCATCATCAACCTTCCTCCATCACCAATTCCATGATGCTCACTACCGTGTGTTAGTAATTCCGTCGTAGGCTTGCTGGACGGTGATGGGTTGGATGAGATTTACCATGTAATTGAGTTAGTTTTGTTAGGGTTTGATCCCTAGTATCCACTATGTTCTAAGATTGATGTTGCTATGACTTTGCTATGATTAATGCTTGTCACTAGGGCCCGAGTGCCATGATTTCAGATCTGAACCTATTATGTTTTCATGAATATATGTGTGTTCTTGATCCTATATTGCAATTAAATAGTCACCTACTATGTGTTATGATCCGACAACCCCGAAGTGACAACAATCAGGACCACTCTTGGTGATGACCGTAGTTTGAGGAGTTCATGTATTCACGATGTGTTAATGCTTTGGTCCGGCACTCTATTGAAAGGAGGCCTTAATATCCCTTAGTTTCCATTAGGAACCCGCTGCCACGGGAGGGTATGACAAAAGATGTCATGCAAGTTCTTCTGCATAAGCACGTATGACTATATTCGGAATACATGCCTACATTACATTGATGAACTGGAGCTAGTTCTGTGTCACTCTAGGTTATAACTATTACATGAGGAATCACATCCTTCATAATTCTCCATCACCGATCCAATGCCTACGAGATTTTCACACATTGCTTGTTGCTTATTTACTTTTCCGCTGCTACTGTTACAAAAACTACAAAAACACTACCGTTACTTTTATTGCTATTTCCATATTACCTTGCTACTATATTACTTTGCTGCAGATACTATAAGTTTCCAGGTGTGGTTGAATTGACAACTCAGTTGCTAATACTTCAGAGTATTCTTTGGCTCCCCTTGTGTCGAATCAATAAATTTGGGTTGAATACTTTACCCTCGAAAACTGTTGCGATCCCCTACACTTGTGGGTTATCAAGACTATTTTCGGGCGTCGTTGTCGGGGAGCATAGCTATATTTATTAAGTCACTTGGGATTTATATATGTTGATCACTATGAAGAACTTGAAAGACTCAAAAATCAAGATTTATCCCTCAACTACGAGAGCAGGTAAGGAACTGCCATCTAGCTCTGCACTTGATTCACCCTCTGTTATCAATAAATTTGCGACACCTACTCCTGCTATTGAATCTGATGTGTCGTATGTTCTTGATGATGCTACTTTTGCTATGTATGATGGAACTACTTCTAGGCTTGATAATACTGTGCCACTAGGTTAATTTCTAGATGAACAAATTGCTAAGGTTAGGGAGAATGCAAATATGGAAACAGATAATATTTATCAAAATGATGATCAAGATTCTCGTCCTAGATATGAATTGCCTGTTATTCCTGAGGGTTATTTTATGGATGAAGAAACTGCTAGAAACTTTCTTGCTTGCAATGATAGATATGATCTTAAGAAATTATTAGCTAAGCTGAAAGAAAAGTCTTTGAATCCTAGAATGAAATATGACCCTGCTTTTGCTACTTCACCTATCTTTGTTACAAATAGGGATTATGATTTCTCTGTCGATCCTGAGTTAATTACTTTGGTTGAATCTGATCCTTACCATGGCTATGAATCTGAAACTGTTGTGGCACATCTTACTAAGTTGAATGATATAGCCACCATGTTCACCAACGAGGAAAAGATACGTTATTACTATATCCTTAAGTTATTTCCGTTCTTGTTAAAGGGTGATGCTAAGACATGGTTTAATTCTCTTGATCCTGGTTGTGTGCGTAGTCCCCAGGATATGATTTATTACTTCTCTGCTAAATATTTTCCCGCTCATAAGAAACAAGCTACCTCATGGGAAATATATAATTTTGAGCAAATTGAAGAAGAGAGTCTCCCACAAGCTTGGGGGAGGCTTCTCCAATTACTTAATGCTTTGCCTGATCATCCTCTTCAGAGGAATGAAATACTTAATGTCTTTTATAATGGACTAACTGATACTTCCAGAGACCACCTGGATAGTTGTGCTGGTTGTGTTTTCAGGGAAAGAACAGTTGATCAAGCTGAATTACTATTGAATAATATGTTAGCCAATGAAAATAATTGGACACATCCTGAACCAGCCCCTAAGACAACTCCGAAGAAAAGGGATGTTCTGTTTCTCAGTCCTGAAGATATGCAAGAGGCAAAGAAATCTATGAAAGAGAAAGGTATTAAAGCTGAAGATGTTAAGAATTTACCGCCTATTGAAGAAATACATGGTCTTGATAACCCGACATAGGTAGTAAAGGTAAACTCTCTTTATAGATTTGATGAAGGTGATATTCCTCGTTATAAGTCTTCTAGCCAATGCTTAGATGAGTTTGACAATTTTATTGTGAAGCAAGAAAACTTCAATGTTTATGTTGGTAGACAATTGAAACATAATGCTTATATGATTGAACGCTTGAGTGATTATATGTCTAGAGTTAATGGTGAATTGAAACTCATTAGTAAACATGCTTCTATGGTTACCACTCAAGTAGAACAAGTACTTAAAGCTGAGAATGATTTGCTCAATGAATTAAATAGTAAGAATAATGACTTTGCTGTTAGAGTTGCAACTAGAGGGGGTAAAGTGACTCAGGAACCTTTGTATCTTGACGCCTACCCTAAGAGAATTGAGCAAGATTCTCAGAGAGCTAATTTAGATGCACCTAGTTCTTCTAGGAAGAACAAAAAGAAAAATGATATGACTTTGCATGCTTCTAGTGAACATGTAGCTGACACACTTGAGAATCCCAATGATATCTCTGTTTCTGATGCTCAAACACAATCTGGTAATCAACATGAACCTAGTGATAATATTAATGATGATGTTCATGATGATGCTCAACCTAGCAATGATAATGATGTAGAGACTGAACCTGCTGTTGATCTTGATAACCCACAATCAAAGAATCAACGTTATGATAAGAGAGACTTCGTTGCTAGGAAGCACGGTAAGGAAAGAGAAGCATGGGTTCAGAAACCCGTGCCTTTTCCTCCTAAACCATCCAAGAAAAAGGATGATGAGGATTTTGAGCGCTTTGCTGAAATGATTAGACCTATCTTTCTGCGTATGTGTTTGACTGATATGCTTAAAACAAATACTTATGCTAAGTATATGAAAGATATCATTACCAATAAAAGAAAGATACCTGAAGTAGAAATTTCCACCATGCTTGCCAATTACACTTTTAAAGGTGGAATACCTAAGAAACTAGGAGATCCAGGAGTACCTACTATACCTTGCTCCATTAAGAGAAACTATGTTAAAATTGCTTTATGTGATCTTGGAGCCATTGTTAGTGGTATGCCTCTCTCTTTATATCGTAGACTTGACTTGAGTAAGTTGACACCTACTGAAATATCTTTGCAAATGGCTAATAAATCAACTGCTATACCTGTCGGTTTTTGTGAGGATGTGCCTGTTGTGGTTGCAAATGTTACTATTCTAACAGACTTTGTTATCCTTGATATTCCCAAGGACGGTAGTATGTCTATTATCCTTGGTAGACCCTTTTTGAATACTGTAGGGGCTTTTATTGATTGCAACAAAGGCAATGACACTTTTCATGTCAATGGTAATGAGCATACGGTACACTTTCCAAGGAAACAACCTCAGGTCCACAGTATCAATTCTATTGGAAAAATTTCAACGATTACTATTGGAAGTTTTGAAATACCTCTCCCTACTGCCAAGAAGAAATATGATATTCTTATTGTTGGGTACATACATATCCCCATTATGGTAACCTAGTGTTATTTGAAAATTCTCCGGTTTCATGTTATTTGAAAAGATTTTATTAACAAGACTTGATCAACCTTGTTAATGGATTCCTTTTGATGAGCATGAGATGGGTGAATCTAGATAGCACAACCTTCTGTATCCTCCTTTTACTTTCTGTTAATTAGATTAAAAAGCATAAATAGTATTTTCTGTCTGTTTCCAGACTTATCAGTGCAATAAAAAAATACGCCGAAAATAAAAGTTCTCTGAATGCCCTGAAAATGAAATATGATTTTTTCTAGAATATTTGAGAATATTTGGCACAGAGAACACAGCAGGGGGAGCCAGCACCTAGCCATGAGGGTCCAGGGCGCGCCCTCCTGCCTCGTGGGCCCCATGTGGCCCCCCTCCACTTATTCCTGCACCCACACACTCCTTCTTCCTCCCAAAAAAATCACTATCTAGTTCAAGCACGAGTTCTAGCTCATTATGCTGCCATTTTCGATCTCCTTGCTCAAAGCTCCATTCACAAAACTGTTTGGGGAGATTGTTCCTTGGTATGTAACTCCTCCATTGGTCTAATTAGTTTTTGTTCTAGTGCTTTATTTATTGCAAATTTTTGCTGCTGTGGTGACCTTGTTCTTGAGCTTGCATGTTAAATTTCTTTGGTCCCAAGTAGTTCTAATGCATGATATAGTCTCTAGGCACTTGTAGGAGTTGTTGCTATCAATCTTGTTGAGTTTGGTTAACTTTTATTTTAGGTTACTAAAAATTTCAGAAAAAAGCATATATAAATCTTCCAAGGTGGTTCCTCAAGGAAGCAAGGACCAAGGCTCGCGATGCGTGAGCCAGATGATGAATTACCGAGGGAAGCTCAAATGCGGCCTTGTGAATGGTCGTCAGAGGAGTTTATGGTTCGGGCAGGCATTAAGGAGGAGTTTGACACATATGTGCGTAATGCTGACCTCGAGGGCTTCATACTAGATAAGTGCCCTCAGTACCATTACTTAACTGATACCTTTGTGAGAAGGTTTAAATTTTCATCTTCACGTAATTCTCACACTGTCATGTTTGATCTATATGATAAATCTTATACCATGGACCTAGAAGATTTTAATGATGCTTGTAAGCTCCCGCAGTGGGGCAATATTAGTGAACCTCGCAAATCTGAATATAAAGACTTCCTTGCCAGTATCACTGTGGGGGAATCTAGAGAGATCACACAAGCTACCATAGGGAGCATTCATTTTCCTGCTATTCATTATTTTGCTCTCTTCATGGGTAGATGCATTAACGATAAGGATGAAGCTTGCCACATGTGTGTGTACTAGATCTTAGTGTTCTCAAGAGTGATGTGTTAGGAGATACTCCCTCCGTCCGAAAATACTTGTCATCAAAATGGACAAAAAGAGATGTATATAGAACTAAAATACATCTAGATACATCCCCTTTTATCCATTTTGATGACAAGTATTTCCGGACGGAGGGAGTAGACAATATAACTTGGGAGCCATTGTTGCACGTAGGTTACATCATAATGGTTCAAACGGAGATTTATTTGGTGGGATTTATGCCACCCGCATAGCCAATCGTCTTCGTGTGCCTATACATGAAAATGATGCACCATTACCACCTGCTTATTTAGATTATAATGCTATGGTTAGCCATCGGTTTGTAGAGAGGGATGAACAATCCCTTCAGTATCGACTAATCTTTGACAGGCGTAGTACTGTCCATATTGCTCTCCCTGCTCCTACCTTCTTTGATTTTCAGACAAAAGGGAGATATACTATAACCAGAGATGAGGCAAATGAATACCAGGAGTTAATGAGAGCAGCCCGTCTCCAAGCTGCAGCTCAGCAGGTAGTAGCTGCTGCATCTCAGTACAACCCCAACTACGACTTTGGATATCCGTCAGGCTAGTACTGGCCATAGACCAACTTACGACAAAAGCCTAAGCTTGGGGGAGTACGTGTTTCTCACCGACATTACATTCATTTTCACACACTTATTCTAGTTGTGGGTGCTCACACTCTTTCATTGTACTATCCATGCTAGTTTCAATTCTTTTCTTAGTCTTTTTCTTGTGTGTAAGAAAAACCTTAAGAAAAACAAAAAAAATTAGTTCTAGCTTTTAGCTAGTTTATTTTCCATGCGTATGGTAGTAGTAATTAAAAGAAAACCCAAAAATATTTCTCGTTCTTCTTTTGCTTGTCGGGAGCTTTCCCGTGTAAATAGTTTCTTTTCTTTTCTTTGGGGGTCAAGAGGAGAAGACCATGATGAAAATGTTTAGTGGCTCTCATATGCTTTATTATTGATTTAACCTTGAGCCATATTACTTTGTCTTCTCTCTTGTATTAAATGCTCGTAGATTCCAGCTTAGTCCAATGCATGTGCACCCTATTTATTATCCACACCGTTCGGTCGTGCGAGTGAAAGGTAATAATGATGATATATGATGAACTAATTGAGATGAGAAAAGTTGGTATGAACTCGACCTCTCTTGTTTTTGTAAATATGATAGTTCATCGTTCCTGTTTCAGCCTATTATGAATGAAACATGCTTGCAATGACAATTAGAGATCATAGCTGCTCATGCCATGCTTAATTAGCTAAGAGTTTCTAATGTTCTATCTTGCATGCCAACATGATATTAAAATGGTTATGATGTGGTATGATAGGGTGGTATCCTCCTTTGAACGATTCAAGTGGTCTGACTTGGCACATGTTCACGCATGTAGTTGAAACAAAATCAACATAGCCTCCACGATATTTATGTGCATGGTGATTTATATCCTACTCATGCTTGCACTCACTGTTGATTAATTTTAATGCATGTTCATGCCTGTTGTCGCTCTCTAGCTGGTCGATCCCAGTCTCTTTCTAGCCTTCACTTGTACTAAGCGGGAATACTGCTTGTGCATCCACTTCCATAAACCCCAAAGTTATTCCATATGAGTCCACCATACCTTCTTATATGCGGTATCTACCTGTCGTTCCAAGTAAATTTGTATGTTCCAAACTCTGAATCTTTAAATGAAATTCTGTTTTCTATGCTCGAACAGCTCATGTATCAACTAGGGTGGTCTATATCTTCCATGCTAGGTGGGTTATTCTCACGATGAGTGGACTCCACTCATCATTCATGAGATAATGGCTGGTAACCGGGATGCCCAGTCCCATGCTCAAATCATAATTATTAAACAAAACTCCCCCAGGGCTGTTGCTGGTTTGGACGGTACCCGTTGTTTCGGGCTAGCCGTGGAGTGTGCTTGTTGGTGGTTGGGGGAGTATAAACTTTACCATTCTGTTTGGGAACCGCCTATAATGTGTGTAGCATGGAAGATATCGAGATTCTTGGTTGTTATGTTGACAATGAGAGTATACCGCTCAAAATATTATTCACCTCTATTTAAAAATCGAGCTCTGGCACCTCTACAAATCCCTGCTTCCCTCTGTGAAGGGCCTATCTATTTACTTTTATGTTGAGTCATCATCCTCTTATAAAAGAGCACTAGTTGGAGAGCATCGCGGTCATTTGCATGTATTGCTATTAATTTGCATTGAGTATGATTGTGACTGGATCTCTTTTACCATGAATTACAATGTCTAGTCAGTCCTTGATCTTTAAAGGTGCTCTGCATTTATATTTTGCGGTCTCAGAAAGGGCTAGCGAGCTACCATCTTGTTATATCATATTATGATTGCTTTCAGAAAGTGTTGTCATCCGAGGTTTATTATTATTGCTCGCTAGTTGATTATGCCATTGATATGAGTAGACATGAGACCTGAAAGTTATTGTGAATGTGGTTAGTTCATGATCTTTGCTGAAAACTTGAATGCTGGCTTTACATATTTACAACAACAAGAGCAAACAGAGTTTGTCAAAGTTTTTCTTTATCACTTTCAGATTATCAACTGAATTGCTTGGGACAAGCAAAGGTTTAAGCTTGGGGGAGTTGATACGTCTCCAACGTATCTACTTTTCCAAACACTTTTGCCCTTGTTTTGGACTCTAACTTGCATGATTTGAATGGAACTAATCCGGACTGATGATGTTTTCAGCAGAACTGCCATGGTGTTATTTTTGTGCAGAAATAAAAGTTCTCGGAATGACCTGAAATTCAACGGAGAATTATTTGGGAATATATAAAAAATATCTGCGGAAAAAACAAAGCCAGGGGGCCCACACCCTGTCCACGAGGGTGGGGACGCGCCCCCTCCCCTTGGGCGCGCCCCTGCCTCGTGGGCCCCCTATTGCTCCACCGACGTACCCCCGAACTCCATATATTCACTTTCGGGGAGAAAAAAATCAGAGAGGAAGAATTATCACGTTTTACGATACGGAGCCACCGCCAAGCCCTAATCTCTCTCAGGAGGGCTGATCTGGAGTCCGTTCTGGGCTCTGGAGAGGGGAGATCGTCGCCATCATCATCATCAACCTTCCTCCATCACCGATTCCATGATGCTCACCGCCGTTCATGAGTAATTCCATCATAGGCTTGCTGGACGGCGATGGGTCGGATGAGATTTACTATGTAATTGAGTTAGTTTTGTTTGGGTTTGATCCCTAGTATCCACTATGTTCTAAGATTGATGTTGCTATGACTTTGCTATGCTTAATGCTTGTCACTAGGGCCCGAGTGCCATGATTTCAGATCTGAACCTATTATGTTTTCATGAATATATGTGTGTTCTTGATCCTATCTTGCAAGTCAATAGTCACCTACTTTTTTGCACACTTATTCTAGTTGTGGGTGCTCACACTCTTTCATTGTACTATCCATGCTAGTTTCAATTCTTTTCTTAGTCTTTTTCTTGTGTGTAAGAAAAACCTTAAGAAAAACAAAAAAAATTAGTTCTAGCTTTTAGCTAGTTTATTTTCCATGCGTATGGTAGTAGTAATTAAAAGAAAACCCAAAAATATTTCTCGTTCTTCTTTTGCTTGTCGGGAGCTTTCCCGTGTAAATAGTTTCTTTTCTTTTCTTTGGGGGTCAAGAGGAGAAGACCATGATGAAAATGTTTAGTGGCTCTCATATGCTTTATTATTGATTTAACCTTGAGCCATATTACTTTGTCTTCTCTCTTGTATTAAATGCTCGTAGATTCCAGCTTAGTCCAATGCATGTGCACCCTATTTATTATCCACACCGTTCGGTCGTGCGAGTGAAAGGTAATAATGATGATATATGATGAACTAATTGAGATGAGAAAAGTTGGTATGAACTCGACCTCTCTTGTTTTTGTAAATATGATAGTTCATCGTTCCTGTTTCAGCCTATTATGAATGAAACATGCTTGCAATGACAATTAGAGATCATAGCTGCTCATGCCATGCTTAATTAGCTAAGAGTTTATAATGTTCTATCTTGCATGCCAACATGATATTAAAATGGTTGTGATGTGGTATGATAGGGTGGTATCCTCCTTTGAACGATTCAAGTGGTCTGACTTGGCACATGTTCACGCATGTAGTTGAAACAAAATCAACATAGCCTCCACGATATTTATGTGCATGGTGATTTATATCCTACTCATGCTTGCACTCACTGTTGATTAATTTTAATGCATGTTCATGACTGTTGTCGCTCTCTAGCTGGTCGATCCCAGTCTCTTTCTAGCCTTCACTTGTACTAAGCGGGAATACTGCTTGTGCATCCACTTCCATAAACCCCAAAGTTATTCCATATGAGTCCACCATACCTTCTTATATGCGGTATCTACCTGCCGTTCCAAGTAAATTTGTATGTGCCAAACTCTGAACCTTTAAATGAAATTCTGCTTTCTATGCTCGAATAGCTCATGTATCAACTAGGGTGGTCTATATCTTCCATGCTAGGTGGGTTATTCTCACGATGAGTGGACTCCACTCATCATTCATGAGATAATGGCTGGTAACCGGGATGCCCAGTCCCATGCTCAAATCATAATTATTAAACAAAACTCCCCCAGGGTTGTTGCTGGTTTCGACGGTACCCGTTGTTTCGGGCTAGCCGTGGAGTGTGCTTGTTGGTGGTTGGGGGAGTATAAACTTTACCATTCTGTTTGGGAACCGCCTATAATGTGTGTAGCATGGAAGATATCGAGATTCTTGGTTGTTATGTTGACAATGAGAGTATACCGCTCAAAATATTATTCACCTCTATTTAAAAATCGAGCTCTGGCACCTCTACAAATCCCTGCTTCCCTCTGTGAAGGGCCTATCTATTTACTTTTATGTTGAGTCATCATCCTCTTATAAAAGAGCACTAGTTGGAGAGCATCGCGGTCATTTGCATGTATTGCTATTAATTTGCATTGAGTATGATTGTGACTGGATCTCTTTTACCATGAATTACAATGTCTAGTCAGTCCTTGATCTTTAAAGGTGCTCTGCATTTATATTTTGCGGTCTCAGAAAGGGCTAGCGAGCTACCATCTTGTTATATCATATTATGATTGCTTTCAGAAAGTGTTGTCATCCGAGGTTTATTATTATTGCTCGCTAGTTGATTATGCCATTGATATGAGTAGACATGAGACCTGAAAGTTATTGTGAATGTGGTTAGTTCATGATCTTTGCTGAAAACTTGAATGCTGGCTTTACATATTTACAACAACAAGAGCAAACAGAGTTTGTCAAAGTTTTTCTTTATCACTTTCAGATTATCAACTGAATTGCTTGGGACAAGCAAAGGTTTAAGCTTGGGGGAGTTGATACGTCTCCAACGTATCTACTTTTCCAAACACTTTTGCCCTTGTTTTGGACTCTAACTTGCATGATTTGAATGGAACTAATCCGGACTGACGATGTTTTCAGCAGAACTGCCATGGTGTTATTTTTGTGCAGAAATAAAAGTTCTCGGAATGACCTGAAATTCAACGGAGAATTATTTGGGAATATATAAAAAATATCTGCGGAAAGAACAAAGCCAGGGGGCCCACACCCTGTCCACGAGGGTGGGGGGCGCGCCCCCTCCCCTTGGGCGCGCCCCCTGCCTCGTGGGCCCCCTATTGCTCCACCGACGTACCCCCGAACTCCATATATTCACTTTCGGGGAGAAAAAAATCAGAGAGGAAGAATTATCGTGTTTTACGATACGGAGCCACCGCCAAGCCCTAATCTCTCTCAGGAGGGCTGATCTGGAGTCCGTTCTGGGCTCTGGAGAGGGGAGATCGTCGCCATCATCATCATCAACCTTCCTCCATCACCGATTCCATGATGCTCACCGCCGTTCATCAGTAATTCCATCATAGGCTTGCTGGACGGCGATGGGTCGGATGAGATTTACTATGTAATTGAGTTAGTTTTGTTAGGGTTTGATCCCTAGTATCCACTATGTTCTAAGATTGATGTTGCTATGACTTTGCTATGCTTAATGCTTGTCACTAGGGCCCGAGTGCCATGATTTCAGATCTGAACCTATTATGTTTTCATGAATATATGTGTGTTCTTGATCCTATCTTGCAAGTCAATAGTCACCTACTTTTTTGCACACTTATTCTAGTTGTGGGTGCTCACACTCTTTCATTGTACTATCCATGCTAGTTTCAATTCTTTTCTTAGTCTTTTTCTTGTGTGTAAGAAAAACCTTAAGAAAAACAAAAAAAAATAGTTCTAGCTTTTAGCTAGTTTATTTTCCATGCGTATGGTAGTAGTAATTAAAAGAAAACCCAAAAATATTTCTCGTTCTTCTTTTGCTTGTCGGGAGCTTTCCCGTGTAAATAGTTTCTTTTCTTTTCTTTGGGGGTCAAGAGGAGAAGACCATGATGAAAATGTTTAGTGGCTCTCATATGCTTTATTATTGATTTAACCTTGATCCATATTACTTTGTCTTCTCTCTTGTATTAAATGCTCGTAGATTCCAGCTTAGTCCAATGCATGTGCACCCTATTTATTATCCACACCGTTCGGTCGTGCGAGTGAAAGGTAATAATGATGATATATGATGAACTAATTGAGATGAGAAAAGTTGGTATGAACTCGACCTCTCTTGTTTTTGTAAATATGATAGTTCATCGTTCCTGTTTCAGCCTATTATGAATGAAACATGCTTGCAATGACAATTAGAGATCATAGCTGCTCATGCCATGCTTAATTAGCTAAGAGTTTATAATGTTCTATCTTGCATGCCAACATGATATTAAAATGGTTGTGATGTGGTATGATAGGGTGGTATCCTCCTTTGAACGATTCAAGTGGTCTGACTTGGCACATGTTCACGCATGTAGTTGAAACAAAATCAACATAGCCTCCACGATATTTATGTGCATGGTGATTTATATCCTACTCATGCTTGCACTCACTGTTGATTAATTTTAATGCATGTTCATGACTGTTGTCGCTCTCTAGCTGGTCGATCCCAGTCTCTTTCTAGCCTTCACTTGTACTAAGCGGGAATACTGCTTGTGCATCCACTTCCATAAACCCCAAAGTTGTTCCATATGAGTCCACCATACCTTCTTATATGCGGTATCTACCTGCCGTTCCAAGTAAATTTGTATGTGCCAAACTCTGAACCTTTAAATGAAATTCTGTTTTCTATGCTCGAACAGCTCATGTATCAACTAGGGTGGTCTATATCTTCCATGCTAGGTGGGTTATTCTCACGATGAGTGGACTCCACTCATCATTCATGAGATAATGGCTGGTAACCGGGATGCCCAGTCCCATGCTCAAATCATAATTATTAAACAAAACTCCCCCAGGGCTGTTGCTGGTTTGGACGGTACCCGTTGTTTCGGGCTAGCCGTGGAGTGTGCTTGTTGGTGGTTGGGGGAGTATAAACTTTACCATTCTGTTTGGGAACCGCCTATAATGTGTGTAGCATGGAAGATATCGAGATTCTTGGTTGTTATGTTGACAATGAGAGTATACCGCTCAAAATATTATTCACCTCTATTTAAAAATCGAGCTCTGGCACCTCTACAAATCCCTGCTTCCCTCTGTGAAGGGCCTATCTATTTACTTTTATGTTGAGTCATCATCCTCTTATAAAAGAGCACTAGTTGGAGAGCATCGCGGTCATTTGCATGTATTGCTATTAATTTGCATTGAGTATGATTGTGACTGGATCTCTTTTACCATGAATTACAATGTCTAGTCAGTCCTTGATCTTTAAAGGTGCTCTGCATTTATATTTTGCGGTCTCAGAAAGGGCTAGCGAGCTACCATCTTGTTATATCATATTATGATTGCTTTCAGAAAGTGTTGTCATCCGAGGTTTATTATTATTGCTCGCTAGTTGATTATGCCATTGATATGAGTAGACATGAGACCTGAAAGTTATTGTGAATGTGGTTAGTTCATGATCTTTGCTGAAAACTTGAATGCTGGCTTTACATATTTACAACAACAAGAGCAAACAGAGTTTGTCAAAGTTTTTCTTTATCACTTTCAGATTATCAACTGAATTGCTTGGGACAAGCAAAGGTTTAAGCTTGGGGGAGTTGATACGTCTCCAACGTATCTATTTTTCCAAACACTTTTGCCCTTGTTTTGGACTCTAACTTGCATGATTTGAATGGAACTAATCTGGACTGACGATGTTTTCAGCAGAACTGTCATGGTGTTATTTTTGTGCAGAAATAAAAGTTCTCGGAATGACCTGAAATTCAACGGAGAATTATTTGGGAATATATAAAAAATATCTGCGGAAAGAACAAAGCCAGGGGGTCCACACCCTGTCCACGAGGGTGGGGGCGCGCCCCCTCCCCTTGGGCGCGCCCCCTGCCTCGTGGGCCCCCTATTGCTCCACCGACGTACCCCCGATCTCCATATATTCACTTTCGGGGAGAAAAAATCAGAGAGGAAGAATTATCGCGTTTTACGATACGGAGCCACCGCCAAGCCCTAATCTCTCTCAGGAGGGCTGATCTGGAGTCCGTTCTGGGCTCTGGAGAGGGGAGATCGTCGCCATCATCATCATCAACCTTCCTCCATCACCAATTCCATGATGCTCACCGCCGTTCATGAGTAATTCCATCGTAGGCTTGCTGGACGGCGATGGGTCGGATGAGATTTACTATGTAATTGAGTTAGTTTTGTTAGGGTTTGATCCCTAGTATCCACTATGTTCTAAGATTGATGTTGCTATGACTTTGCTATGCTTAATGCTTGTCACTAGGGCCCGAGTGCCATGATTTCAGATCTGAACCTATTATGTTTTCATGAATATATGTGTGTTCTTGATCCTATCTTGCAAGTCAATAGTCACCTACTATGTGTTATGATCCGACAACCCCAAAGTGACAATAATCGGGACCACTCTTGGTGATGACCGTAGTTTGAGGAGTTCATGTATTCACTATGTGTTAATGCTTTGGTCCGGTACTCTATTAAAAGGATGCCTTAATATCCCTTAGTTTCCATTAGGCCCCCGCTGCCACGGGAGGGTAAGACAAAAGATGCCATGCAGGTTCTTTTCCATAAGCACGTATGACTATATTCGGAATACATGCCTAAATTACATTGATGTACTGAAGCTAGTTCTGTGTCACTCAAGGTTATAACTATTACATGAGGAATCGCATCTGACATAATTCTCCATCACCGATCCAATGCCTACGAGCTTTTCACATATTGCTTGTTGCTTATTTACTTTTCCGCTGCTACTGTTACAAAAACTACAAAAACACTACCGTTATTTTTATTGCTGTTACCGCTATTTCCATATTACCTTGCTACTATATTACCTTGCTGCAGATACTAAGTTTCCAGGTGTGGTTGAATTGACAACTCAGTTGCTAATACATAAGAGTATTCTTTGGCTCCTCTTGTGTCGAATCAATAAATTTGGGTTGAATACTTTACCCTCGAAAACTGTTGCGATTCCCTACACTTGTGGGTTATCACTGCATCAAGAAGGCGTGGACGTCACCGAGCTGAACGTGTGCTGAACGCGAAAGTGTCGTACATTCGATACTTGATCGATTGGATCGCGAAGAAGTTCGACTACATCAACCGCATTACTAAACGCTTCCGCTTACGGTCTACGAGGGTACGTAGGCACACTCTCCCCTCTCGTTGCTATGCATCTGCATGGACAGATCTTGCGTGTGCGTAGAATTTTTTTTGTTTTCCATGCAACGTTCCCCAACACGTATGTACGACCGCCCGCACTCGTACCACACCTTGTTGAACATTCTGGACTCTGGGGTGAGTTTCGTACTTTGCTCTCCACTTCTTGGTACGAACTCCGATTTTGACGTTCTTGTGCTCATTGGATTGCTATCATAAATACCGATGTGTCATTGGCTTTGGATATTCAATTTGGGCACTTTCATAAATGTCAAACCATCAAACACTCAATAGGCCTTAATCTGGTGCCTGGAACTTCTCCGATTTGACCCCCAACTTGGTGATTTTGATGTGCCAAGTTCACGAATATGCCAACATACCTACAAAGAGAGCAAAACAAAGGAAAACTAACAATAAATAAATAAAAATAAATGTTATCCAACAAACTTGGTAAAACGAGTAAAAATCAAAAACTATGCATTGGGAACATGAATAAGTGCTGGAAGGATATGATATGAGGGATTTTAGCACTAAAATACACTCTAAAAACAGTCGAGAGCACCAATCGGTCTTGCAGACCCACAACACGCAACACATGCGCATGCCTTAGAATACGCCGCCGCAGTCTTCCGTCGACCCATCTTCAGGAGGGATCGATGTTTTAACCTTGCCAGGCCTGCGTGATATCGATGCCACCACGACGCGAGACAACTCCACCATCCTGCACGCGTCCATCAACATGCATCCATCGCCGAGACCCACTGTGCCATGCCGCCGAGACTCGCAGTCGTCGATGCGGTAGATACAACACTGCTCCACCTCTTAGCCATTCCAGACAACACATGCTCCAAAATGATGCCCCCTAAAGGGGGAACAACACCAAAGGTGTCGTCATCATCCAATCCGAGAGACCTAGATCTAGAGTTTTCTCCACAATAGCCCGAGCGAGGTGACGAAGATAGTAACGACGATGCCTCGACAAGGAACGTCAAAAATGCCGCCATCGTCCTCCACGAACGAAGTTGGCACTATTTTCACTAGCCACTAGTAGAAAACAGGGCATTGGTCCAGCCCATTAGCCCCGGTTCAATCTAGAACCGGGACCAATGGGGGTACTGGACCCGGTTCGTTAGCCCAGGGGGCCGGCCGGGCCACGTGGGCCATTGGTCCCGGTTCGTCTGGACCTATTGGTCCCGGTTGGCTCTAAAAACCGGGACCAATGGCTCTTGCTCCTGGCCCACCACTATTAGTCCCGGTTTGTTTTATGAACCGGGACCAAAGGCTCACCTTTAGCCCCGGTTTGTAGCACTAACCGGGACCAGTGAGTTGCCTATATAAACCCCCTCACTCAAGAGCAGAGCTCACTGCTCTGTTTTTTTTCTGGCCGAGGGGGAGAGGGGTTAGTGGTGCTCTAGCTCACCTCCTATGCACACAACATGTTCGGTGGAATGCCCGAGCCACACTAGTTAAGCTTTTCTCCTCTCGAAGCTCTATTTTCTCCGAGATTTGTCTAGGTTTAGCGGTCCGTCACGTCCCGTCCCCGTCTTCGCCGCCGTCGATCGCCCCCGCCGATCTCGTCACCGACACCACCGTGGTGAGCCTCTTGTTATGTCCATGCTTTTCTTACTTTTATTATTGCTTTAGATAGATATTTGTCTAATTTTCTTACGTTTATTATTGCTTGTTATTATATAGTGCGATGGTTTTGATATCCGCCCACGTGGGCCCTCGTCCGGTCTACGATTCGGATGTGGTATATTATCTTTAATTTATAACTATTTGTTTTAGTGCTTATGATAGTTATGCCGACCAACCTGACATGCATAGATGTTTTATTATGTCTAGGAGGTAGTTGAACCGGAAATTCCAACCGACCCTCTTGTGGAGAGGTTAAATTTAGTTGAAGAGGAAAACATTTCGTTAAAGAAAAAATTGGAAAAAATGGAGGAGGAGAAGATGGAATTGGAGTTGCATGTTGCGGAAGTTATCGATGATCACAAGATCAAGATGGAACCTATTGTCGAGAGGTTAAATTTAGTTGAGGAAGAAAAAAAATTCTTGAAGGAAAAAATAAAAAAAAATTGTGGACGAGAAGATGATATTGGAGTTGCATGTTGCGGATGTCGTCGATGATCACAAGATCAAGATGGATGCAATGCGGTTGAAGATTAAAAAGATTAGAAAATATGCCATTAATACCGAGGCTTGGTATCATTATGCCGTTGGATCAATTGTTACCTTGGTTGCGATTATGATAGCATTTGTTTTCGCGTTGAAATGTTTTACATAGTTTCGATGTGTATGGAGAGCTATATATGTTGTTAGATGAGAACTATATATGTATGTACTTTGCTTTTAATGTGATGATGAACTTTTATCCATTTGGTCACTTAATTATCTATTTATGATGTTCTGTAATGGTTTTTGACACACTTAATTATATATAAATGCACGCAGATGAACCGCCAATGGATGTACGGTGACAGACACACCTCCGAGTACATTAAGGGCGTGCGTGAGTTTCTAAATGTGACAGAGGCAAACAAGCAGAATGGTTTTATGTGTTGTCCATGCACTCAATGTGTGAATACGATGTCTTACTCTAACCGAAAAATCCTTCACTCCTACCTGCTTTACAAGGGTTTCATGCCACACTATAATGTTTGGACGAGGCACGGTGAAATAGGGGTTATGATGGAAGACGGCGAAGAAGAAGAGTACGATGACAACTATGTGCCCCCTGAATACGGTGATGCTGCAATGGGGGGAGCTGGTGAAGATCAAGAGGAACCAGACGATGTGCCCAATGATGCTGCAACGGGTGAAGCTGCTGAAGATCAAGAGGAACCAAATGATGATCTTCGCCGGGTCATTGTCGATGCAAGGACACAATGCGAAAGTCAAAAGGAGAAGCTGAAGTTCGATCGCATGTTAGAGGATCACAAAAAAGGGTTGTACCCCAATTGCGAAGATGGCAACACAAAGCTCGGTACCGTAATGGAATTGCTGCAGTGGAAGGCAGAGAATGCTGTGGCTGACAAAGGATTTGAGAAGCGACTGAAAATATTGAAGAAGAAGCTTCCGAAGGATAACGAATTGCCCGACAGTACATACGCAGCAAAGAAGGTCGTATGCCCTCTAGGATTGGAGGTGCAGAAGATACATGCATGCCCTAATGACTGCATCCTCTACCGCGGTGCATACAACGATCTGAACGCATGCCCGGTATGCGGTGCGTTGCGGTATAAGATCAGACGAGATGACCCTGGTGATGTTGATGGCGAGCCCGCCAGGAAGAGGGTTCTTGCGAAGGTGATGTGGTATGCTCCTATAATACCACGGTTGAAACGTTTGTTTAGAAACAGAGAGCATGCCAAGTTGATGCGATGGCACAGTGAGGACCGTAAGAAAGACGGGAAGTTGAGAGCACCCGCTGACGGGTCGCAATGGAGAAAAATCGAGAGAAAGTACTGGGAGGAGTTTGCAAAGGACGCAAGGAACGTATGGTTTGCTCTAAGCGCGGATGGCATTAATCCTTTCGGGGAGCAGAGCAGCAATCACAGCACCTGGCCCGTGACTCTATGTATGTATAACCTTCCTCCTTGGATGTGCATGAAGCGGAAGTTCATTATGATGCCAGTTCTCATCCAAGGCCCTAAGCAACCCGGCAACGACATTGATGTGTACCTAAGGCCATTAGTTGAAGAACTTTTACAGCTGTGGAATGGAAACGGTGTACGTGCGTGGGATGAGCACAAACAGGAGGAATTTGACCTAAAGGCGTTGCTGTTCGTGACCATCAACGATTGGCCCGCTCTCAGTAACCTTTCAGGACAGACAAACAAAGGATACCACGCATGCACGCACTGTCTAGATGACACTGAAAGTATATACCTGGACAAGTGCAGGAAGAATGTGTACCTGGGCCATCGTCGATTTCTTCCGACCAACCATCAATGTCGAAAGAAAGGCAAGCATTTCAAAGGCGAGGCAGATCACCGGAAGAAGCCCGCCATGCATACCGGTGATCACGTACTTGCTATGGTCAATGATTTACATGTAATCTTCGGAAAGGGCCCCGGCGCACTAGCTGTTCCGAATGACGATGAGGGACACGCACCCATGTGGAAGAAGAAATCTATATTTTGGGACCTACCCTACTGGAAAGACCTAGAGGTCCGCTCTTCAATCGACGTGATGCACGTGACGAAGAACCTTTGCGTGAACCTGCTAGGCTTCTTGGGCGTGTATGGAAAGACAAAAGATACAGCTGAGGCACGGGAGGACCTGCAACGTTTGCACGAAAAAGACGGCATCCCTCCGAAGCAGTATGAAGGTCCTGCCAGCTATGCTCTTACAAAAGAAGAGAAAGAAATCTTCTTTGAATGCCTGCTCAGTATGAAGGTCCCGACTGGCTTCTCGTCGAATATAAAGGGAATAATAAATATGGCAGAGAAAAAGTTCCAGAACCTAAAGTCTCATGACTGTCATGTGATTATGACGCAACTGCTTCCGGTTGCATTGAGGAGGCTTCTACCGGAAAACGTCCGATTAGCCATTGTGAAGCTATGTGCATTCCTCAATGCAATCTCTCAGAAGGTGATCGATCCAGAAATCGTACCAAGGCTAAGGAGTGATGTGGCGCAGTGTCTTGTCAGTTTCGAGCTTGTGTTCCCACCATCCTTCTTCAATACCATGACACACGTCCTAGTTCATCTAGTCGACGAGATTGTCATTCTGGGGCCCGTATTTCTACACAATATGTTCCCCTTTGAGAGGTTCATGGGAGTCCTAAAGAAATATGTCCGTAACCGCGCCAGGCCAGAAGGAAGCATCTCCATGGGCCATCAAACAGAGGATGTCATCGGGTTTTGTGTTGACTTCATTCCTGGCCTTAATAAGATAGGTCTCCCTAAATCGCGGTACGAGGGGAGACTGACTGGAAAAGGCACGCTTGGAAGGGACTCAATAATATGCAGGGACGGATATTCTTGGTCTCAAGCACACTACACAGTTCTACATAACTCTACATTGGTGACCCCGTATGTCGATGAACACAAGAACAGTCTGCGCTCCAAACACCCGGAGCAGTGCGACGACTGGATTACACGTGAACACATCAGGACTTTCAGCAGTTGGTTGGAAACACGTCTCAGAGGTGACAACACTGTTTGTGATGAGTTGTACTTGTTGTCCAGGGGACCATCTTCGACTGTATTGATTTACAAAGGATACGAGATAAATGGAAATACATTTTACACGATTGTCCAAGATCAAAAGAGCACCAACCAAAAAAGCGGTGTCCGCTTTGATGCAACAACCGAGAGGGGAAAGGACACATATTATGGTTACATAGTGGACATATGGGAACTTGACTACGGACATGATTTTAAGGTCCCTTTGTTTAAGTGTAAATGGGTCAATCTGTCAGGAGGCGGGGTACAGGTAGACCCACAGTACGGAATGACAACAGTGGATCTGAAAAATCTTGGATACAATGACGAACCGTTCGTTCTAGCCAATGATGTGGCACAGGTTATCTATGTGAAGGACATGTCTACCAGACCGAGAAAAAGAAAAGATAAGGAAGCGAATACATCATACGATGAGCCAAAGCGCCACATAGTTCTTTCAGGAAAAAGGGACATCCTGGGAGTGGAGGGCAAGACAGACATGTCTGAAGATTATGAAAAGTTTCATGAAATTCCTCCCTTCAAAGTCAAGGCTGACCCAAGCATCCTGATAAACGATGAAGATTATCCATGGTTACGGCGCAATAATCAAATGACACAAGCGAAGAAAAAGTGAAGAGTAATTTCCGCAACTATTATGATGATACCATGCCAACTTTGTAACAAACGGGTATGATACCATTGTCCGTTTGTACTATTCAAATTTCAATACTACTTGCACTAACAAAACAAAACAAAACAAAACAAACTTGAAAAATAAATAGCAACAATAAGTATTTTGTTCTAAGTATAAACAAAATAAAATAAATAAAGCAACAAAGAAAATGAATAAAGAAAGTAAAATAAATAAAGCAACTCTAAATACAGCAAAAAACAACTTAGAAATAAACAAAGAAAATAAAATAAATAAAGCAACTCTAAATACAGCAAAAAACAACTTAGAAATAAATAAAGCAAAAAAGGAAAAAAAAAATTTGGGCGCTGCCCAGTGAGCCTGCAAGGCCTATAGCACAGGATCCACCTGTAATATAAGGCCCAACAAGCTCACAGGGCAGCGCGCAGAGTTAGGCCCAGAAGCCTGCATTTGAGAGGAGCTCGAGAGAGTGGGAGCAGCAGCCCTTATAAACCACTCTCGAGCTCCCTCAGCTAGCGAGGTGGGACTAAACATCCCACCGCACCCGCGCCAGCTCAGGGCCTTTGGTCCCGGTTGCTGCCACCAACCGGGACTAATGCCCCCCTTTAGTCCCGGTTGCTGCCACCAACCGGGACTAAAGGTCCCTCCTTCCTGCTGAAAAGAAACAAAATATAATAAATAAAGCAACAAAGAAAACAAATAATTTCAAATTTAAACTATTCAAATTTGAATACTACTTGCACTAACAGAAAGTTCGTAATTGGTTTTACAAAAGAAAATAAATAATGCAGAAAACAAAACAAAAAAACTTGAAAAAAAAATAGCAACAATAAATATATTTTTGTAAGTAGAAACAAAATCAAATAAATAAAGAAACAAAGAAAACAAATAAATAAAAATAGCAACAGTAAGTATTTTGTTGAAAGTAGAAACAAAACTAAAAAATAAAGCTACAAAGAAAAAAAGAAAAAATATGCCACTTGCTGGGCCCACACGGCCTGAATACGACTAGAAACCCAACCATGGGCCAGGATTCAGGCCCGTAGAAAGCCCAACAAGTCCACAGGCAAAGCAGTGTCAGTTTAGGCCCTTAGGCCTGCAGTTTAGAGGAGTTCGAGAGGAGAGAGGCAGCGGGGCTTATAAACTGGTGCTGCTCTCCCTCAACTAGCGAGGTGGGAATAAACTTCCCACCGCACCGCGGCAAGGCCTTTAGTCCCGGTTGCTGCCACCAACCGGGACTAAAGGGTTGCATTAGTCCCGGTTGGTGCCACCAACCGGGACTAAAGGTTGGCATTAGTCCCGGTTGCTGCCACCAACCGGGACTAAAGGCCCCACCTTCCCGCCCTTTGGGCTGCTGAAAAGGGACCTTTAGTCCCGGTTGGTGGCAGCAACCGGGACTAAAGGGTGGCATTAGTCCCGGTTTCAACCACCAACCGGGACTAATGCCCCTCCTATATAACAAGGACTTGCGAAAATTTGGGCAGTTTTCATCTCTTCCCCGCCCCGACGCCTCCCTCTGCCCCTTCCCCGCCCCCGTCGCCGTCGCCGTCGCCCCGCGCCGTCGCCCCGTCGCCGCCTCGTCGCCGCGCCCCGCGCCGTCGCCCCGCCCCGCGCCGTCGCCGCGCCCCCCGGCCGGCCCGTCGCCCCGCGCCGCCGCGCGCCCCGCCCCGCAGCCGTCGCGCCGCCGCGCCCCGACGCCGCCTCGTCGCCGCGCCGCCCCGCCGCCGTCGCGCCGCCCCGCCCCGCCGCCGTCGCGCCGCCCAGCCCTGCCGATGTGAGGGCCGGCTCCCTTTATTTATATGTTTAATATATATTGCTGTATATATATATATATAGTACTGTGTATATATATATGTATATATGTGTATATTTTTTTTCTTAGGAATTTTCTTAGGAAATTGCAGTATATATAGTTGCTGTATATAGTTGCTGTATTTATATGTATGTGTATATCTTTTTTTTTCTTAGGAATTTGCTAAATATATATGTTAAATATATATTTATGTGTATATAAATATATTTTTTCTTAGGAAGTTGCTGTATATATGTGATGTGTGTATATGTGATGTATATATATGTGTATGTGGCTATATAGTTTTTTGTTTATATATGCTAAACATATATAGAAAGTTTTATATATATATGCAAAAGTTACAAATTTAGAAAAAGAAGGATAGGAAAGAAGAAAATAAGAAAGAGGAAAGAAAGAAGAAGAGGAGAGGAAGAAGAGGAGAAATAAATAAGAAGAAGAAAAAAAAGAAAAAGAAGGATAGGAAAGAAGAAAATAAGAAAGAGGAAAGAAAGAAGAAGAAGGAGAGGAAGAAAGAGGAGAAATAAATAAGAAGAAGAAAAAAAGAAAAAAAGAGGAGAAGAAGAAAGGAATAGAGGAGAAGAAGAGAATTTTCTCTTCTTCTCCTCTATTCCTTTCTTCTTCTCCTTTTTTTTTCTTTTTTTTTCTTCGATCTTCTCCTCTAGCGGTTCTTTTTTTCTTCTTCTTCCTCTTTTTTTATCGGATATGTATACACCCTCTCCCCGATAACTTCGACATTAGGGGGGGCCGGGGTCGAGGGTCGTCGAGGGACCGAGGCCGAAGGTCGAGGGGTCGAGGGTCGTCGAGGGACCGATCGAGAGGCCGAAGGGCGAGGGGTCGAGAGAGGTTGCCTAGCTAGCTAGTGTCAAAGTATTGAAAAATTCCATGACTTCATCATTTGCCAGAAGTAACCGGGGCATGTTGGTACGAAGTTATGCAAAGATGTTCTGGAACGGAGTTCCTGATAGGATAATCCGTCTTTTGTTACGGATTATCTTATCTGGGACTTCGTTCCAAAACAACTTTGGAGAGCTTCGTACCATCATGCTACTGTTACTTTCGCCTAATGATGAAGTATTGGTTTTGTTGAATCCTTTGACACTATAGCTAGACAAAATGTGACATGAGGGGGTCTAGGGTTTGTGGATCGCCGAGCAGTCGGGGGTCGAGGGGTCGAGAGAGGTTGCCTAGCTAGCTAGTGTCAAAGTATTGAAAAATTCCATGACTTCATCATTTGCCAGAAGTAACCGGGGCATGTTGGTACGAAGTTATGCAAAGATGTTTTGGAACGGAGTTCCTGATAGGTTAATCCGTCTTTTGTTACGGATTATCTTATCTGGGACTCCGTTCCAAAACAACTTTGGAGAGCTTCGTACCATCATTCTACTGTTACTTTTGCCTAATGATGAAGTATTGGTTTTGTTGAATCCTTTGACACTAGCTAGACAAAATGTGACATGAGGGGGTCTAGGGTTTGTGGATCGCCGAGCAGTCGAGGGTTGAAGCTAGTTCTACGTTTGCCATTAATATATCCATCTGTCATGTTTGAATAATAATTGGCATGTTGTAAATATTTGTAGAAACAATGGACGACAACACCCGAGACCTAGCACAAGAAGCGATGTTGATGGACATAATCGCAGACGGACAAATTGCCGTCAGGACGTATCTCAACGACACCGATGAGCAGGTCGAACAAGAGCTGCGGCTGGAAGATCTAGGCTATGATATTGATGAATTCGGTGACCCAATGCACATGGAAGAAGTAGACCGTGAGGACGGCTCCGGTGACCCAATGCCGGTGCAAGAAGGAGACCGTGATGCTGGCTCCGGTGACCGAACCGAGTCCGGCCAGGAGGTATATATGTTAGTTAAGCATGTGCTGACTAGTTAATTGATTCATTCATTAACTCTCGTCTTTGTTCCTTTTCTAGCCCTCCGGATCGAGCAAATCTACGGTAAAGAGACGAGGAGCGAAGAAAAAGTTGAGGCCGGATGAAAAGTTTGAGATCTTAGAAATCTCGCGCTCCGGCGAGCCGACTGCACCCATCCGCACAAAGAACGCATTTGTTAATCAGTGCGGGGTTCTGGTTAGGGACAAGATCCCGATCAGCATCCATCAATGGTTAAAGCCGGCTGCAAACGACGCTCAGGTGACTTATGTCACAGATATGCAGAAAGAAGATCTTTGGAATGAGCTGAAGACAAACTTCGTCCTACCGCGAGATGATGTTGATCCGGCGAAGCCATGCCCAGTTAAAGAGGACTTAATCAAGTCTTATGCACTTTCGAAGATGGCAGACCAATTCAGGGCATGGAAGAAAAAACTGAATACGTTTGTCAGAGAGAAAACGACTCCAGAATTCGTGGGCATATATGAGAAGATCAAAGATGACTGGCCCGCATTTGTGGCCCATAAGAAGTCGGAAAAGAGTCAGAAGATGTCGGAGACAAACCGGATAAATGCTGCAAAGAAGATGCATCACCATCACACGGGGTCGGGCGGCTACCTCGTAGCCCGGCCTAAGTGGGCCAGGGCTGAGAATGATCTGCTTCAGAAAGGGATCGAACCAGAGACAATGCACTGGCCAGAACGTTGCCGGACTTGGTTCTTCGGGGCTGGCGGATCCTTGGACCCTGTAACAGGGTGGTGCATTTGGACGGACAAGCAAATGGAAACACCACTCAGGAAGATGCGGCAGTATATCAAAGCAGCGCATGCAGGGACGTTCATCCCCGACAGAGAGAACGACGAGCTGACAATGGCCCTCGGGAATCCTGAGCACCCTGGACGGACACGAGGCACGCCAGGCTCCCTTCCGTGGCGTGCTGGGTTTCCGGACGCAGGAGGCTACAAATGCCACGACAGGAGGAAGAAAATGGAGATGACCGAAATCCAGGCGCTGCGGGCCAGAATACAAGCGATAGAGGAACGGGAAGCAGATCGGGAAAGAATTGCCGAAGCTACCCCGCCATCTCAGCGGAGAAGCAGCGTGGCTTCCACCGAGCTGCTTCAGCCAGAGCTTGCCTTGACGGCTACTGCCAGGAATCCTGTGGATGCTATCACGGAGGCACAAAATTGCCACCTTATGGCACAGTGGATGAATCTGAAGGTCAAGGCGGCTGCTGGCTCTGTTTATCCTTCTGGACTAGACGACACTTTTCACTGCCGGCCGATTCCAGAAGGATATGCTAGGGTGATGGTCGACGAAATAACGGAGGGATTTGAGGAGCTCCAGCTTGACCACCCTACCGGTGAAGGGGAGACTCGGCTGGGTTCTTCACTGAAGACTCCATGCCTATGGCGGAAGGACCTAATCAACATTCTGAACTGGACGCCTCCGCCTCCTCCTCCTCCTCCGACGAGTCAGGGCACTCCGCCTCCTCCACCGCCTCCTCCTCCGGCGAGTGACCATCAGGGCACTCCGGCTCCTTCTCCGGCGCGTGGCGGCACACCGCCTCCTTCGCCGCCGGCGCGTGGCGGCACTCCGCCTCCTTCGCCGCCGGCGCGCCCGAGCAGACAGCCAGCTCCTCCTTCGCCTAATCAGCAAGGGCGGAAGAGACCTGCCGCCGCTCCGGCTGCTCTTGCTCCGGCGCCTAAGCAAGTAAAAAAGACAGCCGCTTCGTCTGGTCCGGCGACGTCTACCAGTACAGCCAGAGGCGGTAGGCGATGCAGATTCGGTCCTTCTCTCACGCCTCTAGAGAAGTTGCCGTACGAGAGGTCCGACGAGGAAAACACGAAGATCGCTGAAGGCGAAGTGAAGGACTTTTTTGAAGGGTTGAAAGCACAGAGACATCCACCTCCAGAGGAGAAGATAGATGCGGTGAAAGCAAAGCGCACTCTTGCTGCCCTGAAGCAACCAGCGAAAAGTAAGCCGAAGGGCAACTATGACCGCATTATTCAAAAGACATTTCAAGATGCCAAGCGGTCCGGAAGTACAAAAAGTGATCAGAGGTTAGCAGAAGGGCGAGCTGGGAAACAAATTGCCCAGCTCGGCGAACAAGCGAACCAATCGTGCCCCCCGCTCAAGGTGTCTAGCGACATGGTCGCTAATGATCCGAGGATGGTGCCCGGTTATACCAATCTTGCAGATTACGCGTCCGACGATGTACACTATGATTTCATGGACGTGCAGATAAAAAGATACGAGTACAAAAAGCCTCTCGTAAAAAATGAAAGATCTCTATCAACGAATATGCGAAGATTGCATGATTGGTACATGAAAATCTGCAGAGAGTCTGGGGGGAGGAATAACTTGTATTTGAGAGTTAAACCTGAGCATGACCTCGTTGGAATTGACCTGTTGCCTGTTCCATTTGAGGAGTTCTATCAATTTTTCAATCAATTGGCCCTCGATAAAACAACGATCACCTGCTACTGTCTGTAAGTAGTACTACTTCTGTCATTAAGTCTCTCTATATAGCTGATCTTCATTGCATGTATTTATAATTATCCTCACTATATTATGCAGATTGAAGATCGTCGAATTGAAGAAAAGACAAGTAGGTGATATTGGGTTTATTAACACATACCTCATAGATGCAACCGAGGTTAAATTGCGTCCCGGCGATACCGAGACCAACTTGCTACGATCGTTGGTGGTAAATGAAAACAAAGATATAATACTCTTTCCTTACAACTTCAAGTGAGTGTTAATGTCTTGTGCATATTTGGTTTCCCTTATATATATCAGTCAAGTTTATAGTGATGTAATGATCTCATACATTCGTGCGCAGCTTCCACTATATTCTCTTAGAGATTAAGCTTGAGAAGGGAATAGTAACTGTCTTCGACTCTAAACGTAAAGATCCCGAGGAGTATGCGGACATGACTCAAATGCTAGCCAGGTAAGTTAAATCGATCAATATTATCCACCATGCATATATATCAGCAACTTCATTTCTGATATCAAGTAATTGTTTCCTTTGTCTGGCAGGGCTTGGAAAACATTCAGCAAAAAAGCTCCGGGACTGCCGAAGAAGCTACAATTTAGATACCCGAAAGTAAGTACTATATAGTAGCATGTTCCGCGCGCGCATCTCCTATATCTTGATTCAAGCGCTAGCTAGTTTCATCAATACCAATTTGGCATTCTTGCTTATCAGTTTGATTGAGCTCTATTTCTTGTAAAGTGGTTGTGGCAGGAACCCGGGAATGATTATTGTGGATACTACATTTGCGAGTCCATCCGCCACACGACCTGTGAGCGGGGCTACACTGATGAACAATTTAAAGTGCGTAAGCAATCAATAATATTCACAAATTTATAGCATCATTTCATGTATTGACCCCCTACTTCAAATTAGATGTTTCGGATGCGGGATGAACTCCTAACACCAGATCGTCTGCGAGCAATTCAAGAGGAATTGGCGGCATTCTTCCTTGAACACGTGATCGCTGAAGACGGAGAATACTATGTGGACCCTGCATCCATGTGTTAGGAGATTATTTTTGTAAGAGATAATTATTGTATATATATATGTGCCCGGTAGTGTCGGATAGATATACGAGAACTTGTTGTTCGACCAATCTCTCGGAGAAAGAGAGGTGGTCGATATTATTACTTCTCTCTGTATGCATATATATATATATGTTGATTATATATACGAGATCTTCTGTTCCTTCGTTTGCTTAGTAGCTAGCAGCTAGCTAGCTAGCTAGCGTGACTACTCTAGTTCATATATATACGTATGTGTAGTATGTAGCGTCGACCAAAAGCACGGACATAAGAGAGAACACTTCTCTCTATTAATTAGCTAGCTAACACAATATATCAAGCACCTAAATTAACCCCCAAAACCTAAACCCCCCCTCCCCTTTCAAAAAAAAAAACAAAAACCACAGCCACAGAAATGCTGACGCGTGGGAGCCTTTTGGTCCCGGTTGGTACCACCAACCGGGACTAAAGCCCCTCCTGCCTGGACTCCGTGCACAGGCCACGTGGACACCCTTTTGCCCCGGTTCTGGATTGAACCGGGACTAAAGGGTCAGAGCATTAGTACCGACCCTGTTGCACCGGTTCCAGAACCGGGGCTAAAGGCCCAAATGAACCGGGTCTGATCCCCCTTTATCTACTAGTGAGCAGGCACACCACCCCGACCTCGCTACTGCCTAGATCTGCGTGGAGCCACTCTGTGAAGGCGTACGCAACCGCCAGAATACCCACAGAGGGACTCCAGCCACCCCTCACCAGCCGGATCTGGCACAACCATCGCCAAGAACATGCCCACCGTGCCCACGTCCCACACGCCGATGCAACCAAGCAGTCACACCGCCGGAGGTCGCTGCATGCACCCCATGAGCAAGCGCCGCGCACAACCGCCGGTCGCCGGACCTCCTGTCCCAACGCGCACCGATTAGCCCCCGAATCTGCCACCCAACGAACCCAGAGCCACCGCAAGACGGCGCCCGCCGCCGCCGGCTGCGCGGACTTCACCCGGTGACGTCCTCCGGCAGCGGCTCGGCGAGAGGAGGAGGCAGGAGGAGCGGTGGCGCATGGGTTAAGCGACTATAAAAAAAATTAGGCACTAAAGGTATATATATAAGTATATAAGTGAAGGCCTAAGTGCAGATTACTTCGCCAAACGAATTCCTGAAGGGATTAAATGATCATAGGGGGCCAGGGCTAGAGATGCTCTTATGATCATATTATCACATCAATTTTCTCGCGCACATGCACATGGTGATTGCTGGTGCACCCATCCTTTCATCCTATCTTCGTTCTTCCTTTACCTGCCGCTACCATACGAGCTCTGTTGCTATCGGGACGTGCCAGGAAAAGCGCAGACAAGAGGCAGGCAGCATTGCATCCGCAACAGCTAATTTCATGCTCCAATTAAGCCACGTCGTGTTTCCACTCTCGCCGATCAGGGGCCGGGAGCATGTACATTCCACTTACACGAGTTGGTCCTCTCCTCCGTTCTCCACCCCACAATCACGGAGGAGTAACATGTGGGATGTAACAGCCTAGCAGCGCTGCACTACTACGTACGTTACCCTACACGTCGACGGGCGCTTGTGGTGCATACGCCACCGCTGTGATACATGGCATTGCACGCACGGGCGGTAGACGTGATAATCATCGACCCCCACTGCCTTGCAACTTGCAACTTGCGCCTGCAAGTGCGTGCGTGAACTTGCAACTTGCTAAGCTTAAGCTCAGCTAGAGCTCCATTATGCTGGGGAATTGACGGGTTGGTGCATTAGTGGCTGTCTAGCTCACTAGCTATCTGGACGTTATCATGTCATATATTGTCTGATCGATTAGTTTGAGCCAATACACACTTGCACATGCATGAACACATGCATATATCTGTCAAACTTTCAAGTGAACTACCGGTTGAGAAACGACTAAACGAGTGGATGTAATAGCAGTCAAGGGGTGTGTCTAGCTTGCGGACGTGGTGCATATATAAACAACATCTTCGGCATTTGAAAACTCCATCGTTTGTTTTAGCTGGAGCAAGTACAGTGAGCTCAGTTTTTTTATACGAATTAGGTGGATCAGGAGCTCTATGGTCCATGGGATTTGATGATGGAGTGCAGCCGCACGCATAGAGCGGCACTATTTCCGGTCAATTCGCGACATCATTAGTCGGGTGACCTGACATCCTAGCCACTGAACGGAGAAACGGTAGGCGAACTACAAAGCAGTAGAGATCAGGCGGGCCGGGCCCGCAAAAAATGATTGATTGAAGAAAAATAATTGTTGCAAAGCTAGAAGCATCTGCGCCAATAGCAATCCGGCGAGTGCCAAAGTGCAACAGAGATGGCTAACGGAACCAACCAACAAAGTGTATATAAACGAAATATTTATTTTTCAGAGGTTTGTGGCCAAACCTACTTGGCGAGTGAGATAGGCTTAACACGTGTGTGGCCGTCGAGGTTATGCCATCCAACTACCGGTCAGCAGGTGGCTGGCCATGCATTTTCTACTTCTGTAAATCTTTTAGGATCCAAAAATGTGGTCTACACTTTCATACTCAAGCGATCGACCTGCACAAGCCCATTGCACAGCCATTCTTTTAATTGGATGTAGTTTTTTTTTTCTAAAAAAGGGGTTACCCAGCCTCTACATCATATGATGAACACAGACATTTTATTAAATAAGAAACAAGCTCAAGTTTTCCTTAAAACCCTAACTAAGAAATAAAATTATTAGTTATGTACACCGTATTATACTAACTAATGAAAAAAATCCATATAAAAACTAATAAAATCATTTTTAGAGAAGTGGGAGATAGCTTAGCTAGTTGGTGCATGGCCAATGGGAGCGTGAAACGTCAGCACGTAGCGTGCAGCTCTTCCATCATCTCTTTTGCTCTCGCTGCGAGATTAAGTTTGTCAATTAATCGGGTCAGTCAGTCAGTCGAGCTTCAAAAAACAAAAATAAAACGGTCAGTTGCAGTTGCAGTTAGTTAGCGGGGACACGGAAAATGACAGGCCCTGGAAAGTATAGAAAAGAATTTGCCGACCAAGGCACCTTTTTTCCATTAATATGGAGAGGAGAGCGTGGATCGTTGTTAATCAGTTGTGTTAGTTAGGACAAAAGGGCGCCTGATTATTAGAGTAGCTAACGTACGCGATCAACAACAGCAGAGAGATATCTTGACTCTTGAGATCATCATTTTTCTAAATAAAAAGAGAGAGAAACTCTTGGTTGAATTGATCGCGAGAAAGCGTTGATCGGAAAAGCGCACGTACAGACAGGGAGGGAGGGTGCTGGAGAAAGCGTGGGCGGCGGCGTCGCTGTTGCCACTGGCGGCGAGCGCCAATGGAGCATGGCCACCTGCCGTCCGTGGTGTGCATGTAACGTGCGACGTTGACCTCACCTGAGAGACGCAGAGTAGACGAGCGGAGAACCCATCCACCGCCGTCACTGCTTGCCGTGCCACTCATGCATGCACAGCACAGCACAGCACAGCGCGGACCAACACAGGAAGAAGAAGAAGAAGAAAGATTGAAGAAGAAGAAGAAGAAGAAGAAGAAGACCACCTACGAATTACGAGCACGTTTCGCTTCTACCTTCGGTATTGGTCGTTTCCGTGGAGGACAAATCTGTATTTCACGTCACCGGCCGATTGTAAAGAAGAAGACGCATGCACATGATGAAGCAGGGCGAAGATATTTTAGACCCCGGAGGAGTCCCAAAATCCATGGCCGCCGAGGGAAATCCGGACGAAAAATGTGCCGTCGACACATGCCCCTGACAGCAACCGCGCGCTGCAGTGCAGTGCATCGACAGCACTGACGTGCGAGTCCAAGGCCATCATGCAAAAAATAAACGACACAATCAGTTATAATCCGGGCGCGATAAAGTGGTCCAAGGCCGATCCGGATAACAAAATAGACCGAAATGTTTTTCTTTTTCTTCCCTTCCGATCCCGACGCGGAATGTACTGTGGCTCGATCCGTCCGGCCATGGAAAACGACCGGCGAGACAGGAGCAGCAGATTTAACATGCAGAGCACGGCACGCGCCCGCCCGGCCCGGCGGCGAATGGGCGCGCGGCACGTGCCCCCAGCCCACGCCGTCAGCGGCCGGTCCAGGGCGCCACCTCACCACCCAGCAACCAATCGCAGCGCCACACGCGTCCCGGCAGCTTTTCTACATACAAATGGAAGGGAGAGCATGTTTCGAAGTGTAGCACTAGCACAGTGTCGTCGTCGTCGTCGTCGAGGCCGCAGCAACAGAGGCGAACGCCGGCTGCACTTTGCCGTTTTTGGGCGCTGCTCGACGCCCATCTGTCTGGTAGCAGCGAGGCTCAAGGAAAAGGCCGTGTCGGTTTCAATTTGACCGGGCTCGATCGTGGGAATTTTTGTGGGTGCAAATGAGGCTGCGCCAATCCCAGCGCGACGCGTGTGGTGTCACGTCCTTCTCAGGGGTCGGCATCATGCATGGCAAACGGGCATGCCTTCCTATGTCGGCCTTCCTCGGGTTATTATTAGTTGGTGCCCGTGGAAATTGTCTATCTGATTGATTCGGAAGCTTCACTAAATTAGGCGTGTCTAATCGCGGACGCGTCACGCTCTCTTGTGCAGGACCTTGGTTTGTTGTCGAATGGCAGTCCACACGAATACAAGGATTTTCTTTCCCGACCGTGCACATTTAGCACTGGTCACATAAAATGCCCCGAATGGTTTTATATTACACAAAAAGTTGGAAGTGCCCCTAATAAAAGTAGGAAGTGGAAATTTGTGCTTTTTTAGAGTGAAGTGCATCATAGGTCTCGCGAAGGTCCTTAAACTATGAAAAGTGTCATCTAACTCCTCGAAAATCCTTGAAATGTAATAAGTGTGTATATATGTGACACCTCTGAAATAGTTCAAGAATCTATGTGACACCTTTGAAATAGTTTGAGGACCAGGATGACACACATATTGCACTTTAAGGACCTGGATGATGGTTTTCATAGTTCGACGACCTATGTGACACCTCTGAAATAGTTTGAGGACCTGTGATGCACTTCACTCTTTTTCGAAACATGGTAGTACGATTTTCACTATGATGTGATGAGGGGCTTATATTATTGTTTTTGCGGGGTGGTAACTCCAACACTGACCCTCAAATCAATCACTGTATCCCTCCGCGGACCGGTGGCGACCAGTCTACAGACAGTGATGTGGGAGCACGCCATCCAACCGTGCCCACATACATATCAAACCGGATTTCAACAAATCAGAAGAGTTACATGCAAATCAGATGATTTTCCTCTAAACCGAAGTACATTCAGTAGATTTTTGACATATTTCATTAAAAACGATTGGGCCGTACTCTAATTCTTATGATGGCGGCCATCCTCCAAGTCCTTGTTACCCTCCGGTGCTAATCGTGTCCATGTTGGGCGGCGATGAGACATGTGAAGTGAATGTGCGGGCGCTGCACGAGGACGAATAGCACACGGACGACCCACGTTGTGTCGGGGCCCCACCGCCTCCCACACAGTACTCCTCGTCGGAGTCCGCGGCCTGTTCGTCGCCTCCCATGTACTATTTATATATGCATGCAGCCATGTCCCCCACTTCGTTCTCAGACTGTCGAGACACATGTATATGATTGGTTGGAATGGAGAGAGAGAAAAGAGAAAGGATAAAGAAAGAGAAAAGGTGGTCAGAGGTGGGCATAGTACTTGCCGGACTTCATATCCTCCCAGATATGGGTTGACTATGAGGATTTGCGGATAGATCGGCACATGGGGGCAAAGTGGGGGGGGGGGGTATCGATACAGTCACCTTTTTTTCCTATCCAGGTTGTCCTCCTGGCCGAGGATATCAGGGACCGGCTGTATACTCTCTAAGGGCATCTCCAACGGTGACCCCGAAATTCCTCCCGCATCCGTCGGGGAGAGTGAGGGACCAGTCCACAGACACAGATGTAGAGGCCGGCCATCCAACTCTATTCGCATACAATTCAAACAGGGTTTCAACAGACCGCATGAATTTCATGCAAACTGGCTAATTTTCATATAAACCGGAGCACATTCATTGCAATTTGGACATTTTTCATTAAAAGAAGCAGTCGGACCTAAGCCTATCCTACGGCAGCGCCGTCGTCCACTTCCTTTGTATTCCGCATCGGCGACCACGTCCTTCGTGTCGTCTTCTCCATGAGTGGCGGTAGGGTTCAAGACCGGTGAAGTGAAGGTGCGGTCTCTGGCGAGGAAGGGTAGAACATGGGAGATAGAGTGGCCCACTCGAGACACAAATTCCTGGCCTCCTCAGATGTCATCCTAGGAGCAGTCCGTAACTTTTTCCATCGCCAGTGCCGGTTGACGTGAGGTCGATGATGGACGTGGATGGTCTGTCACTGTCCACCTGCCACATGCGATGCGTAGGATGCGAAGCTTCTCACCGTCGACCGCCTGTGCCGCCAGCGCGTGTGCGGCCGCGTCCACGTCCGGCTCTGCCGCTTCTACGTTTCCGAGCGACGCCTTGAGCATACGCAGCCTCGTAGGGCAACTGCTGCTCCGCAACAGAGTTCGTGTTCGCCGCGACCATGGCGGCCATGACCTCCTCACTTGTGCGCTCGTCGTAGATTTAGCCTTGTGCCAACCGGTGCTGCTACAGGAGGAACATGGTGTACCTCTACTGCTCCTACACCTGTCGGAAGGTTAACATATATAGGAGCTGGCGCAAAGCTGCTGCTCCTCCGCCATGGCGGCGTCGAAGTGTGCATGCGCCTACTCTGTGATCAAGCCGGCATGCACAAACGCGGGGGCCAGTGCGGTGTCGTTGTTGGAGCCCATCTCCATTGTAGGGTCGTCGTCGCAGACCTCGGGTGATTTGGTCGGCATGCCCTGCTCGATCCGCCTCGCACAGTAGGTTTGTCAGGCGGCTGCAAGGGCGGCCACATCATGCTTCTGCTCCTATGACAGGCTCTCCTGTTGGGGATCGTTGCAGAAAATCAAAAAAATTCCTACGCATCACCAAGATCTATCTATGGAGTTTACTAGCAACGAGAGAGGAGTGCATCTTCATACCTTTGAAGATCGCGATGCGGAAGCGTTGCAAGAACGCGGTCGGTGGAGTCGTGCACGAAGCGATTCAGATCGCGGCCGAATACGATCTAAGCACCGAACAATGGTGCCTCCGCGTTCAACACATGTGCAGCCCGATGATGTCTCCCGCGCCTTGATCCAGCAAGGAGAGAGGGAGAGGTTGGGGAAGACTCCGTCTAGCAGCAGCACCACGGCGTGCTGGTGATGGAGGAGCATGGCAATCCTGCAGGACTTCGCCAAGCACCGCGGGAGAGGAGGAGGAGTTGGGAGAGGGGGAGGGCTGCGCCAGGGCTTCGGTGCGGCTGCCCTCTCTCTCCCTTACTATATATAGGGGGAAGGGGGGAGGAGGAGGCGCCCTAGGGTTTCCCTAGGGGAGAGGCGGCGGCCACAGGGGAAACCCTAGATGGGTTTGGGCGCCCCCACCCCTAGGAAACTTGCCCCCCAAGCCGGGAGGGGCGGCTGCCCTAGGGGAGGCGCCCCCACCTCTCCAGGTTACGTGAGATGGGGTGGGAGGGGTGCTCAGCCCCTTAGTGGGCTGATGTGCCCCCTCCCCTTGGCCCATAAGGCCCCCAACGCTTGCCGGGGCCTCCGAAACCACTTTCGGACACGCTGGTCGTCACCTGGTACCCCCGGAACAATTCCGGACTCCAATACCCTTCGTCCAATATATCGATCTTCGCCTCCGGACCATTCCGGAGTTCCTCGTCATGTCTGGGATCTCATCCGGGACTCCAAACAACCTTCGGTAACCACATAATATTCCCATAACAACTCTAGCGTCACCGAACCTTAAGTGTGTAGACCCTACGGGTTCGGGAACCATGCAGACATGACCGAGATACCTCTCCGGCCAATAACCAATAGCGGGATCTGGATACCCATATTGGCTCCCACATGTTCCACGATGATCTCATCGAATGAACCACGATGTCAAGGATTCAATCAATCCCGTATACAATTCCCTTCGTCTACCGGTATAGTACTTGCCCGAGATTCGATCGTTGGTATACCGATACCTTGTTCAATCTCGTTACCGGCAAGTCTCTTTACTCGTTCCGTAACACATCATCTCGTGACCAACCCCTTAGTCACATTGAGCTCATTATGATGATGTCTTACCGAGTGGGCCCAGAGATACCTCTCCGGCATATGTAGTGACAAATCCTAGTCTTGACTCGTGCCAACCCAACAGATACTTTCGGAGATACCCGTAGTGTGCCTTTATAGCCACCGAGTTACGTTGTGACGTTTGGCACACCCAAAGTATTCCTACGGTATCCGGGAGATGCACAACCTCATGGTCTAAGGAACAGATACTTGACATTGAAAAAGCTTTAGCATACGAACTACACGATCTTGTGCTAGGCTTAGGATTGGGTCTTGTCCATCACATCATTCTCCTAATGATGTGATCCCGTTATCAATTGCATCCAATGTCCATGGTCAGGAAACCGTAACCATATATTCATCAACGAGCTAGTCAACTAGAGGCTCACTAGGGACATGTTGTGGTCTATGTATTCACACATGCATTACTGTTTACGGATAATACAATTAAAGCATGAACAATAGACAATTATCATGAACAAGGAAATATAATAATAACCATTTTATTATTACCTCTAGGGCATATTTCCAACAGTCTCCCACTTGCACTAGAGTCAATAATCTAGTTACATTGTGATGAATCGAACACCCATAGAGTTCTGGTGTTGATCATGTTTTGCTCGTGGAAGAGGTTTAGTCTACGGATCTGCGACATTCAGATCCGTATGCACTTTACAAATATCTATGTCTCCATCTTGAATATAATTTCGGATGGAGTTGAAACGGCGCTTTATGTGCTCGGTCTTCTTGTGAAACCTGGGCTCCTTGGCAATGGCAATAGCTTCAGTGTTGTCACAGAAGAGAGTCATTGGGCCAGACGCGCTTGTAATAACTCCTAGGTCGGTGATGAACTCCTTCATCCAGACTCCTTCCTGCACTGCTTCGGAAGCAGCTATGTACTCCGCTTCACATGTAGATGCCGCCACGACGCTTTGCTTGCAACCACACCAGCTGACTGCCCCGCCATTCAAAATATACACGTATCTGGTTTGTGACTTGGAGTCATCCAGATCTATGTCAAAGCTAGCATCGACGTAACCCTTTACGACGAGTTCTTCGTCACCTCCATAAACGAGAAACATATCCTTAGTCCTTTTCAGGTACTTCAGGATGTTCTTGACCGCTGTCTAGTGTTCCATACCGGGATAACTTTGGTACCTCCCCACCAAACTTATGGCAAGGTTCACATCAGGTCTGGTACACAGCATGGCATACATAATAGAACCTATGGCCGAGGCATAGGGGATGACACTCATCTTTTCTCTATCTTCTGCCGAGGTCGGGCATTGAGCCGTGCTCAATCTCATACCTTGCAATACAGGCAAGAACCCTTTCTTGGATTGATCCATATTGAACTTCTTCAATATCTTGTCAAGGTATGTGCTTTGTGAAAGACCAATGAGGCGTCTCGATCTATCTCTATAGATCTTGATACATAATATGTAAGCAGCTTCTCCAAGGTCCTTCATTGAAAAACACTTATTCAAGTAGGCCTTTATGTTTTTCAAGAGTTCTACATCATTTCCCATCAGCAATATGGCATCCGCATATAATATGAGAAATGCTACAGAGCTCCCACTCATTTTCTTGTAAATACAGGCTTCTCCCCAAGTCTGTATAAACCCAAACGCTTTGATCACCTCATCAAAGCGAATGTTCCAACTCCGAGATGCTTGCATGAGCCCATAGATGGAGCGCTGGAGCTTGCATACCTTGTTTGCATTCTTAGGATCGACAAAACCTTCCGGCTGCATCATATACAGTTCTTCCTGAAGGACGCCGTTAAGGAATGCCGTTTTGACGCCCATTTGCCACATCTCATAATCATAGAATGCGGCAATTGCTAACATGATTCAGACGGACTTCGGCATCGCTACGGGAGAGAAAGTCTCATCGTAGTCAATTCCTTGAACTTGTCGATAACCTTTAGCGACAAGCCGAGCCTTATAGATGGTCACATTTCCATCCGCGTCAGTCTGCTTCTTAAAGATCCATTTATTTTCTATGGCTCGCCGATCATCGGGCAAGTCAACCAAAGTCCATACTTTGTTATCATACATGGATCCTATCTCGGATTTCATGGCTTCAATCCATTTGTTGGAATCTGGGCCCGCCATCGCTTCTTCATAGTTCGAAGGTTCACCGTTGTCCAACAACATGATTTCCAGGATAGGGTTGCCATACCACTCTGGTGCGGAATGTGTCCTCGTGGACCTACGAAGTTCAGCAGTAACTTGATCCGAAGCTTCATGATCATTATCATTAACTTCCTCTCTAGTCGGTGCAGGCACCATAGAAACATCTTCCTGCGTTGCGCTACTTTCCGGTTCGAGAGGGGCGACAATCACCTCATCAAGTTCCACTTTCCTCCCACTTACTTCTTTCGAGAGAAACTCTTTCTCCAGAAAGGATCCATTCTTGGCAACAAAGACCTTACCTTCGCATCTGAGGTAGAAGGTATACCTAATAGTTTCCTTAGGGTATCCTATGAAGATGCATTTTTCCGATTTGGGTTCGAGCTTTTCAGGTTGAAGTTTCTTGACATAACCATCACATCCCCAAACTTTTAGAAACGACAGCTTAGGTTTCTTCCCAAACCATAGTTCATACGGTGTCGTCTCAACGGATTTAGACGGTACCCTATTTAAAGTGAATGCGGCAGTCTCTAAAGCATAACCCCAAAATGATAGCGGTAAGTCGGTAAGAGACATCATAGATCGCATCATGTCCAACAGAGTACGATTACGATGTTTGGATGCACCGTTACGCTGAGGTGTTCCAGGCGGCGTCAACTGTGAAACAATTCCACATTCCCTTAGGTGCGTGCCAATATCGTGACTTAAATATTCTCCTCCACGATCTGATCGTAAGAACTTTATTTTTCTGTCACGTTGATTCTCAACCTCATTCTGAAATTCCTTGAACCTTTCAAAGGTCTCAGACTTGTGTTTCATTAAGTAGACATACCCATATCTACTTAAGTCATCCGTGAGGGAGAGAACATAACGATAGCCACAGCGAGCTTCAAAACTCATTGGTCCGCACACATCGGTATGTATGATTTCCAACAAGTTGGCCGCTCGCTCCATTGTTTCGGAGAACGGAGTCTTGGTCATCTTGCCCAAGAGGCATGGTTCGCACGTGTCAAATGATTCATAATCAAGAGACTCCAAAAGTCCATCTGCATGGAATTTCTTCATATGTTTGACACCAATATGACCAAGGCGGCAGTGCCACAAGTATGTGGGACTATCATTATCAACCTTACATCATTTGGCATTCACACTATGAATATGTGTAACATCATGTTCGAGATTCAATAAGAATAAAGCATTGACCAGCGGGGCATCACCATAAAACATATCCCTCATATAAATAGAACAACCACTATTCTCAGATTTAAATGAGTAGCCATCTCGCATTAAACAAGATCCAGATACAATGTTCATGCTCAAAGCTGGTACTAAATAACAGTTATTGAGGTTTAAAACTAATCCTGAAGGTAGATGCGGAGGTACGTGCCGACGGCGATCACATCAACCTTGGAACCATTCGCGACGCGCATCGTCACCTCGTCCTTCGCCAACCTCCGCTTATTCCGCAGCTCCTGCTTTGAGTTACAAATGTGAGCAACTGCACTGGTATCAAATACCCAAGAGCTACAACGAGCGCTGGTAAGGTACATATCAATAACATGTATATCACATATACCTTTGACGTTGCCGGCCTTCTTATCTGCTAAGTATTTGGGGCAGTTCCGCTTCCAGTGACCCGTTCCCTTGCAATAAAAGCACTCAGTCTCAGGCTTGGGTCCATTCTTTGGCTTCTTCCCGGCAACTGGCTTACCGGGCGCGGCAACTCCTTTGCGGTCCTTCTTGAAGTTCTTCTTACCCTTGCCTTTCTTGAACTTAGTGGTTTTATTCACCATCAACACTTGATGTTCCTTTTTGATCTCCACCTCCGCTGATTTCAGCATTGAATATACCTCGGGAATGGACTTCTCCATCCCTTGCATATTGAAGTTCATCATGAAGCTCTTGTAGCTAGGTGGGAGCAACTGAAGGATTATGTAGACGACCACATCATCTGGGAGATTAATTCCCAGCTGAGACAAGCGGTTGTGCAACCCAGCCATTTTGAGTATATGTTCGCTGACAGAACTATTCTCCTCCATCTTACAACTGTAGAACTTGTTGGAGACCTCATATCTCTCGACTCGGGCATGAGCTTGGAAAACCATTTTCAGCTCTTGGAACATCTCATATGCTCCGTGCTACTCAAAACGCTTTTGGAGGCTCGATTCTAAGCTGTAAAGCATGCCGCACTGAACCAGGGAGTAATCATCACTACGCGACTGTCAGGCGTTCATAATGTCTTGAGTTGCTGGGAAAACGGGTGCATCACCTAGCAGTGCTTCAAGGACATATGCTTTCTTGGCAGCTATGAGGATGATCCTCAAGTTACGGACCCAATCCGTATAGTTGCTACCATCATCTTTCAGCTTGGTTTTCTCTAGGAACGCGTTGAAGTTGAGGGAAACATTAGCGTGGGCCATTTGATCTACAAGACATACTGTAAAGATTTTAGACTATGTTCATGACAATTAAGTTAATCTAAACAAATTTAATGAACTCCCACTCAGATAGACATCTCTCTAGTCATCTAAGTGATACATGATCCGAATCGACTAGGCCGTGTCCGATCATCACGTAAGACGGACTAGTCATCAACGGTGAACATATTCATGTTGATCGTATCTTCTATACGACTCATGTTCGACCTTTCGGTCTTCCGTGTTCCGAGGCCATGTCTGTACATGCTAGGCTCGTCAAGTCAACCCTAAGTGTATCACGTGTGTAAATCTGGCTTACACCCATTGTATGCGAACGTTAGAACCTATCACACCCGATCATCACGTGGTGCTTCGGAACAACGAACCTTAGCAACGGTGCACAGTTAGGGGGAACACAATTCTTGAAATTTTAGTGAAAGATCATCTTATTTACTACCGTCGTTCTAAGCAAATAAGATGTAAAACATGATAAACATCACGTGCAATCAAATAGTGACATGATATGGCCAATATCATTTTGCTCCTTTCGATCTCCATCTTCGGGGCTCCATGATCATCATCGTCGCCGGCATGACACCTTGATCTCCATCATCATGTCTTCATGAAGTTGTCTCGCCAAACATTACTTCTACTACTATGGCTAACGGTTAGCGATAAAGTAAAGTAATTACATGGCGTTTTCAATGATAGGCATGTCATACAATAAAAATAAGACAACTCCTATGGCTCCTGCCGGTTGTCATACTCATCGACATGCAAGTCGTGATTCCTATTACAAGAACATGATCAATCTCATACATCACATATATATCATTCATCACATCCTTTTGTCCATATCACATCACACGGCACATGTTGTAAGAACAAGTTAGACGTCCTCTAATTGTTGTTGCAAGTTTTTACGTGGCGGCTATAGGTTTCTAGCAAGAACGTTTCTTACCTACGCCAAAACCACAACGTGATATGCCAATTACTATTTACCCTTCATAAGGACCCTTTTCATCGATTCCGATCTGACTAAAGTGGGAGAGACAGACACCCGCTAGCCACCTTATGCAACTAGTGCATGTCAGTCGATGGAACCTGTCTCACGTAAGCGTAAGTGTAAGGTCGGTCCGGGCCGCTTCATCCCACGATGCCGTCGAATCAAGATAAGACTAGTAGCGGCAAGTAAATTGACAAAATATATGCCCACAACATCTTGTGTTCTACTCGTGCATAGTAACTACGCATAGACCTAGCTCATGATGCCACTGTTGGAGATTGTTGTAGAAAATCAAAAAATTTCCTACGCATCACCAAGATCTATCTATGGAGTTTACTAGCAATGAGAGGGGAGTGCATCTTCATACCTTTGAAGATCGCGATGCGGAAGCGTTGCAAGAACGCGGTCGGTGGAGTCGTACACGAAGCGATTCAGATCGCGGTCGAATCCGATCTAAGCACTGAACAACGGTGCCTCTGCGTTCAACACACGTGCAACCCGGTGACGTCTCCCGCGCCTTGATCCAGCAAGGAGAGAGGGGGAGGTTGGGGAAGACTCCGTCCAGTAGCAGCACGACGGCGTGGTGGTGATGGAGGAGCGTGGCAATCCTGCAGGGCTTCGCCAAGCACCGCGGGAGAGGATGAGGAGTTGGGAGAGGGGGAGGGCTGCGCCAGGGCTTCGGTGCGGCTGCCCACTCTCTCCCTCACTATATATAGGGGGAAGGGGGAGGAGGAGGTGATGGCGTCTCGCCCCTCGTTGGTTACCCCAAGTGGAAGGTTTGAGATGTAGCATAATGGCAAATTTCCCTTGGCAAGATACCAAGGATCGAATCCCGTGAGACTCCGAGGGTCGACAAGTAGGTGTCAACTGCTAACGGCGCCAGATACTTAGCGGTTGACAGGACCTGCACACAGATACAAATAACTTTGCTCCCAACGAGTACAGAGAGGTTGTCAATCCCTCCGGCCTTGTCGTTTACAAAGGATCAAACACAAGAGATAATAGTGATAGGTGTGACTGCAACTAGGAAATAAGAAAAGGAAGTAAATAGCGGGTGTGATCAGTGATGGTAATATGGACCGGGGTCCCATGATGTTCACTAGTGATGTCTCTCTCCCAAAAGACGATAAATCAGCAAAGCGAGGTAAACAAATTACAGTTGGGCAATTGACAGGATTATGTGCGCAAACCAATGCTAACTATGATGTAAAGAAAGGTAGAGGCTCAAAAGCATGGGCGGTACGCCAAGGCAAGTAGACCGAAATCCATCTGCATCTACTACTAATCATCCACCTTGAGATATCTATCCAGAACATCTCGCTGGTATTAAGTTGCGAATCCCACCCAAAGTGTAAACTCAAAGCAACAGACAACTGCATTAAAAGAACTTTGCGTAAAGTAAACAATCCTTGCACCCGCAAGTACAAGCACCGTTGTTTTCCCCCTTGTGGCAACAGCACATCGCCTAGACTCATGTTTCTGTCACTCAAGCTAGTCATCAGGGGGCATGAACCCACAATCAAGCATAACGCTCCCTCTTGGAATTACTACCTACTACTCGGCCAAAGCAATAAACAGTAACGGAGAACATGCTAGAATTACTTATGAACATAAATATAAAAGAGGTGAATCAAATATATTACTCACACACAATCTGAACATAATCTCATAATCCATCGGATCCCAGCAAACTCAGCATAGCAACAGCAGAAAGATTACATATGTGCCTCGATCATGTAGGGCAGCTCACGAGGTCTAAACCATGAAGAACAAAGAGGGGAGGAGAACATCGCATAGCTACTGGTCATGGACCCATGGTCCAAGGGGGACTACTCACGACTCATCCGGGAAGCGTCCATGGTGGTGGAGAAGCTCCCGGTGGTGGTTCTCCCCTCCGGCAGGGTGCCGGGAAGAGTTCTCCTGGTGCTCCCGATCTTGGAAGTGCGGCGGCGGCGGAACAGAGGCTAGATCGTAAAAAAGGGTTCCGTCCTCGAGGGTTTCGGGACGCGAGGAGTATATATGCCAAAGGGGGTCACCAGAAGCGGAGAGGGGGGCCCAGGCGCCCCCCTAGGGCGGCCAGGGGTGGGGCCGCCTGGGCTGCCCCTGGCTCCCCTCTGGCCCCACTTTGGTTTTTCTTGAAGCACCCGTTACGCTGATTTTTCCTGTATTTTCCCGGAATTTTTAGGGCACTTTTAATATGGGGGAAACCTGAAATAGAAAAACAGCAGAAAACAGGAACTGGCACTGTGGTGCACTGAGTTAATAGGTTAGTCCAAATATGATCAAAAGTGTATGGAAGTGCATAAATATCATAGCAATATCACACAAAAGAGGCATGGAGCAAGCAGAAATTATAGATACGTTTTGGACGTATCAACATCCCCAAGCTTAATTCCTGCTCGTCCTCGAGTAGGTATATGATAACAAGCATAATTTCTGTGGTGACATGCTACCAACCATATAAGAACTTTTTAAGTAAAGCAATCAAGTCATGTAATTCAATTCAAGTCATAACAAGCAAGATTCTATATTAGCATTGTAACAAGTAACATAAGAACATAAAGGTGCAAGAGCTCTCGCTGTCCGTGACTCGAATGTCTCCAAATGGTGTTTGCGTGCAAGAAAGGGGATAGGGATATATGAGAGAGTAAAACATAGTTTTTGTATTGTTGAGAACTTAATCTACTAAAGTTTCACACTTGGTCTTCTTTGGAATCTTATCATGACTCATCCCCAGACCGTCAACCAGGTACAAGTCAAAATGATCCACTCCCTTTTGATATTTTGAGCACTCATGCAATGGATGAGCGTAAGCAAGAAAGTCGACACTTAGGATGGCAAAAAGAGAAAAATGATGGAGGGGGAAGACAAAAAAGGTGTGAAAGGCTCACATCAATGAGGACAATCATCGGCGAGAGAAAGCCAAATGATAGATATGATGTGAGGAGTAGGGATTGCCATGCAACGGATGCACATATGAGCTAAGGTAAGCTCTCCAATGGAACTAGTGGGGGTGCATCCAACTTGCTTGCTCAAGAAGACCTAGAGCTCTTTTGAGGAGGCTCATCATTGGAATATACAAGCCTAGTTCTATAGTGTGAAGGTCCCCACATAGCTATATGCATGAATGATAATCTCTATGGAGTACAAGGTATAAGATGGAGTACGAGTGTGGATCTCTCAAAAGGAATAGTAGTGTGCCCCCTTCTCTCTTTTTATTTCTTTTTCTTTTTTTTTCTATATTTTTTTATTTTTTTGTGGCCTCAATGGCTCTTTCTATTTATCTCTCATTTGTCCTCTTTGGGATCTTTTGATTTTGTCCTCTTTGGGATCTTTTGATTTGTCCTCTTTGGGATCTTTTCCTTACTTTAGGGGCAACACTCTACAAATTACAAGAAGTGTAGAAGATCTTTCACACTTTACAAAAGTACTCAACATAAAGAAAATGAAACTATCATGATGTATGCAAATGTATGCCTCTGCCAGTGTAGCAGGATATGCAATGATACTAGCGCGTCATGTAGCAATGATTAGGGCAAGGCCCAACTAGCATGCGGCTCATCGATCAAGCAAAAAGCATGTATGACATGAAGATCAAGTCATGAGAAGATGGATGTTGCATGGCAATGTATCTCGGAAAGGCTATGGAAATGCCTTGATAGGTAGGTATGGTGGCTGTTTTGAGGAAGGATATAATGAGGCTTATGATGACAGAGCGTATCGTGCCAAGGATTTGGATGCACCGGCGAAGTATGCGCCAACTCTCGAGGTGAGAAAGGGCAATGCACGGTACCGAAGAGGCTAGAAAAATATGGCTAGGTGGAAGTGTCAACTTTCGAATACTCACATTAGTCCGAAGAACTCATGCACTTATTATCGATAACTCTCAATCTAATTAGGAGGTTCACAAAGAGACAAGTACCCCGAGGAGGAGTGTATGGGGATTTGGTTATCCTTGCGCATCCTCGGCTCATGGTACGTGAGTGTACTCTAATATTCGATCCCTCCAAAGATTAGTGATCCATTTAGTAGCTAAAGTTCTCAACTATTTTGTAGGTTTTCGAAAATAAACACGGATTGCCCAAAATACGACATCTATCACTAATAGGCTAAAGCTCTTGACACCAAAAGTTCAGACATTACTCATGGCAATACCTCAAAACTATTGCAAGTTACTACTAAAATTAAATAGCAACCTTAATTACCTACTTTAAGTTAAGACACACAACTCAGTGCAACAGGCAAACTCTCTTAACGAGGATAACATGAAAACTCAAGAGAGTTCAGCAACCAACTAAACAAAAGCTCTTTAAAAAGAAAAGCATGAAAACTAAGAGCTAAACATGACAGTAGCTAAGAAAAGACAAAGAACACACACAGCAAAGATAAGCATGAAAATCCTATGTTGTGTTCTAGGTTGAATTGGAGCGTGTTTCTCTCCCACACAAAGAAAGCTGGGTTCTAACTTGTTATGAACAGCAAGCAAAGCTAAAGAAAACTAAAAAGGAAACTAAGCGCAAGACGCTCCAAGCATAGCATATAACACATGAAGTGATAATTATAGTGGAACGAAAGACAAACTGATAATTGTTGATGGAGAAGGGGATGCATGGGGGCATCCCCAAGCTTAGACTCTTGAGTCTTCTTGAATATTTCTTGGGGGTGCACGGGGGCATCCCCAAGCTTGAGCGTTTGACCCTCCTGAATCTTCTTTTATCATCTTCCCTCGCACACTTGAAAAATTCCTTCATACATAACTCATCATAATCTGATTAGCGAGGTTAGTACCCATAATAAAATAACTTTTCCCTACTGGAAATAAAGATAATCTTGAAGAGCTACTGTTTCTCAAGATTGCCAAAAGGTTTTTGCAAAGAAAAAGCAAGCTCAAGGTTTGCAAAACGAAGAAAAGGCAAAACAGGACAGAATCTGTGAAAAACAGACCAGCAGGTAGTAAATAATGTTTTCGGGGCACTTCTGCAACTCAAATCAAAAAACTCAGAACATACGCCCGAAAGCCAATTGTATAGAGCACGCTGTCAAACAAATTCAGATCAAAAAGATGATCTGGTGATTTTATACGAATTTTTCTGTCCAAGGATAGAATCTCTATTCTAGACTGCACGTCACAACTTTTGAACTTTCTTGCAATCGGAGGTTAAACTTGGCACAAAGCTGAAAAGAAAAGATACAATGATGATGCTACTGTAGTAACAAACATCAAGACACAACAAAAGAAAAAAATAAATCCTAATTCGTTGTGGGCTGCCTCCCAAAAGCGCTTTCTTTTATGCTTTAAGCTAGGCATGATGCAAAAGGAGAAAATCAAGTTTTATCAAGAGTGAGAGAATAGCTGGCCCGTGTAACGGAATCAAAAGGCAACTTAATCTTCTTTCTAGGGAAGTGTTCCATTCCTTTCTTGAGAGGGAATTGGAATTTTATATTCCCCTCTTTCATGTCAATGATAGCACCAACGGTGCGAAGAAAAGGACGTCCCAAAATAATTGGACATGAAGGTTCACATTCAATATCCATAATAGTAAAATCAACGGGAACATAATTGTCATTGACAACGATAAGAACATCGTCGATCTTCCCCAAAGGTTTCTTTACAGAAGAATCAACAAGACGAACACCAAAAGAACAAGGATCAAAAGGTTTTAATTTAAACATATCATATATTCTTTTGGGCATAACGGAGGTACTAGCTCCAACATCACATAAAGCATAGCAAGAGAAGTTATTCAACTTATTTTTAATCATAGGATCCCAACCATCTTCTAGCTTTTTAGGTATGGAGGCTTCTACCCTAAGCTTCTCCTCCCTAGCTTTGATGAGAGCATTAGTGATATGCTCTGTGAAGGCAAGGTTAAGTGTGCTAGTGTGGGGATCTCTAGACATTTTGTGAAGAAAACTAATAACTTCAGAAAGGGTGCAATTATCAAAATCAAGGTCACTACTATCAAGTAAAGTGGTAGTGGTGTCCTTTAGGCTCACTTGTTTGGTAGCTTCTATGGTCATAGGAGTTTCTTCTACGGTTGAGGTCATAGCATCACCATTAATAGATCCAACGGGACTAGGAGTGCATTGGGTGCTAAGAGTTTGGATATCCTCAACAACTTGGATAGTAGCAACAGTGTGGTGGGTAGGAGGGCTCTTAATTCTATCTTCTTCCTCCTTCAGGGGTGCAACCACTTCAGGTTTAGCTGCCATTTGGTTTATCAAAGTGGCTTGTGTGTGGGACATATTGGAAACTTGGGTCTCAGTGATGGTGAGCCTAGTCTGGAGGTTAGAAATCTCAATATTTAGGCTCTCAAGTTGTCTACCAATGTCTTGCAAGATAGCAGTATGCTCATCTAATTGCCTCAAGAGGGTCTTGTTTTGTTCATATTGGGTGTGCATGTAGTTCTTAGTGGCCTTCTCTATTTCTAGAAGTTTCTCATAACTAAGCATGTCTCTATCTCTAGGGGTGGAGTTCTTGGTGCTAGGATAAACATTGTTGTTCCCATAGGAAATAGAGGGGAACGGTCTAGGGTTGCTACCAAAATTACTCCTATAAGCATTGTTATTGAAATTGTTTCTAGAGATAAAGTTCACATCTACTTTATCTTGAGCAATCAAAGAATTTAAAGGAACATCATGAGGATCAACAGGAGATTGCTTGGAAAGTAGAGACATGATCAAGTCAACTTTTTCATTTAGGGAGGAAATCTCCTCGACAGAGTTTACCTTCCTACCAGTTGGAGCGCGTTCGGTGTGCCATTGGGAATAATTGGTCATCATCTCATCGAGAAGCCTCGTGGCAGCACCAAGTGTAGTTGACATAAAGGTTCCTCCCGCGGCCGAATCCAACAAGTTCCGCGAGGTAAAGTTCAAGCCTGCATAAAAAGTTTGGATAACCATCCAAGTAGTCAAACCATGAGTAGGGCAGTTCTTGACAAGAGATTTCATGCGTTCCCAAGCTTGGGCAACGTGTTCATTATCCAATTGTTTAAAATTCATTATGTTACTCCTTAATTGGATAATTTTAGCAGGGGGGTAGTACTTCCCAATAAAGGCATCCTTGCACTTGTCCCAAGAATCTATGCTATTCCTAGGCAAGGATTTCCACCAGATTTTAGCTCCTCCTCTCAAGGAGAAAGGAAAAAGCTTAAGCTTAACAATATCACCACCTATTTCTTGGTACTTTTGCATATCACAAAGCTCAACAAAATTATTTAAGTGCAAAGCAGCATCATCTCCAGCACCGGAGAATTGATCTTTCATAACTAGGTTCAGTAAAGCAGGTTTAATCTCATAAGAGGGTGCTGAAGTGGCAGGTGTAGTAATAGGCGTGCTGATAAAGTCATTGTTGTTACGACTAATGAAGTCACACAACTTGGTGTTCTCGGTGGAACCCATAGCAGCAGCAAGCAAGATAACTATTTTTGTGATTTTTGGTAAAGGACACTAAAGCAAAAACTGAAAGGTAAACTAACAAGACTAAAAAGCAAAGATAAAAGATAGCGTGCAACTCCCCTATCTTGAAGAGTGGAGTCCCCGGCAACGGCGCCAGAAACTTTGCTTGATGGCTTCTCGCCCCTCGTTGGTTACCCCAAGTGGAAGGTTTGAGATGTAGCGTAACGGCAAGTTTCCCTTGGCAAGATACCAAGGATCGAATCCCGTGAGACTCCGAGGGTCGAAAAGTAGGTGTCAACTGCTAATGGCGCCAGATACTTAGCGGTTGACAGGACCTGCACACAGATACAAATAACTTTGCTCCCAACGAGTACAGAGAGGTTGTCAATCCCTCCGGCCTTGTCGTTTACAAAGGATCAAACACAAGAGATAATAGTGATAGGTGTGACTGCAACTAGGAAATAAGAACAGGAAGTAAATAGCGGGTGTGATCAGTGATGGTAATATGGACCGGGGTCCCATGATGTTCACTAGTGATGTCTCTCTCCCAAAAGACGATAAATCAGCAAAGCGATGTAAACAAATTACAGCTGGGCAATTGACAGGATTATGTGCGCAAACCAATGCTAACTATGCTGTAAAGAAAGGTAGAGGCTCAAAAGCATGGGCGGTACGCCAAGGCAAGTAGACCGAAATCCATCTGCATCTACTACTAATCATCCACCTTGAGATATCTATCCAGAACATCTCGCTGGTATTAAGTTGCGAATCCCACCCAAAGTGTAAACTCAAAGCAACAGACAACTGCATTAAAAGAACTTTGCGTAGAGTAAACAATCCTTGCACCCGCAAGTACAAGCACCGTTGTTTTCCCCCTTGTGGCAAAAGCACATCCCCTAGACTCATGTTTCTGTCACTCAAGCTAGTCATCAGGGGGCATGAACCCACAATCAAGCATAATGCTCCCTTTGGAGTTACTACCTACTACTCGGCCAAAGCAATAAACAGTAACGGAGAACATGCTAGAATTACTTAGGAACATAAATATAAAAGAGGTGAATCAAATATATTACTCACATACAATATGAACATAATCTCATAATCCATCGGATCCCAGCAAACTCAGCATAGCAACAGCAAAAAGATTACATATGTGCCTCGATCATGTAGGGCAGCTCACGAGGTCTAAACCATGAAGAACAAAGAGGGGAGGAGAACATCACATAGCTACTGGTCATGGACCCATGGTCCAAGGGGGACTACTCACGACTCATCTGGGAAGCGTCCATGGTGGTGGAGAAGCTCCCGGTGGTGATTCTCCCCTCCGGCAGGGTGCCGGGAAGAGTTCTCCTGGTGCTCCCGATCTTGGAAGCGCGGCGGCGGCGGAACAGAGGCTAGATCGTAAAAAAGGGTTCCGTCCTCGAGGGTTTCGGGACGCGAGGAGTATATATGCCAAAGGGGATCACCAGAAGCGGAGAGGGGGGCCCAGGCGCCCCCCTAGGGCGGCCAGGGGTGGGGCCGCCTGGGCTGCCCCTGGCTCCCCTCTGGCCCCACTTTGGTTTTTCTTGAAGCTCCCGTTACGCTGATTTTTCCTGTATTTTTCCCGGAATTTTTAGGGCACTTTTAATATGGGGGAAACCTGAAATAGAAAAATAGCAGAAAACAGGAACTGGCACTGTGGTGCACTGAGTTAATAGGTTAGTCCAAATATGATCAAAAGTGTATGGAAGTGCATAAATATCATAGCAATATCACACAAAAGAGGCATGGAGCAAGCACAAATTATAGATACGTTCAGGAGGCGCCCTCGGGTTTCCCTACGGGAGGGGCGGCGGCCACAGGGGAAACCCTAGATGGGTTTGGGCGCCCCCACCCCTAGGAAACTGGCCCCCCAAGCCGGGAGGGGCGGCTGCCCTAGGGGAGGCGCCCCCACCTCTCCAGGTTACGTGAGGTGGGGTGGGAGGGGCGCTTAGCCCCTTAGTGGGCTGATGTGCCCCCTCCCCTTGGCCCATAAGGCCCCCAACGCTTGTCGGGGCCTCCGAAACCACTTTCAGACACGCTGGTCGTCACCCGGTACCCCCGAAACAATTTCGGACTCCAATACCCTTCGTCCAATATATCGATCTTCGCCTCCGGACCATTCCGGAGTTCCTCGTCACGTCTGGGATCTCATCCGGGACTCCGAACAACCTTCGGTAACCACATACTATTCCCATAACAACTCTAGCGTCACCGAACCTTAAGTGTGTAGACCCTACGGGTTCGGGAACCATGCAGACATGACCGAGATACCTCTCCGGCCAATAACCAATAGCGGGATCTGGATACCCATATTGGCTCCCACATGTTCCACGATGATCTCATCGGATGAACCACGATGCCAAGGATTCAATCAATCCCGTATACAATTCCCTTTGTCTACCGGTATAGTACTTGCCCGAGATTCGATCGTCGGTATACCGATACCTTGTTCAATCTCGTTACCGGCAAGTCTCTTTACTCGTTCCGTAACACATCATCCCGTGACCAACCCCTTAGTCACATTGAGCTCATTACGATGATGTCTTACCGAGTGGGCCCAGAGATACCTCTCCGTCATACGGAGTGACAAATCCCAGTCTTGATTCGTGCCAACCCAACAGATACTTTCGGAGATACCCGTAGTGTACCTTTATAGCCACCCAGTTACGTTGTGACGTTTGGCACACCCAAATTATTCCTACGGTATCCGGGAGTTGCACAACCTCATGGTATAAGGAACAGATACTTGACATTGGAAAAGCTTTAGCATACGAACTACACGATCTTGCGCTAGGCTTAGGATTGGGTCTTGTCCATCACATCATTCTCCTAATGATGTGATCCTGTTATCAATGACATCCAATGTCCATGGTCAGGAAACTGTAACCATCTATTGATCAACGAGCTAGTCAACTAGAGGCTCACTAGGGACATGTTGTGGTCTATGTATTCACACATGCATTACTGTTTCCTGATAATAGAATTAAAGCATGAACAATAGACAATTATCATGAATAAGGAAATATAATAATAACCATTTTATTATTGCCTCTAGGGCATATTTCCAACATCTCCCACATAGCTCTAGAGCTTGCGGTCATGGGGGTGTGGTGGAAGGAAGGAGGATGTGGAGCGGGTGTGTTGTGGTGTGGAGTTTAGCCGGGAATGACCGCCTTTAAATAGCGGATTCCGGTGAGTCCAACCGTCCGGGTGCCTCAATGCATGGTGCCGGAGGAGGTTCCTCGGCCGGCAAGGCTGCTTAATGGCGACATACGGACGAACGGGCATTGAACGGGTGTGGTAGAAATTCATCCTATGTTGTATGGTAAAGGTCTCTTAGGCATTGAATATGTGTCGACGTCACTCTCGGTTGGCACGCCGCTTCAATGTCGATGTCAGCAAAAGGTCGCGTCCGCTCTAGGCTGACGATACGCAAGAAAAGCACGCTGGCAACGGAGGAGATTTTTTGGTGGACCAGGTTAGTCAGGCGAGGACATGGCAGCGGTCCGGACGCCCACAAAGCCCCCTCTCCATTATTTGTCTTCGTTTTGAGGGAAAAAGCGCATTCAACCAGCCTGCAAATCGATGTTGGACCGCGTTGGATAGCAAAAATATGCCTAGACCGTGTAGTATGGATGGTTGCATGCGGTTTGAGGGTCCGGGCCGAAGATGCCCTACGATACTTTTCGCATGAACTTAGAGCATCTCCAATAGCTCGTCTATATGGATGTCTATACTCGTTTTCCACAACATGAGCCCAAAACAGGCGTCCAACAGCTTGTCATCCTCTAAATTGAGCTCGACCATGTCCACGCCTGGACAATGTGAAGGCATTGTCCAAACTCAGTTGTAGTCATGATTTCTTCCTCTCCCCAGCGACGGCCCACCTGTCATGGTCCCTGTATATAGAACATTCTGATGCAAAACTGGATGTGTATACGAGAGAATCTTTTTAGACCATTGTCTATATGAATATATAGACATCCAAATACACACATGCTATTGAAGATGCTCTTAGAGCATCTCCACCCAGGCCCCCAAGAAGCCCCCCCCAAGGCGCCTTTTTGGACGCCGGCGTGCAAAAAACGTCCCACTCAAGGCCCCAGGAACCTGTTTTGCGCCGGATTTGGCGAATGTTACGGCCGGCACGCCCACCCCGAACCCAGCCCCCCGGGGAGCAGCTGGGAACGCCGACATTGCTTTTTTGCATGCATCGGCCCACTTGCCAGCCCCTCTCCCTCCCCTCTCTCACATCTCTCCTCTCATTTCTCTCTTTTCTTTCTCCTCTCTCCTCTCCTTTTCCTTCCACCACAGCACCACCTACCACACACAGCCGGGGAGGGGCTCGCGGAGCATGGCCGGGCGCGGGGCTCGCGTTCGCGCGACCGTAGCGGAGCATGGCCGGGGAGGGGCTCGAGGAGAGGAGGCGCATCGCACACCACAACCGCCCCAACAACAGAGCCCGACCCGACCATGGTCTACGATGGAGAGGAGGCGCTCGTGGCAGTACGCCATCGGCGACGAGATAGGGCACGACCGGTTCGGGACGGTGCGCCGCTGCCACTCCAACGCCACGGGGGAGGCGCTGGCCGTCAAGACCACGCCCAAGGCGTCGCTGCGTGACCCGCTGGACCTGGCCCTCGCGGAGCAGGAGCCCAAGCTGCACCTCCTCGCCTCCTCCCCGCACTTCAGCCCACACCTGGTCGCGCTCCACGCCGCCTTCGCCGACGCCGATGCCGTCCACCTCGTCCTCGACCTCTGCGCCGGCGGGTACCTCCTCTCCCTCCTCTCCGCCCGCGGCGACCGCCTCCCCGAGCGCGAGGCGGCGGGCCTGGCCGCGCAGCTCGCCTCCGCGCTCGCCGCCTGCCACCACCGCAGGGTCGCGCACCGCGACGTCAAGCCCGACAACCTCCTCTTTGATGCCGCCACTTCTTCTTCACGATGCTGTCGTAGAGCACCACCAGATCCGGCATGGACTAGGGCGGACGGGGAGGGGGAAGGGGATGAGCGCCAGCAGGAGGAGGAGTGGGCCTCGAGCTCGCGGCGCCGCGGGCGGTCGGCGGTGGCGAGCATGAGAGCCATCACGCGCGCTTGGGCGGTTGTGGGGGC
>LR738713.1:669721967-669756863 GCA_902687465.1 Secale cereale | reverse complement strand
GGGGGGGGAGAGAAGAGACGGATCGAGAGTGAACTGAGATAGGATTTTTGGATTGAGAATATTTATGGGGACGGAGCGGGGTCGGGGTGGGAGCCGGACTGACGTGTCCGACGCGCCCAAGCAGCCTCATATCCATCCTATATTTGGGTTGAATATGAGAGACGCCGGATGGCTCGTTTGAGGCGCTCGACTGTGTTAGATTTTTTTTTATCAGTCAGTGCCTCGACGGGTCGCCCGGCTATTTGAAGTTTGTTTGAGGCGTCCCGCTGTAAATGCTCTATAAGGAAAACGTGTCTCGGATTAATTTGCGATCCCTCTAGCAATGGCATAGCCTCCGTTATACCGGGTGAAATGAAACAATGCCCCGGTCGAGACCATTCAGCCGACCAAGCACAATCAACGAGCGTGGTGCCGCCAAGGGGGCAGCAAAATTAGGGCCTCCAAGGCTTGATTTGTCCCACTGTACCCGGACGGACGATACACAAAAGCCACACCGCGCGCCCTTGTCGCCGATGCTCGGCCTCGCTGTACCCTGCAGGCGCGATCGTCGACGGCGGGTGGTCGGGGTACCCTACCAGAGTTGGAGGGGAAAATATCTGCCCATGGGAACGCGCTGTCCTCCAAACAAAAGGATAGGAGGAGGAGGCCTGGGCAGTGGGCGGGGCGGGCACATGGAAGAGTCCAAAGGTGCAAGTACCAAGGGCAGAGAAAACAACGGCCTCCGAATTGGCGCGGGAGAAAGAAACTCGATCGTTAGTCGGTACCCGTCCTACTGTTACCTGTCGACACATGTTATCGGATTAAAAAAGGGAAGAAAAGCCAGCAGGAAGACGCAGCAGCAGCAAGGCAAAGGGGGCGCGCACGTCCCCGTCAGCCCGTCCGCGCTGCCGCCCCCCGCAGCGCACCACGTGGGCGCCCTCCCACTCCCCCCAGTGTGTGTGCGAGTCCTTGGACTCCCCATTGTTCAAACCGTCCACGCACCACCACACTCCCATCGATCCATCCATCCATCTCTTTTAGTTTTACCAACGCGTCTCGGCCGCCCTGCCCGCCCCAACTCTATATATACGCTCGCCCTCCAAGCTCCAGACATCAACCATCCATCGGTCCATCCAGACCAACCAGGCTCACTCCCGCGCCGCACGCTCTCTCTCCCGCAACAAAACCCACGCCAATTCCGCCCAAACCCCGCCGGATTCTCGCCGCGATCCGCCCCCGCCGCTGCAGATGCAGACACTCACGGCGTCCACCTCGGTCTCCTCCATACAGCGGCACCGGCCGCGCCCCTCCGCGGGCCGGTCCAGCTCGGTCCGCTTCACCGCCCGCGCCGTCAGCTCCGCGCCGCGCGCGCCCTCCGCCCCGTCCCGGTTCGCGCGCGGCGCGCCGGCCAAGCCCCTCATTGCCGTCCCCAAGGCGCCCGCCGCGGAGAGGCAAGAGAAGAAGCTCAACTTCTTCCAGCGCGCCGCGGCCACGGCGCTCGACGCCTTCGAGGAGGGCTTCGTCGCCAACGTGCTGGAGCGCCCCCACGGCCTCTCCCGGACGGTCGACCCCGCGGTGCAGATCGCCGGTAACTTCGCGCCCGTCGGCGAGACCCCGCCCGTGCACGCCCTGCCGGTCACCGGCCGCATCCCCCCGTTCATCAACGGCGTCTACGCCCGCAACGGCGCCAACCCGCACTTCGACCCCGTCGCCGGCCACCACCTGTTCGACGGCGACGGCATGGTGCACGCCCTGCGCATCCGCAACGGCGTCGCCGAGACCTACGCCTCCCGCTTCACCGAGACGGAGCGCCTGCAACAGGAGCGCGCGCTCGGCCGCCCCATGTTCCCCAAGGCCATCGGCGAGCTCCACGGCCACTCCGGGATCGCGCGCCTTGCTCTGTTCTACGCGCGCGCGGCCTGCGGCCTCATCGACCCGTCGCGCGGCACCGGCGTGGCCAACGCCGGCCTTGTCTACTTCAACGGCCACCTCCTCGCCATGTCCGAGGACGACATCCCGTACCACGTCCGCGTCACCGACGACGGCGACCTGCAGACCGTCGGCCGCTACGACTTCGACGGGCAGCTCGAGTGCCCCATGATCGCGCACCCGAAACTGGACCCCGCCACCGGGGAGCTCCACGCGCTCAGCTACGACGTCATCAAGAAGCCCTACCTCAAGTACTTCTACTTCGCGGCCGACGGCACCAAGTCGGCCGACGTCGAGATCCCGCTGGACCAGCCCACCATGATCCACGACTTCGCCATCACCGAGAATTACGTGGTGGTGCCCGACCACCAGGTGGTGTTCAAGCTGCAGGAGATGCTCCGCGGCGGCTCGCCCGTGGTGCTCGACAAGGAGAAGACGTCCCGCTTCGGCGTGCTGCCCAAGTGCGCGGCGGACGCGTCGGAGATGGTGTGGGTGGACGTGCCGGACTGCTTCTGCTTCCACCTCTGGAACGCGTGGGAGGAGGAGGAGACCGAGGAGGTGGTGGTGATCGGCTCCTGCATGACCCCCGCCGACTCCATCTTCAACGAGTCGGACGAGTGCCTCGAGAGCGTGCTCACGGAGATCCGCCTCAACACGCGCACCGGCGAGTCCACGCGCCGCCCCATCCTGGCGCTGGCGGAGCAGGTGAACCTGGAGGTCGGCATGGTGAACTCCAACCTCCTGGGCCGCAAGACGCGGTACGCCTACCTGGCCGTGGCCGAGCCGTGGCCCAAGGTGTCCGGCTTCGCCAAGGTGGACCTCGCCACGGGCGAGCTCACCAAGTTCGAGTACGGCGAGGGCCGGTTCGGCGGCGAGCCCTGCTTCGTGCCCATGGACCCGGCCACGTCCCGCGGCGAGGACGACGGGTACATTCTGACCTTCGTGCACGACGAGGCCGCCGGCACCTCGGAGCTGCTGGTGGTCAATGCCACGGACATGCGGCTGGAGGCGACCATCCAGCTGCCGTCCCGGGTGCCGTACGGCTTCCACGGCACCTTCGTCACCGGCAAGGAGCTCGAATCCCAGGCCTGAGCCGATCGAGCCCCGCTCCCGCTTGCACACCTCCACGTTTCCCGGAGGACGGCAAGAAGCAGAGGAGGAGGAGGACATGGAAAGAGGAAGTTGCCAGAGGGAGCCTCGCCTTAGGCATAGGAGATCCCCGGAATCTTCCCTTCCATTCCCCACTGCGGTTAGCTCACACTAGTAGCAGTAGTAGTTGGTCTCTGTTCATATTCAGTTAGCTCACACTTGCTTCAGTCCACACCAGTGTAATTAAGTAGTGCTTGTAGTAAAACCTAGCTGTCACTCGTAGTGGCACAAGGATTAGAGAGAGATAGAGAGAGGGAGGAAGAGGGGTCCAGCTCGTAGCTGCTCTGCCGGTGCTTGCTTCTACAGAGCGACCGTAGCTCAGCTGGTGCCCGCTGCTAGTTAGTACTGTACAATATATTGTTCTTCATTTTATCACACATGTTGGTATATGTATATGTACATGCTGGGGTTGTTGTCACATACTGTTCAGTGTCTAATGCTATTGCCTGTGCTGTGCTTGCCACCACCATCTCTGCTTGTGTGTTTCTGTTGGGGTGCAGTGCAGTGAATAGCGATACTGCTGCCCATGTAAAACTGAAGCTTTGCTTGTCTCTCTCTGCTCTGTCAGTATAAGACCAGAGTCAGATATATTGACCCATTGCTATTAGTTGTAGGGCTCCAATTTCATACTACTACTACGGTTCAAAATACCATTTCACCGCAAGGAACAGTGAACGAGCAGCGAAGTCGTGGATACGCACGGGAGGCTCGAGCAAAACGCCGAGCAAGCGATTTGGTCGGTAGTGGAAGCAGCAAAAATGCTAGACATACAAAGATTTACAAGCTTTTACACGCTTTTTCCATCTAACAACCAATCACAAACCTCTCCCCCCCTGATTTTAGGGGGTGGGCCGCCTCGCTCACCTATTGACCAATCAAGGTTAACCCACTCTGTAAAAGCCTGTAAATTGTTTGTACGTGTAGCATTGCTCGTGGAAGCAGTGTGGTTATCCATCCGTGAAATTTGACCCGTTTTTGTAGCTAGCTAGCTACTAGGTAGCCCTTGTGCAGGACACCTAGTCAGTAGTACATGGAGGGAGACTTGGAGGCGAAGGTATCATGCACGGATCGGCGGCGTGAACAATGTGACGTTTTGAGCCCGCTCCTCCTGAGCGATGGTCGGTCTGTAGCTTTCGGCGTGTTTGTATGGCCCTCGATCGTCGTCATGTTTCTTGCCGCTTCTATTGTGCGAGCGTGCGTGCGTGCGTGTGTGAGAGAGAGGTCGTGTTCCACAACCACCGCAGTGCTGCAGGGGGTGAGGGAGGGGTCCCCCGATGGATCGATACTGGAACCGCACAAACGGAAAAGCGCCTGCTGTTTTAATCGGAAAAGAAAAGGAGCAGACGCCCACTTTGCATTCCTTCAGAGTTCAGACCTCACTTCTCAGTTCTCACCTGATCGAATGGAAGCATGGAACCGTGTCCCTTCCTTCACGACGAGATGGGTTTGTTTAATGGACTTCTACTTTCTGGAAAACGTGTAGACACACTTTCGGAGAAAACAGCAGTGCGAAAATACTGATGCAGTACTGTTAGGGCATGTCCAATGCAGATGCTAAGAGTGAGGCGCCAGGAATAATTCCCTGCTTGAACGGCAGTTGGCCCGTCGAATCCTGGCGCCCGGTCACGGGTCGGCGCAAAGAAAGGAGCCGAACGCTTAGGCTGATTGTTGTGGATTGTTGCATGCTTTAATATAATCCAAGCGCCTGTTTAAGCGGCTATGCATTGGAAACCCAGATTTTTGCAATCGGTGCTTAATGAGATCCCACCGTATTCCACCTCTAAGCGCCTGGTTAAGCGGCTGTGCATTGAAGATGCCCTTAGCTGAAAACTAACGTGTCAGTCTTTGAACGCAGGACTGGCATACAGGTCTTTGATCAGTTCATACCTCTTTCGAAAAGGTTGGTGTGGATGTGGAGTTTTCAAGCTCGAGCTCAAATGCTCTGCATGAACACTAGATTCGAGAAAACTGAAGAAAAAAATCTGATTTTTTTTGTGTGGCAAACTTTGAAAAATGTTTGAAGTGCATGCAAAAACTCATCACAGGATCACATCGGTGCAAGGCGTGGTAAAACACATAAGCGATATTATGAAAATGTTACTTTCAAATGCGTTTTGAAGCTCCTTTTTCTTTTGCCACGACTTGCTACAATATGATTTTGTGATGAAAATTTACATGCACTTCAAAATTTTCTTAAAGTTTGCCACCAAAATAATAATAATAAATCTGTTTATTTTTATTTTTACTGTTTATGGGAGGAGCATCTGGGCTCGAGATTAGAAGGGTACTTTCGTGGTGCTGCATAAATCCAAAATCTAACAAACAACCGAAACTCAAAAAATAAAAATAATAATCAAAGATCCAACTAAGAGCATCTCTAGCAGACCCCGTATAGTTTTTCAGTTTTAGTAAAAAAAAAATCTAGAACAGAAAACGTAAAAGTGGTTCAACCCGTAATTTTTCTAAGGGCCACCGAAAATGCACACCCGAAACCCTTATGTTTGGAGTTTGGAAGGCCGAACCGAGGGGCCTCCGTATACCGGTCAAACCTCGTCGGAGCAAATACGCCGCCGCGGGGTTTGCCAGAATCACCCCTAAACTCGCCGGAATTCATCACCGCACACCGAAAAAGGCCGCTAGACGCCACAATCGATCACCGTCGGTTCGAATTGGACGAGCTTGACATCGCTGTGGCCTCCCATGAACTCAGCCTGGCCGCCGGAATCCTCCTAGCATGGCCGGCAAAGGGGCATGGCTCGACCGGCGCGGCTGGCAATAGAGCAAGGAGCATACTGCGAAGGCGACGGGACGGGGGCGACGGGGCGCGGCCTGCGAGGTGGGGCGCGGCCGGCGTGGTGATGGGGCACAGCCGACAGGGATGGGGCGCGTCCGACGCGGTTAGGCACAGCCGGCGTGGCCCGCGCGGTCGCGGTCGTGGCCGGACCGGAGGAAGGAGCTCTTTATCCCAATTTTTCAGTTTGTTTTACAGTATCTATTCGGCCATAGCTAAAATGAATTCTTAAAATGCAGTTTTCGACTGGTATCCCAGTTTTACGATTTGAGATTTTAAGAGGTTGCTAGAGATGCTGTGACACCCAGACCGGGCTGGTAGGACCTCGCGTGTTATCGTTCCGGCCGGCCGTGCATCCGTCAACCCACGATCGACAAATGGACGGCTGCTGCACGGAGGGCCGCACACATCCGGCACGCTTGCGTGCATGCCATGCATGGCGGATGCCGATCAACAACTTTACCTGAAAAACGGCCCCGAGAGGACGGAGGGAGGCTCGGCCTCGGCCTCGGCCGTCGACGTCGGGCGGGCGGCGGGGCGCGGGTGGCGCGCGCGCCAGGGCAAACCGACCGCTCCCTCCCCACACGTACGCGCAGGGAAATTAAAAGCGCGCACGCGCGGCCCGCGGGCGACCGGTCGAGGGGATGAGGCGACGGCGACGCCAAGGAAAGCCATCGCGGTCGTCGACGGGTAATATCGTTCTCGACCTAATGGCGTCGCGCCGCCAACCTCCTGCCGCGCCGTTGATGCGATGCCATCTACGGACGCGTCGTCCGGCCCCGGAAATGCCGTCGAACCGACGCCGGTACGTTTCCGGAAGGGCCGGAGAAGGATCGGCCCCGGGACGAGCGCGAGGGAGGCGACGTGTCGGACAGGCGCGGTGGACTGGATCCCTCCCTCGACGTGGTTACAAACGTCTTTTCTTCTCGGCGTAAGCTAGGTGTAAGCCGGCTGATGATAGGGAATTCTAAACCGCCTTGCGAGCCGTTGGATTAGGCGTTGTACAGCCGTCCGTCTTGCACCAGCTGGACTACGTGAGAAATGGATTGCATCCCGGCCCGAGTTGACCCGTCTCCGAAAGGTAGCAACCCTCCACGCTCGTCTTCAACACCCCACGCCCTCCTCGTCTCGTGCAGTCGCACATCCATCTACAAATTGTTGATTTGCCGTCTTGTAGCAGCCGCCTCAACAGTTGGTGATCTCTCCCACATAAAGTAGCACGTTGCATTGCCGCTTCTGCGGTTCTGCCAACGGCAAGCTCAGCTGATTGGCCAGTGATGCTTCGTTGCAACCTCGTCGGAGCTCCAACGATCGTCACGGCGCTTCATTGCAACCTCGTCGGAGCTCCAACGACCACCACGACGCTTCATTGCAACCTCGCCGGAGCTCCAACGACCACCACGGCGCTTCATTGCAACCTCGCCGGAGCTCCAACGACTGCGAAGACGCTTCATTGCAACCTCGTCGGAGCTCCAATGACCACCGCGACACTTCACTGCAGCTTCAACGACGCTTCATTGTTAACTCGACGGAGCTTCAACGACCGCCGCGGCGCTCCACTGCAGCTCCGGGGCGCTTCATTGCAGCCCTGTCGGCGCTTCAATGCAGCACCGACGACCCGCTAACACCGACGCAGTGGTACTCCACCGCCGCACCCGATGGGAGCCGGCGAAGCTTCACTGCAGCAGAACTCGACGGCGACGGGGTGCTGCGACGAATCACACGGTGGCGACAGAGATGCTGCGACGCAGCTCGCGGTGGCGACGGAGCTCTGGCCGTCCAATGTTGTGATGTTCCTCTCCTCAGCCTCCCATTACAGCATGTGCGGCGAGTGGACACCCATCTCCGACACAGTTGTCGTCTGCAGCTCCGGTGGTCACTACCACGCAGCCCCGCGGGATCTCGCACCGCCGCCCACAACATGCGCGCCATTGCTCCCCCCGCAGCTACGGCTCCTCGTCGAGTGGCAGTCATCGCAGCGCGACGGCGCCCCTTGTAGCAGCAGCAGCTTGCCGACCGCGGGGTGGGAGAAGTGAGGGACAGATGTCAGGCCCAAGATGCGATTCTATCCCGATCACGTGACACTTACGTGATTGGGGCACAACCGCATTTCGGGCGCTTAGCAAGATGGATATCATTACAACGTACCATTACATACATACATACATGGGGGATACAACAATGCATACAAGTCACATGAATACAACATCAATACAAGATATCCGACTACGGATACAAACATGAAAAGCACACGACATCCATCTGCTATCCCAGGCTGCCGACCCGGAACCTAACCCAAGACTGAAGAAGAAGAAGAAGAAGAAAGGACTCCAACACAACGATCATCGCTCTCACGTCAAGACATCGGTAACCTGCACCTGCAATTGTTGTTGTAGTATCTGTGAGCCACGAGGACTCAGCAATCCCATAACCATGGGTAACAAGACTATCAAAGCTTAATAGATAGGAAGAGGTAAAGTGGTGTGGTTGCAGCAGCGACTAAGCAATATGTATGGTGGATAACTTACGAGTACAAGAATAAGATGAGCATCTACGCAAACGGTCGCAACTAGTAGTGATCGCTAAAGATTCTGAACTACATACGAGTCAAACATAACCCCACTGTGTTCTCTTCTCAAAATGAAAAGAGACAGTCACGGTTACTCACACAGTTGTGTGTTTTACTTCGGATCCTCTGTCAAGTTTTCTACAACCGGACATTAACAAATTCCAATCTGCCACATAACCGCGGGCACGGCTTTCGAAAGATCATAACCCTGCAGGGGTGTCCCAACTTAGCCCATCACAAGCTCTCACGATCAGCTGAAGTGATAAATATAATATCATCATCCCTTATCTTAGGGAAATCCGATCAGGCTCGGCATCCCGGTGCACAAGACATTTCGACAATGGTAAAACAAGTCCAGCAAGACCTCCCGACGTGCCGACACCCTGATAGTAGCCGCGCGTATCTCGTCTCAGGCCACGACCGGATGGGACATCCTACAGGAGCCAATCCTCGAGTTTCCCCGTGGTTGTTCCCGCAGTCCGCCCGTTTGGGACCAACACCATCAGCACTGGCCCCCCTATTATGTAGAATTAAGAACCCGGGGACATGACCCCCTATGCAATTAATTAATTAATTAAGTTGTTATTATGAGCAAATTAAAACCAATGTTGGGCCTTGCTGGAGGAGTTTTATTCAAAGACGAAGTGTCAAGGGGTCCCCATATACCCAACCGTGTAAGGAACGCAAAATCAAGGAACATAAGGCCGGTTTATCGGCGCCTAAGGTGGCATGAGTGGAACAAAACACCGAGCAAAAGGCCAAGCCTTCCACCCATGCCCAGTATATAGGTGTGTTATTATACATATAACATATTGTGATATTCCAACAACAAGTTCCCTCCTGGAACGGTCTTCATCTTCACCTGCAACTAACAACGCTATAAGAGGGGCTGAGCAAGCGGGTAACATAGCCAAACAATGGTTTTGCTAGGAAGGTTTCAACGGTTAGAGGTTTCATGGCAACAAGGAGAGGCTGACAATAATGATGGGTAGCGCGACATATAACGATAGCATCGAGACACTAAGCAAAGGCAATGATAGTAAAGGTATCCAAGGGTATGGTCATCTTGCCTGAGATCCCGCAAGGAAGAAGAACGGATCCAAGAAGAAGACGAAGAAGAAGCCTTGACGAAGAACCACGGGTAGACGAACGAATCCTCTCGAACGCAACGGAACAAGCACTAACGAGAAGAAGCAAGCAACACGGTAAACACACCACACGAGACATGACAATATGCTCAACCAAGTATGATGCAAGACAGTTCTATATAGGATGCACTACAAGTATATACATGAATCACAACATGGCAAGGTAGGAAGCACAGAAAAACAACACAAGTCTATATGATGCAATACATGGCAAAGTATGATGCATGACAAGTCTACACAGGAAGCATTACAAGGCAAGGTAGGAAGCACAGAAAACAACACAAGTCTATATGATGCAATACATGTCAAGGTATGATGCATGACAAGTCTACACATGAAGCATTACCTGGCAAGGTAGGAAGCACAGAAAGCAACACAAGTCTATATGATGCAATACATGTCAAGGTATGATGCATGACAAGTCTACACAGGAAGCAATACATGGCAAGGTAGGAAGCACAGAGAAACAACACAAGAAACATGACAACAAGCTCAAGAAAGTATGATGCAAAACAAGTCTATACAAGATGCAAAACATGGCAAGGCAGGAAGCACTCAAAACAACACAAGTCAACAAGTTTAAATGAGGCCGGAAGCTACTTAAGACAAATCCGGTAAGTCCTCATATGCATAGTTTGAAATTAGTCCAGATCTGCACAAACCTTAAGTTAATGTTGTTAATCAGAAATTTAACATGCACAATCATGATCTACATGAAATTCTAGTCAAGTTTCATATAAAGTTTGTTTAATTCGGAGATACGGCCTAGAAGATATGAGCAAAACAAGACAAGCATGGCAACGGTGCAAGATGCACCCAAACATCAAGAAAACTCACTCCAAACATGAAAACAACATGATATTATGATTCTACATGCAAAATCACACAAGTTTCATATAAGGAACACTCCAAACGGAGCAACGGGCTAAAGGATACACCCGAAACAAGATATAACAACAAGCTGAAGTTAACAGCCACATAGCAACTTTGGAGCAAGGTAAATATATGCTATAGCACTCAAACATGGTGATAAGAAGCATGGACATGAAGTAGACATATCCTACAGCAAACAACTCCATTGGAGCATCTCCATAGGAGGCATGGATGAATAGCAACAAGCTACAACATTTTGATCATGACAATAAAAACCTGACAGCAATATTTTATAGCAACTTGGGAGCAAGAATTAAATAAGCTACAGCAAAGCAAATGAGCAAGTGAAGGCATGAATGGATAGAGAACAACATATACAACAAGGAATGATCAATGGCCACCCCAAAACTAACACGGATTTGCCTAGGGCATCAAGCAAACATAGCATCAGGATATGACAGATTCCAGACTTAGAGAAATTTCACTAAGTGTTAAAACAGCAATAACAACATGGCATGTTTACAAGCATGTTTAAGTCAACACAAGGCATATCATGGAAAGTTAAATGCACCACATCAAATAACACATCATGGAGATTCTAAAACATATGGGCATGTGACATGGGGACAAACACATCAATAGCAACGAGCTCCTCAACTAGGCATCTCGTAACAAGTTACAAAACATAACAGCCACATGCACTTCTGCAACAGATATTAACATGGCAATATGAACTCAAACAAGCATGCTATAGCAACCAACATGTAGAGCATCTCACGATGAACATTTTGACATATCATTTGCATCATTTGGATAAACATGCACCAAGTTATCACATCTCAAACATGGCAACAAAATAACAAGTAGCAGCAGTTTATAACAAGTAGCACCCTTGCAATAGATATTAGAGAATCTAGATGAACTCAAATGAGCATGGCACAATGGAACAAAGTGTAGAGCATATCACCACGATCATTTGACATCTTATTTGCACAATTTGGATAAGCACACAAAAAGTTATTAGCTCCACAAGAATGCAATAAAATATGACAGGAAAAAATGACTTAGTCGTTTTTTTAAACACGAAAAGTGAGCGCAGTTTAGTTAAGAGATGCCCGGGGCGGGGAATAGGTGGCGTACCACTGGGCTCGACCCAGGTTGCAGGGAAGGTCGGCTGGGCCTGGAGCTGGAGGAGATGGGCCGGAGGGGACAGGCTCATGAGGACGGGGCCGCGGCTTGGGCCTCGTGGAGGGAAGCGGCCCAGGACGCTAGCAGGCGGTGTCGTCGTCCCTGACCGAGGGAAGACTGGGTGGCGGCGACCACCCTGACCGGCGGCGGCTAGTCGCGGGGAGGTGCCGGGAATGTGTGCCGGGGCCGGATCCGGGCGGATCTGGGCCTGGGGATCCATTCCCGGCGGCGGTGTGGCAAGTCGAGGTTGACGGCGAGCTCCTAGGCCGGCGGGATCTGCTGCGGGCCGGCGGGGCTCGAACTGGTGGCGCGGCTTCGAGGCGCGGAGGCAGGGCTCGGGCGCTTGCCGGCGGCGTCGCGATGCGGCGGCGCCCTTCGGGGTCGGCGAGGAGGCAGGAGAAGCGAGGGAGGCGGAGGGGCCCGGTCGCCGGTCTTGGCCGAGGCGGCGGAGTGGAGCTCGTCGGAGGGAGCTACACAGAGGTGCGGGAGGCGGACGCACAGCGCGCGCATGGAGCGGATCGGGCCCGCGTCGACCCGGGGCGGGCCTGCTGCGGGCCGGCGGCGGTGGGAGGCAGGGGAGCCCAGGTGGCAGCACGTGATTGGGTGAGGAGGTTGCACAGGGGCGGCTGGGCCAATCCGGGCGCGACAAGTGGCACCGATGAGGTGGCTGGGCGCTGAATCCAAAGGGGAAGGTGGCTGGCTGCGCGGAAATTGAGGAGGGAGGTAGGGGAAGGCCAAAAATGGACTAGGGGGAGTCCATTTATAGTAGGAGCGCTAGGGTTTGGAGTTTGGAGGGGTTTTTGAGCCCTCCGATCGCGATCCGACGGATCCGATCGCGGGGGAGGCTAGGGGAGTCCTAGTGGGCTGATTGGTGGGCTGTGTAGGAGGTCTCGGGCTTAGAGAAGAGAAGAGAGGGAGAGGCCCGCGGGGGTTTTCGGAGACCGAAAACGTCCGACTAATTAACCGGCGACTAGTGCCGCTATATATATCCGTTGGGCTATCAAACGGACTCCGAATGCGATGAAATTTGGCAGGCGGCCTGTCTACATTATAATAAGACCACACGCCAAGTTTCAACCCATTCCGAGAACGTTTTTCGGCCACTCACAAAATAAATATTCGGAGTCACCGCGGGCGCGTGCGAGCGTGTCTGGGCTCAGAACGAACAACAGAAAGGACGAGAGAACTCGGGTGGATGCAAGTTTTGAAAACATGCTGATGCAACACACATGATGACATGGCAAGATGCAACACGCAAGCAGATGACATGGCAACGACAACGAATAACTGGCTGACACCTGGCGCACCGGTCTCGGGGTGTCACAACACTCCCCTACTAACAAGAGATCTCGTCCCGAGATCTTAGGAACAAGACGGAAGATGAAAAAGGAAGAAAACGAGTTCTTCGAGGACAAAAGAGTGAAACCAAAGAATATTGAGAGGTTGAGCCACTCAAAGGAAGAATATAACGGAGCTGAACGAGATTGAGAAACTCCGTTACAAAAGAGGAACAAGGAACAGACGAGCTGAACGAACAAGAATGAATTCGAAACCACTCCGGTTAATAAGAGATAGAAAGGAATCTCCATGAAGGAATTCGGGCAGAACTCCGACTGAAACTGAAAGAAATAGCACACCGGTTGAACATGAATGGAATGGAACAAGAGCTTGAAAAGATGAAATGATACTCGACAAGAGCAACAACACAATGCCTCCGGAAGAATTAAAAGAACGGAGAACAAGATGAAAAAAAATTCCACCACGAAAGAATTGAAATAGCATCTTCAAGACAAAGGCTTGAACGGAGTTGTTGAAAATCAACGACGAAAAGAATTAACTTATTTTGGACTTATGGAAATCATCTCAAAACTTGAAGTGAATAATGGCGCAATAATAGATTGAATAGATGAGATGAAGGAAGAAATGCAAAATTCCACTTCAAATAATACGGAGAATTATTTGCACTTGAGAGGCAGAAGAATAAGAATGCTTGAGCTGCTCCAGAAGAATTAGCTGAACGTTTGAGAATGAATTAAATCCTGAAGAACCACCATGAAGAACTCCGGTAAAATGAAAGGATTATGATATAGAAATGACGGGCGAAAAGACTAAGATTAAAGTCTTGCTATGATTAGAAAGAGCTTCCGACGAGATAACCGAGAAAATTTGAACTCCGGAAAGAAAAGATTAAGGCACTTGGAACTAGAATTTATTCATCAAGAATAAACTACGAAGGAAGGAATAAATCAACTTGATGAAAACGAATAAGAATTATGTTATGCTCATCCTCCATCAATTAAATTGATGCGAAGCAATGGATTCGCACACTACTTATTCTCCTTGAAATGATTAAAGAGGGATATATGACGAACTTGCTACAATCTTCATGAAACACCGGTAGGATTGGAATAAAATTAATGGATTGATATGATAACACCGGAAAAGAATTCTTGAGCAACCACCGTAAGGAATTGAAACCGAGTGAATAAAAGAAACGAACCACCGGGAAGAATTAAAATTGAGTGAAGAACGAGAATGACCACCATAAGGATGCAATTGAACGATGCAAGAGGACAAGCCACCGTAAGAAAATGAATCGAGTGAATACGATGAATCGCCGGAAAGAATAAAGCACTTGGGGAATTTAGATGACGAGCACGAAGAGATCACGAACTGATTAAAGAATACTTGAACGAAGCACCGGACAATTGTGAGATGAACGAAGAGGCATCGATGAAGAATATTTGAAGGACGAAGTTGAAAACTGAGAACGAATAAATCTTCTGAAATGATGGCCTTCGGAGGAACACAATGAAAAAGAATTCACGAAAAACTCCGGAAGAATGAAAAGAAGAAAAGGTTGGACCAACGATGAAAAGAATTGAAAACGATCTTGGAGAAGGCATATGACTGATGGAATCCATACTTACGTCACACTTAAAAAGAATTGCGGAACACTCCGGGAAATAAAAGAGTCAGGTAAGATCCTGGGAAAGACCTGTGGGTTAGGGCCCACCGAAGAGAAAACACCGTTGAAAAGGATCGAAAGGAGATAATGCACCGGAAATGATTCAAGGACTCGAATGAGGTGACAACCTCGAATTAATTGGAACACAGACAAATCTCTTGAGAATGTCTTTGGAACACCGGAACAATTAGATGGCGAGAGGTAACCGAGCAAAGTGAAGCAATTGAGCCGAGGAAAAAGAATATGATGAACACCGAATACTTGAATTGAATCCACCGGAAAAGAAAAAGAGATGAAGAATGTCAAACGAGAGATGAACTCATCGGAGAAGAAAAGAGAAGAATGATGACGAGCTAGACGAGAATTCACCGATTGAAAAATAACTGAGGAAAGAATGCAAAGGATTCACACGAGTAGGATGGATACTCGATTAAGGACTCCGGCTCCGAGAAGCAAAAGGGTGGGCGGGTGGGAAATGAAAAGACCACATCGGACGGGGAAAACACCGTCGATTGAAAAGAACTGAGGGTTGAACTTGCAAGAATAAGAGGGTTGAATCCACTTGACGAGAGATGCACCAGATGAAAGAACTAACAACGCAACGAACGAAAACTAACCACGAGATCCTAAAAAAAAATTGAAGGGGAAGAGGAGTAATTCAAAACACCTACATCAAGATTCCTCACCAGAGCGACGAAGGGACTGAGGAGTAAAAAGAATTCCTACTCTCCGATATAACTAGACTCCGAAAAAGTTTTCTGCTAGACTCAACAACGGCCAAGCTACGATCAATCAAGGGGGCTCCTATGGTCGGTCGAGGCTCTGATACCAACTTGTCAGGCCCAAGATGCGATTCTATCCCGATCACGTGACACTTATGTGATTGGGGCACAACCGCATTTCGGGCGCTTCGCAAGATGGATATCATTACAACATACCATTACATACATACATGGGGGATACAACAATACATACAAGTCACATGAATACAACATCAATACAAGGTATCCGACTACGGGTACAAACATGAAAAGCACACGATATCCATCTGCTATCCCAGGTTGCCGACCCGGAACCTAACCCAAGACTGAAGAAGAAGAAGAATAAAGGACTCCAACACAACGATCATCGCTCTCACGTCAAGATATCGGTAACCTGCACCTGCAACTGTTGTTGTAGTATCTGTGAGCCACGAGGACTCAGCAATCCCATAACCATGGGTAACAAGACTATCAAAGCTTAATAGGTAGGAAGAGGTAAAGTGGTGAGGTTGCAGCAGCGACTAAGCAATATGTATGGTGGCTAAGTTACGAATACAAGAATAAGATGAGCATCTACGCAAACGGTCGCAACTAGTAGTGATCGCTAAAGATCTTGAACTACATACGAGTCAAACATAACCCCACCGCGTTCTCTTCTCAAAATGAAAAGAGTCAGTCACGGTTACTCACACAGTTGTGTGTTTTACTTCGGATCCTCTGTCAAGTTTTCTACAACCGGACATTAACAAATTCCAATCTGCCACATAACCGTGGGCACGGCTTTCGAAAGATCATAACCCTGCAGGGGTGTCCCAACTTAGCCCATCACAAGCTCTCACGATCAGCTGAACTGATAAATATAATATCATCACCCCTTATCTTAGGGAAATCCGATCAGGCTCGGCATCCCGGTGCACAAGACATTTCGACAATGGTAAAACAAGTCCAGCAAGACCTCCCGACGTGCCGACACCCTGATAGTAGCCGCGCGTATCTCGTATCAGGCCACGACCGGATGGGACATTCTACAGGAGCCAATCCTCGAGTTTACCCGTGGTGGTTCCCGTAGTCCGCCCGTTTGGGACCAACACCATCAGCACTGGCCCCCCTGTTATGTAGAATTAAGAACCCGGGGACATGACCCCCTATGCAATTAATTAATTAATCAAGTTGTTATTATGAGCAAATTAAAACCAATGTTGGGCCTTGCTGGAGGAGTTTTATTCAAAGACGAAGTGTCAAGGGGTCCCCATATACCCAACCGTGTAAGGAACACAAAATCAAGGAACATAATGCTGGTTTATCGGCGCCTAAGGTGGCATGAGTGGAACAAAACACCGAGCAAAAGGCCAAGCCTTCCACCCATGCCCAGTATATAGGTGTGTTATTATACATATAACATATTGTGATATTCCAACAACAAGTTCCCTCCTGGAGCGGTCTTCATCTTCACCTGCAACTAACAACGCTATTAGAGGGGTTGAGCAAGCGGGTAACATAGCCAAACAATGGTTTTGCTAGGAAGGTTTGAACGGTTAGAGGTTTCATGGCAACAAGGAGAGGCTGACAATAATGATGGGTAGCGCGACATATAACGATAGCATCGAGACACTAAGCAAAGGCAATGATAGTAAAGGTATCCAAGGGTATGGTCATCTTGCCTGAGATCCCGCAAGGAAGAAGAACGGATCCAAGAAGAAGACGAAGAAGAAGCCTTGACGAAGAACCACGGGTAGACGAACGAATCCTCTCGAACGCAACTGAACAAGCACTACCGAGAAGAAGCAAGCAACATGGTAAACACACCACACGAGACATGACAATATGCTCAACCAAGTATGATGCAAGACAGTTCTATATAGGATGCACTACAAGTCTATACAGGAAGCACAACATGGCAAGGTAGGAAGCACAGAAAAACAACACAAGTCTATATGATGCAATACATGGCAAGGTATGATGCATGACTAGTCTACACAGGAAGCATTACAAGGCAAGGTAGGAAGCACAGAAAACAACACAAGTCTACATGATGCAATACATGTCAAGGTATGATGCATGACAAGTCTACACAGGAAGCATTACATGGCAAGGTAGGAAGCACAGAAAACAACACAAGTCTATATGATGCAATACATGTCAAGGTATGATGCATGACAAGTCTACAAAGGAAGCAATACATGGCAAGGTAGGAAGCACAGAGAAACAACACAAGAAACATGACAATAAGCTCAAGCAAGTATGATGCAAAACAAGTCTATACAAGATGCAAAACATGGCAAGGCAGGAAGCACTCAAAACAACACAAGTCAACAAGTTTAAATGAGGCCGAAAGCTACTTAAGACAAATCCGGTAAGTCCTCATATGCATAGTTTGAAATTAGTCCAGATCTGCACAAACCTTAATTTAAAGTTGTTAATCAGCAATTTAACATGCACCATCATGATATACACGAAATTCTAGTCAAGTTTCATATAAAGTTTGTTTAATTCGGAGATACGGCCTAGAAGATATGAGCAAAATAGGACAAGCATGGCAACGGTGCAAGATGCACCCAAACATGAAGCAAACTCACTCCAAACATGAAAACAACATGATATTATGATTCTACATGCAAAATCACACAAGTTTCATATAAGGAACACTCCAAACGGAGCAACGGGCTAAAAGATACACCCGAAACAAGATATAACAACAAGCTAAAGTTAACAGCCACATAGCAACTTTGGAGCAAGGTAAATATATGCTACAGCACTCAAACATTATGATAAGAAGCATGGACATGAAGTATACATATCCTACAGCAAACAACTCCATTGGAGCATCTCCATAGGAGGCATGGATCAATAGCAACAAGCTACAACATTTTGATCATGACAATAAAAACCTGACATCAATATTTTATAGCAACTTGGGAGCAAGAATTAAATAAGCTACATCAAGCCAAATGAGCAAGTGAAGGCATGGATGGATAGACAACAACATATACAACAAGGAATGATCAATGGCCACCCCAAAACTAACATGGATTTGCCTAGAGCGTCAAGCAAACATAGCATCAGGATATGACAGATTCCAGACTTAGTGAAATTTCACTAAGTGTTAAAACAGCATTAACAACATGGCATGTTTACAAGCATGTTTAAGTCAACACAAGGCATATCATGGAAAGTTAAATGCACCACATCAAAGAACACATCATGGAGATTCTAAAACATATGGGCATGTGACATGGGGACAAACACATCAATAGCAACGAGCTCCTCAACTAGGCATCTCGTAACAAGTTACAAAACCTAACAGCCACATGCACTTTTGCAACAGAGATTAACATGGCAATATGAACTCAAACAAGCATGCTATAGCAACCAACATGTAGAGCATCTCACGATGAACATTTTGACATATCATTTGCATCATTTGGATAAACATGCACCAAGTTATCACATCTCAAACATGGCAACAAAATAACAAGTAGCAGCAGTTTATAACAAGTAGCACCCTTGCAACAGATATTAGAGCATCTAGATGAACTCAAATGAGCATGGCACAATGGAACAAAGTGTAGAGGATATCTCCACGGTCATTTGACATCTTATTTGCACAATTTGGATAAGCACAGAAAAAGTTATTAGCTCCACAAGAATGCAATAAAATATGACAGGAAAAAATGACTTAGTCGTTTTTCTAAACACGAAAAGTGAGCGCAATTTAGTTAAGAGATGCCCGGGGCGGGGAATAGGTGGCGTACCACTGGGCTCGGCCCAGGTTGCAGGGAAGGTCGGCTGGGCCTGGAGCTGGAGGAGATGGGCCGGAGGGGGCAGGCTCATGAGGATGGGGCCGCAGCTTGGGCCTCGTGGAGGGAAGCGGCCCAGGACGCTAGTGGGCGGTGTCGTCGTCCCTGACCAAGGGAAGACTGGGTGGCGGCGGCCACCCTGACCGGCGGCGGCTAGTCGCGGGGAGGTGCCGGGGAGGTGCGCCGGGGCCGGATCCGGGCGGATCTGGGCCTAGGGGATCCATTCCCGGCGGCGGTGTGGCAAGTCGAGGTTGACGGCGAGCTCCTAGGCCGACGGGATCTGCTGCGGGCCGGCGGGGCTTGAACTGGTGGCGCGGCTTCGAGGCACGGAGGCAGGGCTCGGGCGCTTGCCGGCGGCGTCGCGATGCGACGGCGCCCTTCTGGGTCGGCGAGGAGGCAGGAGAAGCGAGGGAGGCGGAGGGGCGCGGTCGCCGGTCTTGGCCGAGGCGGCGGAGTGGAGCTCGTCGGAGGGAGCTACACAAAGGTGCGGGAGGCGGACGCACAGCACGCGCGTGGAGCGGATCGGGCCCGCGTCGGCCCGGGGCGGGCCTGCTGCGGGCCGGCGGCGGTGGGAGGCAGGGGAGCCCAGGTGGCAGCACGGGATTGGGTGAGGAGGTTGCACAGGGGCGGCTGGGTCAATCCGGGCGCGACAAGTGGCACCGATGAGGTGGCTGGGCGCTGAATCCAAAGGGGAAGGTGGCTGGCTGCGCAGAAATTGAGGAGGGAGGTAGGGGAAGGCCAAAAATGGACTAGGGGGAGTCCATTTATAGTAGGAGGGCTAGGGTTTGGAGTTTGGAGGGGGTTTTGAGCCCTCCGATCGTGATCCGACGGATCCGATCGTGGGGGAGGCTAGGGGAGTCCTAGTGGGCTGATTGGTGGGCTGTGTAGGAGGTCTCGGGCTTAGAGAAGAGAAGAGAGGGAGAGGCCCGCGGGGTTTTTCGGAGACCGAAAACGTCCGACTAATTAACCGGCGACTAGTGCCGCTATATATATCCGTTGGGCTATCAAACGGACTCCGAATGCGATGAAATTTGGCAGGCGGCCTGTCTACATTATAATAAGACCACACGCCAAGTTTCAACCCATTCCGAGAACGTTTTTTGGCCACTCACAAAATAAATATTCGGAGTCACCGCGGGCGCGTGCGAGTGTGTCTGGGCTCAGAACGGACAACGGAAAGGACGAGGGAACTCGGGTGGATGCAAGTTTTGAAAACATGCTGATGCAACACACACGATGACATGGCAAGATGCAACACGCAAGCAGATGACATGGCAACGACAACGAATAACTGGCTGACACCTGGCGCACCGGTCTCGGGGTGTCACAACAGAGGCGGAGGCGCTCAGGAAGAGAAGAGAGCAAGGCTGCAGGGGGAATGGGGAGAGAGTGGATCAGGTGTCCAGAGGAAGAGGACGACTTGGTCCAGGAAAAGGATAAGGTTGCGGGGCGTTTCCACGGAATACGTGTCGATCTATCGAGGCGACTTAGAGAAACGAGAAATCAGCCGGCTTAAACAAAGTGTTTTCCTTTCTTCTTTCGGCTTTTGCTTGAAATAACTTTTTTATACAAACGCAGACCCTCGTAAATATGCATATACACTTACCCCTATGAAAACACATATGTTTTTCCTATCCTTATAAGCATATCCGAGAGGATGAGCCAACACATTATTTTAATGTTGAGTAAGTCGTCATAAACGTCTTCGTAGTCGACGGAACGTCTCCTCCCATAAATGCATATCGTCAGAAGGTCTGAAATAAATCCAAAAAAAATACAATCATCGGCTTAAACTATGATGGGCTGTAGATACCACTGTCCTCCTAACCATTTAGCCACAAGTGTGTTCGCTAATATGTGTTTTTGCTAATATTGATTGTATGAAGTTAGGGTTTCCCTGCCCCTCGTCGGCGCCGCCGGCGGTCCGCCTCGTCTCCTATGGTCCTTGGATCATGGAGGGGCGGTGGATCTCGGCCCTTGCCGCGGGAGGGCTCCGTTTTTAGGTGTTTTTTTAGAGTTTTGTTAGGATTTGTGCCATGCTTAGGAAGACGAGTCAAATGCGGCTTTTTACAGATGGAATAAGGTCCTCCCCACCTAGGCCCCGTCCCGGTGATGTTTCTAGCGTCGTCAGAGGGTGTGTGGAGGTGTGTCTCCGGTGGATCTCGCGGGATCTGGTTGGCGTTTTTCTTTGGTGGATCCGTTTGGATGCGGTGTTCGTTCGTTTGTGTGTCTGTAGGTCGGATCCTTCCGATCTAGGCTTATTTTTCATCGGCGGCGGTTACTGTTCTGGTGTGCTGGTTCTATAGGGTCTTAGCACGACGATTTTTCGACTGTCTACTATAGCAATGTTTGCCTGGCTCCAACAAGGGAGGGGCGATGACGACGACCCGCCTTCAGCTCACTCCAGTGCATGTAGTCATCGCTAGGTGGTCTACGGACCTAGATGTAATTTTTACTTCTTGTGTTCTCCCTACTACCTTGTCAGTTGAAGAATGGATTGTAAGTTTTCTCGCAAAAAAACATATGCGTACATAAGCGTCTGCACTAAAAAAAAGAACTCATAGCACATAGGCGCCAAAATAACCGGTGATATGTCTCCAACGTATCTATATTTTTTTATTCATGCTGTTATATTATCAATCTTGGATGTTTTATATTCATTTACTAGCAACTTTATATCATTTTTGGGACTAACATATTGACATAGTGTCCACTGTCAGTTGCTGTTTTTTGCTTGCATTTTACTTCGCAGAAAATCAATAACAAACAGATTCCAAATGACACGAAACTTTTTAGTAATTTTTTTCTGCCCAGAAGACATTCAGAGAGTCAAAGAGGCAAACGAGGGGAGGCTCGTGGGGCCCACTAGGCGCCAGGGCGCGCCCTAGTGGGTAGTGGAGTCCACGGGCAATGCCTGACCTAGCTCCGAATCTATAAATACCACAATATTCCTGAAACCCTAGAGGAGTCGACAAAAAATTGTTTCATCCTCCGCAAGTTCCAGAGCCACGAGATCCATGTTGGAAATATGCCCTAGAGGCAATAATAAAATGGTTATTATTTTGTTTCCTTGTTCATGATAATTGTCTATTGTTCATACTATAATTGTATTTACCGGAAACCGTAATACATGTGTGAATACATAGACCACAACACGTCCCTAGTGAGCCTCTAGTTGACTAGCTTGTTGATCAATAGATGGTTATGGTTTCCGGACCATGGACATTGATAACGGGATCACATCATTAGAGAATGATGTGATGGACAAGACCCAATCCTAAGCACAACAAAAGATCGAGTAGTTTGTTTGCTAGAGCTTTTCTAATGTCAAGTATCATTTCCTTAGACCATGAGATTGTGCAACTCCCGGATACCGTAGGAATGCTTTGGGTGTATCAAACATCACAACATAACTTGGTGGCTATAAAGGTGCACTACAGGTATCTCCGAAAGTGTCTGTTGGGTTGGCACGAATCGAGACTGGGATTTGTCACTCCGTATGACGGAGAGGTATCTCTGGGCCCACTCAGTAATGCATCATCATAATGAGCTCAATGTGACTAAGGTGTTAGTCACGGGATCATGTGTTATGGAATGAGTAAAGAGACTTGCCGGTAACGAGATTGAACAAAGTATAGGGATACCGACGATCGAATCTCGGGCAAGTAACATACCGATGGACTAAGGGAATTGTATACGGGATTGATTGAATCCCCGACATCGTGGTTCATCCGATGAGATCATCATGGAACATGTGGGAACCAATATGGGTATCCAGATCCTGCTATTGGTTATTGGTCGAAGAGCTTTCTCGGTCATGTCTGCATGGTTCCCGAACCCGTAGGGTCTACACACTTAAGGTTCGGTGACACTAGAGTTGTAACGGGAAATTGTTTGTGGTTACCGAAGGTTGTTCGGAGTCCCGGATGATATCCCGGATGTCATGAGGAGTTCCGGAATGGTCAGGAGGTAAATATTTATATATGGGAAGTCCAGTTTCAGTCACCTGAAGAGTTTCGGGGGTCACCGGTATTGTACCGGGACCACCGGAAGGGTTCCGGGGTCCACCTGGTGGGGCCACCTGCCCCGGAGGGCCTAGTGGGCTGAAGATGGGTGTGGACCAGCCCCTTAGTGGGCTGGTGCGCCCCCAAGGGCCCAAGGTGCCTAGGGTTAGAAACCCTAGGGGCGGGGGCGCCTCCCACCTGCTTGGCAAGTCACCCCCTCCTGGTCGCCGCCCCCCCTCTAGATTGGATCTAGAGGGGCCGCCCCCCTCTCCCCTTCCCCCTATATATAGTGAGGGGGTGGGAGGGAAGCCGTACCCTTCACCTGGCGCAACCCTCCCCCTCCAACTCCCGCTCCTCTGTAGCGCTTGTCGAAGCCCTGCCGGAGAACCGCAAGCTCCACCACCACGCCGTCGTGCTGCCGGAGCTCTCCCTCAACTTCTCCTCCCCCTTGCTGGATCAAGAAGGAGGAGACGTCCCCGGGCTGTATTTGTGGTGAACGCGGAGGTGCCATCCATTCGGCACTTGGGTCGGGTCTTCCGCGATTTGAATCGCCGCGAGTATGACTCCATCAACCGCGTTCTTGTAACGCTTCCGCTTAGCGATATTCAAGGGTATGAGGCTGCACTCCCTCTCTCTCGTTGCTAGCATCTCCTAGACTGATATTGGTGGAACGTAATATTTGTTTTTGAATTATTACTACGTTCCCCAACAGTGGCATTACGAGCTAGGTCTATGCGTAGATTCTATGCACGAGTAGAACACAAGTAGTTGTGGGCGATGATTTGGTCAATTTTCTTACCGTTACTAGTCTGATCTTGATTCGGCGGCATTGTGGGATGAAGCGGCCCAGACTGACCTTACACATATGCTTACGTGAGACAGGTTCCACCAACTAACATGCACTAGTTGCATAATGTGGCTAGCGGGTGTCTGTCTCTCCCACTTTAGTCGGATCGGATTCGATGAACAGGGTTCTTATGAAGGGTAAATAGCAATTGCCAAATCATCGTTGTGGCTTTTGCGTAGGTAAGAAACGTTCTTGCTAGAAACCCATAGCAGCCACGTAAAACATGCAACAACAATTAGAGGACGTCTAACTTGTTTTTGCAGGGTATGCTATGTGATGTGATATGGCCAAAAGGATGCGATGAATTATTTATGTGATGTATGAGATTGATCATGTTCTTGTAATAGGAATCACGACTTGCATGTCGATGAGTATGACAACCGGCAGGAGCCATAGGAGTTGTCTTAATTTATTATATGACATGCGAGTCAATGAAAAATGCCATGTAATTACTTTACTTTATTGCTAACCGTTAGACATAGTAGTAGAAGTAATAGTTGGAGAGACAACTTCATGAAGACACGATGATGGAGATCATGGTGTCACGCCGGTGACGATGGTGATCATGCCACGTTTCGAAGATGGAGATAAAAAACGCAAGATGATATTGGCCATATCATGTCACTTTATGATTTGCATGTGATGTCTATCATGTTTACATCTTATTTGCTTAGAACGACAATAGCTTAATAAGATGATCCCTCACTAAAATTTCAAGAAATGTGCCCCCCCTAAGTGTGCACCATTGCGAAGGTTCGTTGTTTCGAAGCACCACGTGATGATCGGGTGTGATAGATTCTAACGTCCGCATATAACGGTGTAAGCCAGATTTACACACGCGAAACACTTAGGTTGACTTGACGAGCCTAGCATGTACATACATGGCCTCGAAACACGAGAGATCGAAAGGTCGAACATGAGTCGTATAGTAGATGCGATCAACATGGAGATGTTCACCGTTGATGACTAGTCCGTCTCACGTTATGATCGGACACGGCCTAGTCGATTCGGATCATGTTTCACTTAGATGACTAGAGGGATGTCTATCTAAGTGGGAGTTCATTAAATAATTTGATTAGATGAACTTAATTATCATGAACTTAGTCTAAAATTGTCTTTACAATCTATCTTGTAGATCCAATGGTCCACGCTAATGTTGCCCTCAACTTCAACGCGTTCCTAGAGAAAACCAAACTGAAAGACGATGGAAGCAACTATACGGACTGGGTCCGTAACTTGAGGATCATCCTCATAGCCTCTAAGAAAGCATATGTCCTTGAAGCACCGCTAGGTGACGCACCCATTTTCCCAGTTACTCAAGACGTTATGAACACCTGGCAGTCGCGTAGTGATGATTACTCCCTGGTTCAGTGCGGCATGCTTTACAGCTTAGAATCGGGGCTCCAAAAGCATTTTGAGCAACACGGAGCATATGAGACGTTCCAAGAGCTGAAAATGGTTTTCCAAGCTCATGCCCAGGTCGAGAGATATGAAGTCGCCGACAAGTTCTACAGTTGTAAGATGGACGAAAACAGTTCTGTCAGCGAGCATATACTCAAAATGTGTGGGTTGCACAACCGCTTGTCTCAGCTAGGAGTTAATCTTCCAGATGACTCAGTCATTGACAGAATCCTCCAGTCGCTTCCACCTAGCTACAAGAGCTTTGTGATGAACTACAATATGCAAGGATGGAGAAGTCCAATCCTGAGTTGTATTCAATGTTGAAATCAGCGGAGGTGGAGATCAAAAAGGAACATCAAGTGTTGATGGTGAATAAGACCACTAAGTTCAAGAAAGGCAAGGGTAAGAAGAACTTCATGAAGGATGGCAAGGGAGTTGCCCTGCGCGGTAAGCCAGTTACCGGGAAGAAGCCAAATAATGGACCCAAGCCTGAGACTGAGTGCTTTTATTGCAAGGGAAATGGTCACTGGAAGCGGAACTGCCCCAAGTACTTAGCCTAAAAGAAGGCCGGCAACTTCAAAGGTATATATGATATGCATGTTATTGATGTGTACCTTACCAGTGCTCGTAGTAGCTACTGGGTATTTGATACCGGTGCATTTGCTCACATTTGTAACTTAAAATAGGAGCTATGGAATAAGCAGAGACTGGCGAAGGACGAGGTGACGATGCGCGTCGAGAATGGTTCCAAGGTCGATGTGATCACCGTCGGCACGCTACCTCTACATCTACCTTCGGGATTAGTTTTAAACCTTAATAATTGTTATTTAGTACTAGCTTTGAGCATGAACATTGTATCTGGATCTCGTTTGGTGCGAGATGGCTACTCATTTAAATCTGAGAATAATGGTTGTTCCATTTATATGAGAGATATGTTTTATGGTCATGCCCCGCTGGTCAATGGCTTATTTTTATTGAATCTCGAACATGATGTTACACATATTCATAGTGTGAATGCCAAAAGATGTAAGGTTGATAATGATAGTCCCACATACTTGTGGGACTTCTGCCTTGGTCATATTGGTGTCAAATGCATGAACAAACTCCATGCAGATGGACTTTTGGAGTCTCTTGATTTTGAATTATTTGACACGTGTGAACCATGCCTTTTGGGCAACATGACCAAGACTCCGTTCTCCGAAACAATGGAGCGAGCAACCAACTTGTTGGAAATCATACATACTGATGTATGCGGTCCAATGAGCGTTGAGGATCACGATGGCTATGGTTATGTTCTCACCCTCACTGATGACTTAAGTAGATATGGGTATGTCTACTTAATGAAACACAAGTCTGACACCTTTGAAAAGATCAAGGAATTTCAAAATGAGGCAGCGAATCAATGTGAGAGGAAAATAAAGTTCTTACGATCTGATCGTGGAGGAGAATATTTAAGTCATGAGTTTGGCACACACTTAAGGAAATATGGAATTGTTTCACAACTCACGCCGCCTGGAACACCTCAGCGTAATGGTGCGTCCAAATGTCGTAATCGTACTCTATTAGATATGGTGCGATCTCTGATGTATCTTACCGATTTACCCCTATCATTTTGGGGTTATGCTTTAGAGACTGTCACATTCAATTTAAATAGGGCACCGTCTAAATCCGTTGAGACGAAACCGTATGAATTATGGTCTCGGAATAAACCTAAGTTGTCGTTTTTGAAAGTTTGGGGATGCGATGCTTATGTCAAGAAACTTCAACCTGAAAAGCTCGAACCCAAATCACAAAAGTGCGTCTTCATAGGATACCCTAAGGAAACTATTGGGTATACCTTCTACCTCAGATCCGAAGGAAAGATCTTTGTTGCCAAGAATGGATCTTTTCTGGAGAAAAAGTTTCTCTTGAAAGAAGTAAGTGGGAGGAAAGTATAACTTGATGAGGAAATTGTTCCCCCTCTTGAACATCAGAGTAGCGCAGCACAGGAAGATGTTTTTGTGGTGCCTGCACCGACTAGAGAGGAAGTTAATGATGATGATCATGAAACTTCGGATCAAGTTGCTACTGAACTTTGTAGGTCCACGAGGACACGTTCTGCACCAGAGTGGTATGGCAACCTTGTCCTAGAAATCATGTTGTTAGACAACGGTGAACCTTCGAACTATGAAGAATCGATGGTGGGCCTGGATTCCGACAAATGGCTTGAAGCCATGAAATCCGAGATAAGATCCATGTATGAGAACAAAGGATGGACTTTAGTGGACTTGCCCGATGATCGGCAGGCCATAGAGAACAAGTGGATCTTTAAGAAGAAGACTGACGCGGATGGTAATGTTACCATCTATAAGTCTCGGCTTGTCGCTAAGGGTTATCGACAAGTTCACGGAATTGACTACGATGAGACTTTCTCACCCGTAGCGATGCTAAAGTCCGTCTGAATCATGTTAGCAATTGCCGCATTCTATGATTATGAGATCTGGCAAATGGATGTCAAAACGACATTCCTTAATGGTTTCCTTAAGGAAGAATTGTATATGATGCATCTGGAAGGTTTTGTCGATCCTAGGAATGCTAACAAGGTATGCAAGCTCCAACGCTCCATATATAGGCTGGTGCAAGCATCTCGGAGTTGGAACATTTGCTTTGATGAAGTGATCAAAGCGCTTGGGTTTATATAGACTTTTGGAGAAGCTTGTATTTACAAGAAAGTGAGTGGGAGCTCTGTAGCATTTCTCATATTATATGTGGATGACATATTGTTGATGGGAAATGATATAGAACTTTTGGAAAGCATAAAGGCCTACTTGAATAAGTGTTTTTCAATGAAGGGCCTTGGAGAAGCTGCTTACATATTAGGCATCAAGATCTATAGAGATAGATCGAGACGCCTCATCGGTCTTTCACAAAGAACATCCTTGATAAGATATTGAAGAAGTTCAATATGGACCAGTTCAAGAAGGGTTCTTGCCTGTATTGCAATGTGTGAGATTGAGCGCAGCTCAATGCCCGACCACGTTAGAAGATAGAGAAAAGATGAGTGTCATCCCCTATGCCTCAGCCACATGCTCTATTATGTATGCCATGCTGTGTACCAGACCTGATGTGAACCTTGCCTTAAGTTTGGTAGGGAGGTACCAAAGTGATCCCGGTATGGAACACTGGACAACGGCCAAAAATATCCTGAGAACTAAGGATATGTTTCTCGTTTATGGAGGTGATGAAAAGCTCGTCGTAAAGGGTTACGTCGATGCTAGCTTCGACACAGATCTGGATGACTCCAAGTCACAAGCCGGATACATGTATATTTTGAATGGTGGGGCACTCAGCTAATGCAGTTGCAAGGAAAGTGTCGTGGCGGCATCTACATGTGAAGCAAAGTACATAGCTGCTTCGGAAGCAGAACAGGAAGGAGTCTGGATGAAGGAGTTCATCACCGACCTAGGAGTAATTCCGAATCCGTTGGGCCCGATGACTCTCTTTTGTGATAACACTGGAGCTATTGCCATTGCCAAGGAGCCCATGTTTCACAACAAGACCAAGCACATCAAGCACCGTTTCAACTCCATTCATGGTTATATTCAAGATGAAGACATAGATATTTGTAAAGTACATACGGACCTGAATGTAGTAGATTTATTGACTAAACCTCTTCCACGAGCAAAACATGATCAATACCAGAACTCTATGGGTGTTTGATTCATCACAATGTAACTAGATTATTGACTCTAGTGCAAGTGGGAGACTGTTGGAAATATGCCCTATAGGCAATAATAAAATGGTTATTATTATATTTCCTTCTCCATGATAATTGTCTATTGTTCATGCTATAATTGTATTTACTTGAAACCGTAATACATATGTGAATACATAGACCACAACACGTCCCTAGTGAGCCTCTAGTTGACTAGCTCTTTGATCAATAGATGGTTATGGTTTCCTGACCATGGACATTGGATGTCATTGATAACAGGTTCACATCATTAGAGAATGATGTGATGGACAAGACCCAACCTAAGCACAACACAAGATCGAGTCATTCGTTTGCTAGAGCTTTTCTAATGTCATGTATCATTTCCTTAGACCATGAGATTGTCCAACTCCCGGATACCGTAGGAATGCTATGGGTGTATCAAACATCACAACGTAACTGGGTGGCTATAAAGGTGCACTATAGGTATCTCCGAAAGTGTGTCTGTTGGGTAGGCACAAATCGAGACTAGGATTTGTCACTCCGTATGACGGAGAGGTACCTCTGGGCCCACTCGGTAATGCATCATCATAATGAGCTCAATGTGACTAAGGTTTTAGTCACGGGATCATGTGTTACGGAACAAGTAAAGAGACTTGCCATTAACGAGATTAAACAAGGTATAGGGATACAGACGATCGAATCTCGAGCAAGTAACATACCGATGGACGAAGGGAATTGTATACGGGATTAATTGAATCCCCGACATCGTGGTTCATCGGATGAGATCATCGTGGAACATGTGGGAACCAATATGGGTATCCAGGTCCCGCTATTGGTTATTGGTCGGAGAGCTGTCTCGGTCATGTCTTCATGGTTCCCGAACCCGTAGGGTCTACACACTTAACGTTTGGTGACGCTAGAGTTGTAATAGGAAATTGTATGTGGTTACCGAAGGTTGTTCGGAGTCCCGGATGAGATCCCGGACGTCACGAGGAGTTCTGGAGGTAAAGATTTATATCTGAGAAGTCTAGTTTCAGTCACCGGAAGAGTTTTGGGGGTCACCGGTATTGTACCGGGACCACTGGAAGGGTTCCGGGGTCCACCAGGTGGAGCCACCTGCCCCGGAGGGCCTAGTGGGCTGAATATGGGTGGGGACCAGCCCCTTAGTGGGCTGGTGCGCCCCCAAGGGCCCAAGGCACCTAGGGTTTGAAACCCTAGGGGCCGGGGGTGCTTCCTACCTGCTTGGGGGGCAAGTCACGCCCTCCTGGCCGCCGCCCCCCCTCTAGATTGGATCTAGAGGGGTCGGCCCCCTCTCCCCTTCCTCCTATATATAGTGAGGGGGTGGGAGGGCAGCCATACCCTTCACCTGGTGCAACCCTCCCCCTCCAACTACTCCTCCTCCTCCTCCTCCATAGCGCTTGGCGAACCCCTGCTGGAGAACCGCAAGCTCCGCCACCACGACGTCGTGCTGCCAGAGCTCTCCCTCAACTTCTCCTCTCCCCTTGCTGGATCAAGAAGGAGGAGACGTCCCCAGGCTGTACATGTGGTGAACGCGGAGGTGCCTTCCGTTGGCACTTGGAGTAGATCTTCCACGATTTGAATCGCCGCAAGTACGACTCCATCAACCGCGTTCTTGTAACACTTACCCTTAGCGATCTTCAAGGGTATGAAGATGAACTCCCTCTCTCTCTTTGCTAGCATCCCCGAGATTGATCTAGGTGATACATAGGAATTTTTTAGAATTATTACTAAGTTCCCCAACAATCCAATCTAGAGGCCTTTTCCGACACTCTGCCGGAGGGGGAAAAGATCACGGATGGGTTCTGCTACCTCTTGAGCTTGCGTTGTATTCCCTCGAAGAGGAAAGGGAGATGCATCACAGTAGCATAAGTATTTCCCTCAGTTTTTGAGAACCAAGGTATCAATCCAGTAGGAGACCACGCGCCAGTCCCTCGCACATGCACAAACAAATAAGAACTTCGTAGCCAACGCGATAAGGGGTTGTCAATCCCTTTACGGTCACTTATGGGAGTGAGATCTGATAGAGATGATAGTTTATATTTTTGGTATTTTTGGTTTAATAAAACAACAAATAAACAACGGCAAAAGAAATTAACGGGAAAGTAATATGATAGAGATAGACCCGGGGGCCATAGTTTTCTCTAGTGGCTTCTCTCATGATAGCGATATTCTACGGCGGGTAAACAAATTACTGTCGAGGAATTGATAGAAAAGCGAATAATTATGAGACTATCTAGGCATGATCATTGTATATAGGCACCACATCCGAGACAAGTAGACCGACTCCTGCCTGCATCTACTACTATTACTCCACACATCGACCGCTATCCAACATGCATCTAGTGTATTGAGTTCATACGAGCAGAGTAACGCCTTAAGCAAGATGACATGATGTAGAGGGATAAACTCAAGCAATATGATGAAAACCCCATCTTTTTATCCTCGATGGCAACAATACAATATGTGCCTTGCTGCCCCTACTGTCACTAGGAAAGGACACCGCAAGATTGAACCCAAGGCCAAGCACTTCTCCCATTGCAAGAACTATAGATCTAGTAGGCCAAACCAAACCAATAATTCGAAGAGACTTGCAAGGATATTATGAGCACACATAAAAAGTTCAGAGAAGAACCAAATATCTTTCATAGATAACCTTGATCATAAACTCACAATTGATCGGATCTCAACAAACACACCGCAAAAATAGATTACATCGAATAGATCTCTTCGAAGACCGAGGAGAAATTTGTATTGAGATCCGGAGAGAGAGAAGAAGCCATCTAGATACTAGCTATGGACCTGAAGGTCTGTGGTAAACTACTCACAACTCATGGTGAGGGCGATGATGATGATGATTAAGGCCTCCGTGATGGATCCCCCTCCCGGAACAGGCTCCAAGATGGGATCTCCACGGGAACAGCAGCTATGACGGTGGAATTAGGGTTTTCTCTCTGCCTTCGGAGTTTTTGGGTTACGTAGGCATATATAGGAGGAAGAGGGGCACCAGGGGCCACGGGGCCTGCCCTCGAGGCAGGGGGCGCGCCCTCACCCTCGAGGGTGGGCCCCCTGTCCTCTGGTTTGGCTCCGAAGTTTATCTCGCGTGATTTCCTCCAAAAATATCTCCTGCGAAGGTTTCATTCCGTTTGGACTCCGTTTGATATTCCTTTTCTGCAAAACCCTAAAATAGGCAAAAAACAGCAATCTGGACTGGTCCTTTGGGTTAGTAGGTTAGTCCCAAAAATGATATAAAAGTGAATGATAAAGCCCATTAAACATCTAAGACTTCATAAATAATAGCATGGAACAATCAAAAATTATAGATACGTTGGAGACGTATCAGGTTCATCATCCTCATCGGTGCTCCTCCGATGATGCGTGAGTAGTTTACCTCAGACCTACGGGTCCGTAGTTAGTTGATAGATGGCTTCTTCTCTCTTTTTGATCTTCAATACAATGTTATCATCGATTTTCTTGGAGATCTATTTGATATAACTCTTTTTTGTGGTGTGTTTGTTGGGATCTAATGAATTGTGAGTTTATGATCAGATCTATCCATACTTTATTGATATAGCCTCATATTTTCTTCTTTGATATTTTGGTATGGTAGATTGATTTATCTTGCCATGGGAATAGGTGCTTTGTAATGGGTTCGATTTTGCGGTGCTCAATCTCAGTGACAGAAAGAGACATAACACACATGTATTGTTGCTATTAAGGATAACAAGATGGTGTCTACTTATACATGAAAAGATCTTTTCTACATCATGTCATCGTTCTTATTGCATTACTCTGTTTTTCATGGACATAGTACACAAGATGCATGTTGGATTGCGGTCGATGTGTGGAGTAATAGTATTAGATGCATGCATGCATCGGTCTACTAATCTTGGACATGATGCCTATATACATGATCATTGTCTTGGATATCATCATAATAATTTTCTTTTCTATCAATTGCCTAACAATAATTTTTTTACCCACTGTATGATATTTTCTCGAGAGAAGCCACTATTGAAATCTACGGTCCCTAGGTCTATTTTCTCTCATATATTTTCAGATTTATATTATCAAAAACCCAAAAAATACCTCACTGAGTTTTATTTACTTTCATTTTATTCACATCTATCAATCTATATATTTATCAAATCTCAATAACACCGAGGGATTGGCAACCCCTCCACGCGTTGGGTTGCAAGTTTTTGTTCTTTGTGTGTAGGTGATGTTTACATAGTGTTGCTTGGTTCTCCTACTGGATTGATAACCTTGGTTTTATAACCGAGGGAAATACTTACCGCAGATGTGCTTAATCATCCTCTCCTCTTTAGGGAATTTACCAACGCGAATCACAAGTAGCAGGAAGAATTTCTGGCACCGTTGCCGAGGTGGATCAAGTCAAGATTGTTTCTCGCCAGCTTGCCGATATTTGGCTTCGTTGCCGGAGAGACATCATCAACGTCTACCAGGTTCCTACGCATACACTCTCATCTCTTTGTGATTTACATTATTTGTCATTTGCCTCTCATTTTCATCACCCCCATTTCTAAAACGATTTACAAAAACACAAAAATATTTTCCTTTTTATTTGTCTTCATTTCGTTTCCCTTTTTCTTGTCAGATATCTTGTTTTCTTGTGTTCTTGTTTGCATAGTCATGATTTCTCAAGAAAACACCAAGTTGTGTGATTTTTACAACACTAATAACAATGATTTTATTTGTACTCCGATTGCTCCTCCTGGTGCTAGTGCAGAGTCTTATGATATCAATGCCGCTTTGTTGAATCTTGTTATGAAAAAGCAATTTTCTGGTACTCCTAATGAGGATGTCGCGTCCCATCGAAACACTTCCGTAGAATTGTGAGATATGCAAAAGAAAAAAGATGGGGACAATGATATTGTGAAGTTGGAATTATTTCCGTTCTCTTTGTGCGATCGCGAAAAAATTTGGTTTTCATGTTTGCCACGAAATATTATTGATTCTTGAGACAAGTGCAAAGATGCTTTTATCACGAAGTATTTTCTCCCATGAAAATTATTTCCCATAGAAATCAGATTATGAATTTTAAGAAACTTGAGCATGAAGATGTTGCCCAAACTTGGGAAATGATGAAATTGATGATAAAAATTGCCCAACTCATGGTTTAAATCTATGGATGAGCATATAATTTTTTATGCGAGATTGAATTTTGTTTGTAGAAATATTTTAGATTCCGTCGCGGGTGGTACTTTTATGGAGATTAATTTTGGTAAAGCTACTAAACTGCTTGATAATATTATGGCTAATTATTCATAATGGCATACTGAAATTAGTACTTTGAGTGATAAAGTTGATGCTCTTATGAAATTGCTATTGGGAAACGTTGAATGGAAAAAAAATCTAGGCACACGCAATGATCTATCCATGGAGATGCATAGCAACGAGGCGGAGAGTATGTCTACGCACCCTCGTAGACGGAAAGCAGAAGCGTTTTAGTAACGTGGTTGATGTAGTCAAACTTTTCACGATCGAACCGATCAAGCACCGAACGTACGACACCTCCGCGTTCAGCACACGTTCAGCTCGATGATGTCCTCGCCTTCTTGATCCAGCAAGACGGGCAAAGTTGTAGATGAGTTCCAGCAGCACGACAGCATGGTGACGGTGATGGTGAAGTGATCTCTGCAGGGCTTTGCCTAAGCACTACGAAAATATGACCGAGGGGAGTAAACGGTGGATGGGGGCGCCGCACACGGCTAAGACAATGATGTGTGTCGTTGTGTGGCGCCCCCCCCCCCCCCCAC
>LR738713.1:669707219-669721731 GCA_902687465.1 Secale cereale | reverse complement strand
TGGCCGGCAACCACGGGATCGATCCCGACCACCATGGCTCCCCACCACACCACCACCTCCACCTCCACCTCCCGTCCCACACACCCCAAAATCCTGGCCACTACCGCCCCACCTCCTCCTCCTGCCCGGCGCGGCCCTCCTCCCACCTGGCGCCGCCCCGCCTCCTCCTCACGCCCGGCGCGGCCCTCCTTCCACCTGGCGCCGCCCCGCCTCCTCCTCCCGGTTGGCGCGCCTCTGTCCCGCAGCGCCACCCTGGCGATGGCCCCGCCCCACTCCAGCCACGGCAGTTTTTTTACTACTATGTGTGTGTGCAGTCCACCGCCCCCCTCCTCTGCTTTAGATCCCGTGCAACCTTCCGATGCAGTTTGTCGCATCAACCCCCTGCAGCTATCTCCTCCCCAATCCATGGATCCCGCGCCGGATCCGGGTTCTTCCCTCGTGCATCATCGTCTTCTCGCACGGATCGAGAGAGTTCGAGGTGTGCCACCTCCGCCGCGGTCCTGCCTACTTCCCCTCCTTCCCTGCTACACCAGCAGGGCATCGGTCACAAGATCTGCCTTCCCCTGTTTGCAGCTCCTTTGTTTCATTTTTGCAGCTCACTGAGTATTATTTTGAAGTTCAGTGAGATCCATGCGCACCGGATCACGCGTTGCCGACCCCCTGCATGCCTCCTCGCACGCGAGGCGCTGCGATGCGTAGGGAGGCGTCTACACCAGCGTCGGTGCCCGTTCCACCATGGTGAGTTGCTAACACCCGCGGCTCCACGCCGCCCTCCCTCCACTCCTCTCCACGGCAGCAAGTAGTCCCCCTGAGCGGCGCGTGCAGCTCACGATGCTCTAGCTATGCACTTGTTTGCTTGTGTTTCCAATAGATGCATGTGAAATTCGTGGAGAAAAGCCTCGTAGTTTTTGATGGCTCATAGCTGATTGATTATTTTTACGGCAATAATAGTAGTAATTGAATTGTTAGTCCTAGTTCTTAATGTTGAGTCAAACTTGAGGGGAAGTACTTATAATTTTTTGTAATTTCACCGGAGCAGTCCACACAATGACGAGATAGCATCGGTGCAGCTCACTTCGGTCGGCTCTGGCCTCACTTTTGCGTCGACAGGGACAGTAGTGATCGCTGCGGTGCAACTCATTTGGTCCGCACGCAGTTCACTTATATGATGTAAGGTGAGCATCGTCGGGATTCGTCAGTAGCGACAACTCCACCAACGAGGCGATTTTGGAAGTTCACTTTGTGTTTTGATGCATGTTTTGACATGCAGCCCGCCGGTGCAAAGGCTTTTGGATGCAGTTTGTTTTGTACAAGATATTTGAAAAATTGTTGTTCACTATGTTTAATAAAAATGCCTAATTTTTTGTTGTCAAAACTATGGTTCACTTTGTTGTGTTGGAGAGATCTGGAAGTTGCTCACTGAAATTACTTTTTCAGGTTTTGCTTGGCCACAAAGTTCGGTTAATCCTCTATTGCAGCTCTGTCAGGGGCTAGTGTTGATTTTGTGTGTATGTATGAGTGTGTGGCTGTGTAAAACAATTGATGGATGTATTGTGCCCATGAGCATCATCAGCGACCATAGACAGTGGCGCAAAAACAGAAAATGAGTGTGGAGTTTGGTTGGCTCGATCGTGCAGTCCTTTGTATTTTTGTGAGGTTCACTTGTTCTTGGAAAAATATTCAAAGAATGTTGGTGAGAGATAACATTTTTTGATGCAATGTAATTTTTAATGCAGCCCATTTTCCTATTTCATGCAGCTCGCTAACATTGACCATGTAGTCTAGATGAGACTAAAAGAAATTCAATAGAAACCAAAACATCTTGAAGAAGTTCTCTTCTTATCGGATGTAGTTCACTCGCTTAGCCCCTACGGTCCACTTGTTAGAAAAAAAGACAAAAGTAAACATAACCTTTTTATAAAATGATGAAAAAAACCATGAAGTTCACTTGACTAACTGACGCAGTGCGATTTTCAGTCTAAAAGCAGTGCGTTTTTCTGTCTGATGCAGTATAGGCGTCAATTTGGGCGTCGCAAAAAACAGAGTGTCCGCATTTTCGTAATTTTAAAACTGCTCTTAAACCGTAATGAATTAGAGCGAGTGTTCTACATGAAAAAGTTGCGTCTCAACGATATCTTTCCAATGGCGTATATATTGAATCATTTCGACCAGCGGTTTGTAAAAAATTCGCCAAAAACTGCTGCTGCCCCTCGTAGTCAGCCGCACGATTTTCAAAATTAACTAAAAACCGTAAGGAATCTCAAAATCATTTCAACATATGAAAGTTGCGCCTCGTTTGTAGCTTTCCAACGGCGTATCATACGCCTCGTTTCGACAAACGGTTAAAAAACTGAAGCTAAAACAGTACCGAAAATTGCAAAACATTCGAAAAACACAATTCCGCGATTTAATAAATTCAAAACTGCTTTTAAACCGTAGCGAATTAGAAAAAATAATAGATATAAAAAAATATGTGCCTCGATGATACCTCTCCAACGGTGTATCATTTGTTTCATTTCGATGAGCGGTTTAGAAGAAAACGCGAAAAAATGCTCGCTGTCATTCGTTATGAGCCGCACGATTTTCGAAACTGCTCTTAAACTGTGATGAATTTTGAAAAGTGTTCAACATGGCGAAGTTGCGTCTACTCCATAGCTTCTTAACGGTATATTACACGCATAATTCTGATAAATGGTTAAAAAACTAGAGCAAAAAAGTACTAAAAAACAACACATACAGTTTTTTCGAGACGAAGTTCACTGGTCGCTGTGTTGCAGTGCCCTCACGTTGTGCGTGCAGTGCGGAAGTGTTATGAGAATATTATTCTCATAATATTACGAGAATAGACCGATGTATATATATATATATATATATATATATATATATATATATATATATATATATATATATATATATATATATAGGTGGGAGGGATGGGAGACAGCTAGGGCACGCCCTAGGGCCGGCCGCCGGCCTGAATGGCCCCTGCCTTGCCATGCGCCCCCTTCCTTGTATAAACAAGGGGGAAGGAAAGATGGGGGAGAGGGAAGGAAGGGGGAGTCCTACTCCACACTTTTTCCCTTCCCCTCTTTCCTTATCCTCCTCCTAGGTCTGGCCTCTATAGGGCGCACCAGCCCATTGTGGGCTGGTGTGTTCCCTCACTTGGCCCATAAGGCCCATAGGATTGCCGGGGGTGTCCGAAACTCCTTCCGGTGACCCGATAAGTACCCGATACCCTCCGGAACACTTATGGTGTCCGAATACCATCGTCCTATATATCAATCTTTACCTCTCGACCATTTCAAGACTCCTCGTCATGTCCGTGATCTCATCCTAGGCTCTGAACACCATTCGGTCACCAAATCACATAACTCATATAACACTATACCGTCAACGAACGTTAAGCGTGCGGACCCTATGGGTTCGAGAACTATGTAGACATGACCGAGACACCTCTCCGGTCAATAACCAATAGCGGAACTTGGATGCCCATATTGGATCCTACATATTCTACGAAGATCTTTATCGGTCGAACCGTTATGACAACATACGCAATTCCCTTTGTCCGCCGGTATGTTACTTGCACGAGATTTGATCGTCGATATCTCTATACCTAGTTCAGTCTTGTTACCGGCAAGTCTCTTTACTCGTTTTGTAATACATCATGCCGTGACTTACTTCATTAGTCATTTGCTTGCAAGGCCTATTATGATGTGTGTTACTGAGAGGGCCCAAAGATACCTCTCCGATACTCGGAGTGACAAATCCTAATCTCGATTCACGCCAACCCAACAAAACACCTTCGGAGATACCTGTAGAGCATATTTATAATCACCCAGTTACGTTGTGACATTTGATAGCACACATGGTATTCCATCGGTATCCGGGAGTTGCATGATCTCATAGTCAAGAATATGTATTTGACATACATGAAAGCAGTAGCAATAAACAGTACGGTCAAATGCTAAGCTAACGAATGGGTCTTTTCCATCACATCATTCTCACAATGATGTGATCTAGTTATCAAATGACAACTCATGTCCATGGTTATGAAACCTTAACCATCTTTGATTAACGAGCTAGTCTAGTAGAGGCTTACTCGGGACACATTATTTGTTTATGTATTCACATATATATTTAGGTTTCCGGTCAATACAATTCTAGCATGAATAATAAAACTTTATCATGATTAAGGAATATATAATAATAAAATTTTTATTATTGCCTCTAGGGCATATTTTCATCAGTCTCCCACTTGCACTAGAGTCAATAATCTAGTTCACATCGCCATGTGATTAATACACATAGTTCACATCGCCATGTGATTTACACACATAGTTCACATTGCCATATGATTAATACCCAAAGAGTTTACTAGAGTCAATAAGCTAGTTCACATCGCTATGTGATTAACACTCAAAGAGTTCTAAGGTATGATTATGTTTTGCTTGTGAGAGAGGTTTTAGTCAACGGGTCTACAACATTCAGATCCATGTGTACTTTGCAATTTTTTATCTCTACAATGCTCTACATAGAGCTACTCTAGCTAATTGCTCCTACCTTCAATACGCATCCAGATTAATACTCAGAGTCATTTGGATTAGGGTCAAAGCTTGCATTGGCGTAACCCTTTACGACGAACTCTTTATCACCTCCATAAGAAAGAAACATTTCCTTACTCCTCTAAGGATAACTTTGACCGCTGTCCAGTGATCCATTCCTAGATCACTCTTGTACCCCCTTGCCAGACACATGGCAAGGAACACATTAGGTCTTGTACACACCATGGCATGCTTTATAGAACCTATGGCTGAGGCATAGTGAATGACTTTCATTCTCTCTCTATTTTTCTGCCGTGGTCGGGATTTGAGTCTTACTCAACTTCATACCTTACAAATCAGGCTAGAACACCTTCTTTGTGTGATCCATTTTGAACTACTTCAAAATCTTATCAAGGTATGTACTCATCGAAAGTCTTATCAAGCGTCTTGATCTATCTCTATAGATATTGATGCCCAATATGTAAGCAGCTTCACCGAGGTCTTTCTTTGAAAAAATCTTATTCAAATATCCTTTTATGCTATCCAGAAATTCTAGACCATTTCCGACCAACAATATGTCATCCACATATACTTATCAGAAATGTAGTAGTGCTCCCACTCACTTTTCATAAATACAGGCTTCGCCGTAAGTCTGTATAAAACCATAAGATTTGATCACCTCATCAAAGCGTATATTCCAACCCCGAGATGCTTGCACTAGTCAATAGATGGATCGCTGGAGCTTGCACACTTTGTTAGCACCTTTAGGATCGACAAAACCTTCTGGTTGCATCATATACAACTCTTCTTTTAGAAATCCATTAAGGAATGCAATTTTGACATCCATTTGCCATATTTCATAATAAGCGGCAATTGCTAACATGATTCACACAGACTTAATTATCGCTATGAGTGAGAAAGTTTCATCGTAGTCAACCCCATGAATTTGTCAAAAAACTTTTGCGACAACTCGAGCTTTTGTAGATAGTAACATTACTATCAGTGGTCGTCTTCCTCTTGAAGATCCATTTATTCTCTATGGCTTGCCGATCATAGGGCAAGTCCACCAAAGTCCACACTTTGTTCTCATACATGGATCCTATCTCAGATTTCATGGCCTCAAGCCATTTTTCAGAATCTGGGCTCATCAGAGCTTCTTCATAGTTCGAAGGTTCACCGTTGTCTAACAACATGACTTCCAGGACAAGATTACGGTACCACTCTGGCGCAGTACGTGTTCTGATCATCCTTCGAGGTTTAGTAGTAACTTGATCCGAAGTTTCATGATCATCATCATTAACTTCTTCTGTAGTTGGTGTAGGCATCACGGCAACAGTTTTATATGATGATCTACTTTCCAATTCGAGAGGAGCTATAATTACATCATCAAGTTCTACTTTCCTCCCACTCACTTCTTTCGAGAGAAACTCCTTCTCTAGAAAGAATCTATTCTTAGCAACAAAGATCTTGCCTTCGAATCTATGGTAGAAGGTGTACCCAATATTTTCTTTTGGGTATCCTATGAAGACGCACTTCTCCGATTTGGGTTTGAGCTTATCAGGCCAAAGCCTTTTGATATAAGTGTCACAACCCCAAACTTTTAAGAAATGACAGCTTTGGTTTCTTGCCAAACCATAGTTCATACGGTGTCGTCTCAACGGATTTAGACAGTGCCCTATTTAATGTGAATGCAGCCGTCTCTAATGCATAACCGCAAAATGATAAAGGAAAATCGGTAAGAGACATCATGGAACGCACCATATCCAATAGAGTACTATTACGACGTTTGGACACACCATTACACTTTGGTGTTCTAGGTGGCGTGAGTTGTGAAACTATTCCACATTGGTTTAAATGAAGGCCAAACTCGTAACTCAAATATTCGCCTTCACGATCAGATCGTAGAAAGTTTATTTTCTTGTTACGATGATTCTATACTTCTCTCTAAAATTCTTTGAACTTTTCAAATGTTTCACACTTGTGTTTCATCAAGTAGATATACCTATATCTACTAAAATCATCTGTGAAGGTGAGAAAATAATGATACTCGCCGCGTGCTTCAACACTCGTTGGACCACATACATCGGTATGTATTATTTCCAATAAGTCATTAGCTCACTCCATTGTTCTGGAGAATGAAGTTTTAGTCATCTTGCCCACGAGGCATGGTTCACAAGTATCAAATAATTCTTAATCAAGTGATTCCAAAAGTCCATCCGCATGGAGTTTCTTCATGCACTTTACACCAATATGACCTAAACGGTAGTGCCACAAGTATGTTGCACTATCATTATCAACTTTGCATATTTTGGCATCAATATTATGAATATGTGTATCACTACGATCGAGATTCAATAAACCATTTACATTGGGTGTATGACCATAGAAGGTTTTATTCATGTAAACATAACAACAATTATTCTCTGACTTAAATTAATAACTGTATTGCAATAAACACGATCCATTCTTGTTCATGCTCAACGAAAAGACCAAATAACATTTATTTAGGTTCAACACTAATCTCTAAAGTATAGGGAGTGTGCGATGATGATCATATCAATCTTGGAACCACTTCCAACACACATCGTCACCTCACCCTTAACTGATCTCCGTTTTATTCTGCAACTCCTATTTCGAGTTACTAATCTTAGCAACCAAACCAGTATCAAATACCCAGGAGCTACTATGAATACTAGTAAGGTACACATCAATAACATGTACATCAAATATACTTTTGTTCACTTTGCCATCCTTCTTATCTGCCAAGTATTTTTGGGGCAGTTCCGCTTCTAGTGACCATTCCCTTTGAAGTAGAAGCACTCGGTTTCGGGCTTAGGTCCAGCTTTAGGCTTCTCACCAGAGTGACAACTTGGTTTACATTCTTCTTGAAGTTCCTTTTCTTCCCCTTGCCCTTTTTCTTGAAACTAATGGTCTTGTTAACCATCAACACTTGATGCTCTTTATTGATTTCTACCTTCCCCGATTTCAGCATCGCGAAGAGCTTGGGAATCATTTTCGTCATCCCTTGCAAATTATAGTTCATCACGAAGTTCTAGTGTAACATCCCAAATTTTCAATGTGGAATGTTATACATTAGATCAGCATGCATATCATATTTTCTTGCTTTTGGTGATCCAAGAAAATCCTAAGCAACTCAAGGACCCTCGGAGAGAGTTGGGGATTTCTAAATTTTCATATTTGAGGTTTCTCAAATTTTGAAAATAGGATCGTTTGATTTTATTTATTTTATCTTCAAGTATTTCTATCACAAAAATAAGAGAGAGGGAGTAAAATGACTGTCCCAAAATAAAGAAATATGGAAGATTTAATAAAAAGATCAAACAAGTTTTATTTGGAGTTTATTTGGATTTTATTTGAATTAGGAAAAATTGCATGTTTTCAAAAATGCATTTTAGTGCCAAGAAAATGTTCATCTCGTTCTAAATATTTTATTTAGACGGTGAAAATTTGTTTTGGCAATTTGTAGATTTTATTTTATTTTCTAAAGTTATTTTAGCGCCGGCGTAATTAAAAAAAATATATAGGGGGACCAACCCGACTGGGCCGAAGCCCAGCCGAGCAGGCCCATCGCCCCGTGCCGCCGCCTTCCCTGCGCCAGCCGCCGTCGTGGCCTTGTCGGACTCCGACTCCGCCGCCGCCATGGTTTGCCCCCTCCCCAAGCCAGCCACCCCCCTCCTCCTATATAAAGCCAGCCACCCTCCCATCAACCACCGCCGCCGCACGCCAGCCCCGCCGCCGCGCCAGCACGCCGCCGCCGCTGCCGCCGCTGCCGCCCCTCGCCGCCACCACCCCGCAGCCACCGCCGCCCGCTGTCGCCGGAAGCCGCCGCCACCGGCAGTTCCCGACGAGGTAGCCACCGCAGGGTTTTTCCAGAAAACAATTGGTTTTCTTTTAGAACCCCTAGTCATTTTTTTTATTAGATCAGTTTTATTAGATCGGTTTTCTGTTTTTATTTTTCTGGTTTAGTTAATAGTGAACGTTCACCCGTTCGTTCGTTCTAACGAACGAATTCGTCGTTTAGTCTCAGCTGACGAACGTTCGTTCATTAAGCTGTTTTAGTTTTCTTTTTCGCAGTTATTTTCTGATCGCGATCTCTGATCCGATCTTCGTTTTAGTTTAACTTTTCGCTCGTTTATCGGAATCAGGTGATTCAAGCGCTTGGAGTTTCGTATCGAAGTTCTCTTTCCGTTTAACCTAGTCGCTCAAGCATTTGCCTCTGTTAAATTTGGACTTAGGTCCAGATTTTTTCGGTAGTTGTTTCTCTTTTGCCGTTTGTCTTTCGTTGTTTCTTCTTTTGTCGTTTCTTTTGCAAACCGGAGTTCTTAAGTTGAACCTTCTGGTTAGATCTTTTATTTGAGTTTTACCCGTGCATTAGTTAAGCACTTATTGTGTGCTTTTTTGTTTGCGATAGAGTACCCGGAGTGCGCCGCTTGCTACTTTGAATCTCTAGGCTTTGTGGATCATCAGCAAGGCAAGTAACACTTTGATCATACTTTCCAATTACCCAGTTTTCATTGCATTAGTCAAACCCTCACACATTACATGAGTAGGAGCTATTAATTTGTGGGACTGGGAAGTAGATTGAGGTAGTACCTATTACCTGCATTACATTTAAACCTTTGGGAGTTACTTCTACGTTTGCTGTTAGGACATGCTCTACTCGTAGACGTGGATTGGGTGAGTGTATCCATGACAGATGTGAGTTTGTTAATTAATGGTACAACTTAAGGTGGCAACATTAATACCCATCTGGGTGGATTGAGGCATCTGGGTATTCCAGGGATTGCCTGTTTTTCTTCGGACCACCACCCAGGCTCAAAGGGATCATGAGATTATTCATACTAGAAACTTCCGTGTGCAGCCACAATGCTATTATGGGCTCTAGCATAGTATGAGTAAGTCGTGCGAACATCTACAGTGGTGGACTAGCAGATGTAGGGGATGTAGGTTGGTACGGTTCACCCGGTCATAGGTATTAGTGCTTCTGAAAAACTGTGTCTCGGTCATCCGTTTCCCAAACATCATGCAGTGCGAGAAATCAAACGGAGGAGATCGGGTCTTATGGGGAAAAGTGCACAAACCTCTGCAGAGTGTACAAACTGATCATGATTAGCCGTGTCCCCGGTTACGGATGTCTTGAGTATCTAGTACTTGGATATCATGTGGATCTCATCATTTTACTTTAATTTAATACTGTTGGGTTTAATGATGAACTTTAATTGGGGTTGAGAGGATGTCTATCTTCTCAACGATGTTTCAACTACCATGATAGTTAATTAAAATCTATTCATTTGAAGTAGGGAAAAATGGCTTTACGCAAAAACTGTAACCATAGAGCTATTCCACTAGCCATATTGCATATAGTATAGCTTTACTTTCATTGCTCTCTTGTGTTACTTTGCCAGTATATTCCATGTGCTGACCTGTTTTCGGGCTGCAATGTTTCATGTTGCAGACTGCTCAGACGACGAGTAAGGTGCCTTTTAGGTCGTGGTTCTATACTCAGTGATGCCTTTGGAGTTGATGGACTCACTTATCTTCCAAGCCTTCCGCTGTTATCGTGTTAGATGGCCTTAAGCCATTTTTATTGTAATAAGTTCACCGTTGGAACTATCGATGTAATAAGTGTGTGATTGCTACTCTGTTATAAATCCTTCAAGTACTGTGCGTGTCAGCATTACTGATCCAGGGATGACACTGATGCACACAGATCAGACTGTTTGAGGTCTGGTCGCTACAAGATGGTATCAGAGCACACGCTGACTGTAGGACACGACCACTAAGTTAAAGCCCTAGAGCACTATTCACTCTTCTCTTTTCTGACTCCTCATCTTTTCTACTCTTTTAGGATGGTGGATGCAAAGAACAAGTTCATGCAGCCGGATGACGATACACCATTGGGACGACACCTGAAGGAAGTCACCAGATATTTAAACATTGGACTACCAAGTTTCACCGGAACCTACAATGCCACTCTACCTGAGGAGGAGCGTTGGTTGATTCAAGCCCAAGTTCCAGGAAGGACGTTCAAGCCCGTCACCACACTCATAGCATTTTCCTTTAATGCGCCTACATGGAGCCTAGGCAGGAGCATGGCAGCCCACATCGCTATGGGAAGGATCGGAGAAGCCTGCAAGCAGGAGCTAAAGGACATTATCTACCAGATTTGTGGACGTCGAGATGAGAATTGGGATATGATCAGCACCCGGAAGGATAGATTCATTGCAGCCTTCATCCAGGAGTTGAACCATCACATTCGTCGCCAGGAGCACCAGATGTGTGCAGGGATGATAGATTTGAAGAAAGCCCTAAAAAGGGATTTGTAGCTAGAGGAAGAACTCAAGTCTACGCGCGACGGATATGAGGAGGAGATGCAAATAATTGTGGAGAAGAATGATGACTTGACACGGAAGTTAGGGATACTCATGGGAGAAGAAGACGAGGAAGAAGAACCCAAGGAGATTCCACCGGAAGACTACATCATCATCGACGACACGGATTCAGAACCCGATGATAGCAAAGATGAAGACTATGAAGATGAAGCTGGAGCAGATATCATGGAATCCTCTATCGATCAAAATTTTTAGAAGACCTTCCCTTGACTAGTAGTTTTCCATTTAGTAGACTTAGATCACTTTTGTAACGATTAGATCCATGTAAGCCCTTGTTTGAAATTGATTTTGGTGTGATAAATTGTGTATTTGCCTCATGTGCATATGGGTAGTGATTTTCCCTTAGATCTCTTTTCTATTCAAATATCTTCCCTCTATACCGATCAGATGCCTCCAAGACGTGAATTTGAGTTTCCCGCTGAGCTCACCCAGTTGATCCAGCAGCAGAACACCCCGATGCAACTTCTTGTCCAGAACACTCAGAACAACCAGAACAACAACAAAAACAACAACAACCCTCCACCACCACCACCCGTGGACAACCTGACACGTTTCTTAAGGTTGCAACCACCAGTGTTTGCTAGCAGCATCGAACCCATAGTGGCTGATGACTGGCTACGCAAGATTGGAAGGGATTTGACCACCGCAAATTGCTCGGATGCTGAGAAGGTGCGATTTGCCGCACACCAGTTGTCTGGACCAGCCACAGTATGGTGGGATAATTACACAGCCACTTACCCCATAACCAATGTGACTTGGGATCAGTTTCAGCAAGATTTTCGTACTGCTCAGGTCTCAACTGGAGCTATGAGTATGAAGAAGCAGGAGTTTCGCAATCTGCGCCAAGGAAACCGTACTGTGGCTCAGTACGTGGATGAGTTTAGTACCCTATCTCGTTATGCCCCAGATGATGTGGCCACAGATGCCGCTAAGCAGGAGAGATCATGGAAGGGATGAATGATGAGATGAGTGTACAGTTGATGGTGGCAACTTTCAATAACTACCAGGAGCTGGTTGATCACGCCCTAATGATTGAAAGGAAGCATCAATAGATTGAAAGTCGCAAGCGGAAGTATGGGCAAGGAAGGTATAACTCTGGAGCACAGCAGAAGCCCCGTTTTACCCCTAAAACGGTAGGACAGTTTCAACATACCCATGGAGGAGGTAGCTCTCACAATCATAATGGCCCTAAGAATGGAAATGGGAATGGAGCAAATGGTAACCAGAGCCGCCCTACACCGTCCACACCCACCCAGAAGGAATTCATCCATGTCACTTGTTTTAAGTGCGGGAAGAATGGACATTATGCCACTGACTGCCCAGAAGCTAAGAATGGGAACGGCAATGGAAGCGCCACGAAGAAGCCCAACCCCTTCAAGAAAGGACAAGTGAATCACGTTAGCGTGGAGGAGGTTGAAGCCCAGCCAGATGCAGTAATAGGTAAGTTCTTAGTTAAGTCCTTTACTGCACTCGTTCTTTTCGATACTAGTGCATCGCATTCATACATTTCAAGGGGATTCGTGGATAAGTATAAGCTGCCAACCCAAGCCCTTAGATCGCCCATGTTAGTAACCTCACCAGGAGCAGAGTATATGGCTAAGTTATGGTGTGATCAGTTGCCATTAAGGATTGGTAACTACATTTTTCCTTCGGACCTAATAGTATTGGAATCTCAAGAACTGGATGTGATATTAGGCATGGATTGGTTATCTAAGTATGAAGGGAATATTGAATGTGCCAGTAAGACCATTTTGCTTACTACGCTAGAAGGAAGAAGGATCAAGTATGTATCCCGGCATGAACCGAAGAGGAACAGATTAAATTCCTTATCAGGAGTTGTTCAGGAGGAAGTACCAGTGGTGAAAGATTTCCCTGATGTATTTCCAGAAGAATTGCCAGGAATGCCACCTGACAGAGATATATAATTTTTGATTGAGCTTTTGCCAGGCACCGGGCCAATTTCTAAGAGACCATATAGGATGCCCGCAAAGAATTTGGAGGAAATTAAGAAGCAGATTAAGGAGTTACTGGATAAAGGATTCATACGCCCAAGTTCTTCGCCTTGGGGTTCGCCAGTACTTCTAGTAGAGAAGAAGGATGGATCGTTAAGAATGGTTGTTGATTACCGAGGGCTGAACGAAGTAACGATCAAGAACAAGTACCCACTGCCGATGATCAATGATCTGTTTGATAGATTGCATGGAGGCAAGGTATTTTCCAAGATCGATCTGCGATCAGGGTACCATCAATTGAAGATCCGAGAACAGGATATACCTAAGACGGCCTTTACCACTAGGTATGGGTTGTACGAGTATACCGTTATGTCTTTTGGTCTGACTAACGCCCCGGCATAATTTATGAACCTGATGAACAAAGTGTTTATGGAGTATTTGGATAAGTTCGTCGTAGTGTCCATAGATGATATATTAATCTTCTCGAAGGATGAAGAGGAGCATGCAGAGCATTTGCGTTTGGTATTGGAGAAGCTCAGAGAACATCAGTTATATGCCAAGTTTAGCAAATGTGAATTTTGGTTGAAGGAAGTCGGATTCCTCGGACACGTTATATCTGGAGAAGGAATAGCAGTAGACCCCGCCAAGGTGGACAGTGTGACCCATTGGGAAGCACCGACAATAGTTGGAGAGATCCGGAGTTTTCTTGGACTTGCAGGATACTACCGGAGATTTATCGAGAATTTCTCAAAGATTGCAAAGCCAATGACGGAGTTGTTAAAGAAGGACACCAAATTCAGGTGGACAGAAGAGTGTGAGGCCAGTTTCCAGGAATTAAAGAAACGTTTGGTCTCATCCTCTGTGTTGATTCTGCCAGATCAACATAAGGATTACGAGGTGTACTGCGACACTTCACGTCGAGGACTTGGAGCAGTTCTTATGCAGGAAGGAAGAGTTGTTTCGTATGCTTCACGACAACTGAAACCTCATGAGCTGAACTATGCCACTCATGATTTGGAGTTAGCAGCCGTAGTGCATGCATTGAGGACGTGGAGACACTTTCTCATTGGAAACCATTGTGAAGTATATACGGATCACAAGAGTTTGAAGTATATATTCACTCAGAAGGAGTTGAATCTCAGGCAAAGGAGATGGCTGGAACTCATTAAGGATTATGACATGAGATTGCATTATCATCCCGGAAAGGCTAATGTAGTAGCCGATGCGCTAAGCCGCAAGAGCCATGTCAATACCCTAATGATGGAAGAGTTTCCAAAGGAGTTAGCCGAGGACTTACGAGAACTACGTTTGGAGATAGTTCCGAGAGGCTATGTGATACGTCCAAAACGTATCTATAATTTCTGCTTGCTCCATGCCACTTTTGGGTGATATTGCTATGATATTCATACACTTCCATACACTTTTGATCATATTTGGACTAACCTACTAATCCAGTGCACCCCAGTGCCAGTTTCTGTTTTCGGCTATTTTTGTATTTCAGGTTTTCACATTATGAGAATTGTCAGGAAAAATCCAGAAAAATTATATAAAAAATTAGCGTTCCAGAACCTACCTTGCGCCCGAAGTACAGCCGGGGGGGGGGGGG
>LR738713.1:669665786-669698153 GCA_902687465.1 Secale cereale | reverse complement strand
GGGGGGGGGGGGGGGGGGGGGGGGGGGGGGGCGCACAGCCCTATGAGGGCTGTGGTGTCCCCCCTTTGTGGCCCATTAGGCCCAGAACCACTTCCGGGACCCCCGAAACCCTTTTCGGTAATCCGCCGATTTCCCGATGCTCCCCGGAACACTTCCGGACTCCGAAACCTTTCATCCTATATATCAATCTTCGTCCCCGGACCATTCCGGAGACCCTCGTCACGTCCGAGATCTCATCCGGGACTCCGAACAACCTTCGGTAACCATGCATTGTTCTCACTAACAACCCTAGCGTCACCGATCCTTAAGTGTGTAGACCCTGCGGGTTCGGAAACCATGTAGACATGACCGAGACACTCTCAGGTCAATAACCAATAGCGGGATCTGGATACCCATATTGGTTCCCACATGTTTCTCGATGATCTCATCGGATGAACCACGATGTCAAGGATTCAGGCAATCCCGTATACAGTTCCCTTTGTCTCGTCGGTATGTTACTTGCCCGAGATTCGATCGTCGGTATCTCTATACCTAGTTCAATCTCGTTACCGGCAAGTCTCTTTACTCGTTACCGTAATACATAATCCCGTGACCAACTACTTAGTCACTTTGAGCTCATTGAGATGACGTATTACCGAGTGGGCCCGGAGATACCTCTCCGTCATACGGAGTGACAAATCCCAGTCTCGATCCATGTCAACTCAACAAACACCTTCGGAGATACATGTAGAGTACCTTTATAGTCACCCAGTTACGTTGCGACGTTTGGCACACACAAAGCACTCCTACGGTGTCAGTGAGTTACATGATCTCATGGTCATAGGAACTTATACTTGACATGCAGAAAACTATAGCGATAACTGACACGATCACAAGCTATGTTTAATGTTTGGGTCTCGTCCATCACATCATTCTCCTAATGATGTGATCCCGTTATCAAATGACAACTCATGTCTATGACCTGGAAACCACGGTCATCTTTGATCAACGAGCTAGTCCTGTAGAGGCTCACTAGGGACACAAAGTTTGTCTATTTATCCACACATGTATATGAGTTTCCAATCAATACAATTATAGCATGGATAATAAACGATTATCATGAACAAGGAAATATAATAATAACCCTTTATTATTGCCTCTAGGGCATATTTCCAACAGTCTCCCACTTGCACTAGAGTCAATAATCTAGCATTACAAGGTAATGAATCTAACACCCATAGAGTCTTGGTGTTGATCATGCTTAGCCCGTGGAAGAGGCTTAGTCAACGGATCTGCAACATTCAAATCCGTGTGTACTTTGCAAATACTTATGTCCTCCTCTTTGACCGAATCGCGGATGGAATTGAAGCGTCGCTTTATGTGTCTGGTCCTCTTGTGAAACCTTGGTTCCTTGGCTAGAGCAATGGCACCAGTGTTGTCACAGAACAGAGTCATTGGGTTCAGTGCACTAGGCACAACTCCAAGATCTGTCATGAACTCCTTCATCCAGACACCTTCCTTTGCCGCCTCCGAGGCAGCTATGTACTCCGCTTCACATGTAGAATCAGCTACCACGCTCTGCTTGGAACTGCACCAGCTTACCGCTCCCCCGTTGAGAATATATACGTATCCGGTTTGTGACTTAGAGTCATCCGGATCAGTGTCAAAGCTTGCATCGACGTAACCCTTTACGACGAGCTCTTGATCACCTCCATAAACGAGAAACATTTCCTTAGTCCTTTTCAGGTACTTTAGGATATTCTTGACCGCTGTCCAGTGATCCATACCAGGATTACTTTGAAACCTTCCGGCCATACTTATGGCAAGGCTGACATCTGGTCTTGTGCACAGCATTGCATACATGATAGAGCCTATGGCTGAAGCATAGGGGACGACACTCATCTTTTCTCTATCATCCGCAGTCACTGGGCATTGAGTCTTACTCAACTTTGTACCTTGCAATACCGGCAAGAACCCCTTCTTGGATTGATCCATTTTGAACTTCTTCAAAACTTTATCAATGTATGTACTTTGTGAAAGTCCTATCAAGTGTCTTGATCTATCTCTATAGATCTTGATGCCCAATATGAAAGCAGCTTCACCGAGATCCTTCATTGAAAAACTCTTGTTCAAATACCCCTTCACGCTATCCAAAAATTCTATATTGTTTCCAATCAGCAATATGTCATCCACATATAATATTAGAAACGCTATAGAGCTCCCACTCACTTTCTTGTAAATACAAGCTTCTCCGTAAACTTGTACAAACCCAAACGCTTTGATCACCTCATCAAAGCGAAGATTCCAACTCCGAGATGCTTGCACCAGCCCATAAATGGAACGCTGGAGCTTGCATACTTTGTCAGCATTCTCTGGATCGACAAAACCTTCCGGTTGTATCATATACAACTCTTCCTTAAGAAAACCGTTAAGGAACGCTGTTTTGACATCCATCTGCCAAATTTCATAATCGAAATATGCAGCTATTGCTAACATGATTCGGACGGATTTAAGCATCGCTACGGGTGAGAAAGTCTCATCGTAGTCAATCCCTTGAACTTGTGAAAAACCATTTGCCACAAGTCGAGCTTTATACACGGTGACATTACCGTCAGCGTCCGTCTTCCTCTTAAAAATCCATTTATTCTGAATGGCCTTCCGCCCTTCAGGTAATACTTCCAAAGTCCATACTTTGTTTTCATACATGGATCCCATCTCGGATTTCATGGCCTCTAACCATTTGTCGGAATCCGGGCCCACCATCGCTTCTCCATAGCTCGTAGGTTCACCGTTGTCTAACAACATGACCTCCAAGACAGGGTTACCATACCACTCAGGTGCAGTGCGTACCCTTGTCGACCTACGAGGTTCGGTAGTAACTTGATCAGAAGCTCCTTGATCATCATCATTGGCTTCCTCTTCAACCTCTGCAGGCTCCACAAAAACATCTTTCTGCGCTGCGCTACTCTCTGGTTGAAGCAGAGGTTCAATAACCTCATCAAGTTCTACCTTCCTCCCACTCATTTCTTTCGAGAGAAACTCTTTCTCGAGAAAGGACCCGTTCTTAGCGACAAACACTTTGCCCTCGGATCTGAGATAGAAGGTGTACCCAACTGTTTCTTTTGGGTATCCTATGAAGACACATTTGTCCGCTTTGGGTTCGAGCTTTTCTGGCTGAAGCCTTTTCACATAAGCATCGCAACCCCAAACCTTGAGAAAAGACAACTTAGGTTTCTTACCAAACCACAGTTCATACGGTGTTGTCTCAACGGACTTAGATGGAGCCCTATTTAAAGTGAATGCAGTTGTCTCTAACGCATATCCCCAAAACGATAGTGGCAAATCGGCAAGAGACATCATAGAACGTACCATATCTAATAGGGTTCGATTACGACGTTCGGACACACCATTACGCTGTGGTGTTCCAGGTGGCGTCAACTGTGAAACAATTCCACATTTCCTTAAGTGATCACCAAACTCATAACTCAGATATTCTCCCCCTCGATCAGATCGTAGGAACTTGATCTTCTTGTTACGATGATTTTCAACTTCACTCTGAAATTGTTTGAACTTTTCAAAAGTTTCAGACTTATGCTTCATCAAGTAAATATACCCATATCTACTTAAGTCGTCAGTGAAGGTGAGAAAATAACGATATCCACCGCGCGCCGTTACACTCATCGGACCGCACACATCAGTATGTATGATTTCCAATAAGTCACTTGCCCGTTCCATTGTCCCTGAAAACGGGGTCCTTGTCATCTTGCCCATGAGGCACGGCTCGCACGTGTCAAGTGATTCAAAATCAAGAGACTCCAAAAGTCCATCAGCATGGAGCTTCCTCATGCGTTTCACGCCGATATGACCCAGACGGCAGTGCCACAAGAAAGTGGTATTATCATTATTAACTCTACATCTTTTGGCATCAATGTTATGAACATGTGTATCATCACTATCGAGATTCAATAAGAATAAACCCCTAACTTCGGGTGCATGACCATAAAAGATATTACTCATATAAATAGAACAACCATTATTCTCTGATTTAAATGAGTAACCGTCTCGCAATAAACAAGATCCAGATATAATGTTCATGCTTAACGCAGGCACTAAATAACAATTATTCAGGTTCATAACTAATCCCGATGGTAATCGAAGAGCGTGCCGACGGTGATCACATCAACCTTGGAACCATTTCCCACGCGCATCGTCACTTCGTCCTTCGCCAGCCTCCGTTTATTCCGCAGTTCCTGTTTAGAGTTGCAAATGTGAGCAACCGAACCGGTATCAAATACCCAGGCACTACAACGAGAGTTGGTAAGGTACACATCAATAACATGTATATCACATATACCTTTGTTGTTGTTGGCCCCCTTCTTGTCCGCCAGATACTTGGGGCAGTTCCGCTTCCAGTGGCCGTTCCCCTTGCAATAGAAACACTCAGTCTCTGGCTTGGGCCCAGCCTTGGGTTTCTTCACTGGATTAGCAACTGCTTTGCCACCCTTCTTAGAGTTACCCTTCTTGCCCTTGCCATTCTTCTTGAAACTGGTGGTTTTATTGACCATCAACACTTGATACTCCTTCTGGATGTCTGCCTCAGCGACTTTCAGCATTGAAAACAGCTCGGCGATGGTTTTATTCATCCCTTGCATGTTGTACTGCTGCACGAAGCTCTTGTAGCTTGGCGGGAGTGACTGGAGAATTCTGTCAATGATAGCCTCATCCGGGAACACAAGTCCCAGATCAGCTATGCGGGTATAGTACCCAGACATCTTCAGTAAGTGTTCACTGACAGACGAATTCTCCTCCATCTTGCAAGCAAAGAATTTATCGGTGGTCTCATACCTCTCGATCTTAGCATTCTTTTCAAAGATGAACTTCAACTCCTGGTACATCTCATATGCACCATGATGTTCAAAACGCCTTTGAAGTCCTCCTTCCAAGCCGTACAACATGGCACACTGCACTATCGAATAGTCATCCGAACGCGACTGCCAGGCGTTCAAAACGTCTGCAGTGGCTGTAGGAGCGGGGGGTTCACCTAGCGGTGCATTTAGGACATAAACCTTTTGGGCAGCTGTGAGGATGATCCTCAGATTGCGGAGCCAGTCCACAAAGTTGCTCCCATCATCTTTCAGTTTAGCTTTCTCTAGGAACGCATTAAAATTCAGGGGAGCTACTGCGCGAGCCATCTACAACAAAAGATTTGCAAAGACATTTTAGACTATTGTTCATGATAAGTGAGTTACTACCTAATCAAATTATTTATAACTCCCACTCAAATTGACATCCCTCTGGTCATTCGAGCGTGACATGATCCAAATTCACCAACCCAAGTCCGATCATCACGTGAGATGAGGTGGTGTCAATGGTGAACATCAACATGTTGATCATATCTACTATATGACTCATGCTCGACCTTTCGGTCCTCCATGTTCCGAGGCCATGTCTGTACATGCTAGGCTCGTCAAGTCTAACCCGAGTGTTCTGCATGTGCAAAACTGGCTTGCACCCGTTGTATGCGAACGTAGAGTCTATCACACCCGATCATCACATGGTGCTTCGAAACGACGAACCTTCGCAACGGCGCACACTCGGGGGGAACACAATTTTATCTTGAAATTTTAGTGAAGGATCATCTTATAATGCTACAGTCGTCCTAAGCAAAATAAGATGCATAAAAGGATTAACATCACATGCAAATCATAAGTGACATGATATGGCCATCAACTCGTGCTTTTGATCTCCATCTCCAAAGCACCGGCATGATCTCCATCGTCACCGGCGCCACACCATGATCCCCATCATCATGATCTCCATCATCGTGTCGCCATCGGGGTTGTCGGCGCCCACCATGCTCTTACTACTATTGCTACCGTTTAGCGATAAAGTAAAGCATTACAAAGCGCTTAATGATTGACACGCAGGTCATACAAAAATTAAAGACAACCCTATGGCTCCTGCCGGTTGCCGTATGCATCGACATGCAAGTCGATATTAACTATTACAACATGATCATCTCATACATCAAATATATCTCATCATGTCATTGGCCATATCATATCACATACATACCCTGCAAAAACAAGTTAGACGTCCTCTAATTTGTTGTTGCATGTTTTACGTGGCTGCTATGGGTATCTAGCAAGAACGCTTCTTACCTACGCAAAACCACAACGGTGATATTCAAGTTGCTATTTAACCTTCTACAAGGACCGCCTTGTTCTATTCCGATTCAACTAAGATAGGAGAGACAGACACCCGCCAGCCATCTTATGCAACAAGTCACATGTCTGTCGATGGAACCGGTCTCATGTACGTGGACATGTAAAGTTGGTCCGGGCCGCTTCATCCCATAATACCGCTGAATCAAGAAAGACTAAGGAGGGCAGCAATTTAAACATCAACGCCACAAACCCTTTTGTGTTCTACTCGAGAAAGCATCTACGCAAGATCCTAGCTCTGATACCACTGTTGGGGAACGTTGCATGGAAAACAAAAAATTTTCTCTATGTTCACCAAGATCAATCTAGTAGATGCAACTACGAGGGGAGAGTAGGATCCACATACCCTTGTAGATCGCTAAGCGGAAGCGTTAAGAACGCGGTTGATGGAGTCGTACTCGCCGTGATTCAGATCGCTGAAGATCCAAGCACCGAAGCAACGTGATGAGGACATGACTACCTTGGATACGACCAAAAATATTGCATACATGTATATTTGTGAGGTGATTTCTAATGCAAACTATGCAACAATTTATTTATGTTATCCAGAACAAAAATACTTCACAGACTTTTGTGCCATGTCTAATTCCAGGTGCATGGGACATTTGTACAATTCACATATGAAGATAAGGGAAAAAGAGAAGTTTAGGGGCTGTTCAAAAAGTTCTCTCACGTCACTTTTGGGCCAAGAGAAGATAGAGTCCAAGTCTCTCACGTTCTGCATCCAGATTCGGACTGCACAGACATACCTGACTCAAAACGGCAAGAACTCCTTCATACGGACTCCGAATTGGGTGATTCTTTTTTTGTTGGAAACTAGATTTCATACACTTTCCAACCCAATTGGAATCACCTTCAAATTCGTCCGGAGCATTGAGATCTCGACGAAACAATCTGACGCTGCAGCAGAATCCGAGTCAAACTACAAGTCCAAAGGTGTTACATCACCTCCACTTGGGCCCATGAGCCTTGTACGACCTAGGGTTAGTTTTAGGATACCTTGGGACGTCCTTCCACCTCCTTGGCCGCCACCCCTTGCTCCTATATAAGTAGATCCATCTAGTAGCTTTTTCTTAGGGTTTTGTTTAGATTAAAAGTTCGCCATAGCTGCAATTTCGCGTACTTCGTTTGTGTTCAACGACCAGACAAAGGCGTCACAGAACCCCACCTTGATCAATAAAGCTTTCCTCTTATATTCGCAATATCCAGATTGCAATCTTAGTTTCTTGCTTGTTCTTCGTTTGCCTGCAGGAAACAGACCTTCGTGGTCAGGTTGATCGTGCTCCAGGGTGGTCGATAACCTCTCGGAGTTGGTTTAGCGATTGCTAAGGCGCGACGTCCACGCACGTTCGTAGTCGGATCGTCAAAGTCGACTTCATCCAAACGATAGCCACTATCTCATCGAAAGACGGGACACCTTTGCCTCTATCACAGGCATTGGCGCGGACTAACTTTTCTGCAGGACGACCTTCATCATGGACACCGCGTGCATCCTCTACTTCCTCACATTCGACTGCACCGACACCTCCATCAGCTGTTACCTCCAGCCATGATACAAGGAAGCAGGCACAACCACCATTATCTGCCAAGAGCACACCTATTGGGCCTGCACAGAGTTCTTCTTCTTCCATGGCATCAACAGGGCACACCAGTGATATTATTTGTCGTCGTTGTAAGGGAAGAGGACATTTTGCGAGAGATTGCAAATCTCAGCGTGTGATGATTGCTACTGAGGATGGTGGATATGAATCCGCTAGTGACTATGATGAGGATACTTTGGCTCTTATTACACGTGAAGAACACGGCGGAGACGATTCTGATCATGAGACGCAATACATGGCTCCTGAAGATGCTGACAGGTATGAATGTTTAGTTGCTCAACGTGTTTTGAGTGTGCAGGTTACACAAGCTGAGCAAAATCAGAGGCATAATTTGTTCCATACAAAGGGAGTTGTGAAGGAACGTTCTGTTCGCGTGATCATAGATGGAGGGAGTTGCAACAACTTGGCTAGCATGGAGATGGTGGAGAAGCTATCTCTCACCACAAGACCACATCCACATCCTTACTACATCCAATGGTTCAACAACAGCGGCAAGGTTAAGGTAACACGTACTGTTCGTGTGCATTTTAGTATCTCTACATATGCTGATTATGTTGATTGTGATGTGGTACCTATGCAAGCATGTTCCTTATTACTTGGTAGACCATGGCAATTTGATAAAAAATTCTGTACACCATGGTAGAAACAATCAGTATACTCTTGTTCATAAGGATAAAAATATTACTTTGCTTCCTATGACTCCTGATTCCATTTTGAAAGATGATATTAATAGAGCTAATAAAGCAAAACAGGAGAAAAATAAGAGTGAAAATCAGATTGTGGCAAAAGAATTTGAGCAACAAATGAAGCCTACTAATAAACCATCTACTGTTGCTTCTGAAACTAAATTGAAAAGTGCATGTTTATTTGCCACCAAATCTGATATTGATGAGCTAGATTTTAGCAAATCTGTTTGCTATGCTGTTGTATGCAAAGAGGCATTATTTTCATTCGAAGACGTGCCTTCCTCTTTGCCTCCTGCTGTCACTAACATTTTGCAGGAGTTCGCCGACGTCTTTCCACAAGACGTGCCACCGGGATTACCACCTATTCGAGGGATTGAGCATCAGATTGACTTAATTCCCGGTGCATCGCTACCCAACCGCGCACCATACCGTACCAATCCAGAAGAGACGAAGGAGATTATGCGTCAAGTACAGGAGCTACTCGACAAAGGTTATATACGCGAATCCCTTAGTCCTTGTGCTGTTCCTATTATTCTAGTGCCGAAAAAGGATGGTACATCACGTATGTGTGTTGATTGTAGAGCCATTAATAATATTACTATTCGTTATCGTCATCCTATTCCTAGGCTAGATGATATGCTTGATGAATTGAGTGGCTCTACAATATTCTCCAAAGTTGATTTGCGTAGTGGATACCATCAAATTCGTATGAAATTGGGAGATGAATGGAAAACAGCATTTAAAACTAAGTTTGGATTATATGAGTGGTTAGTCATGCCTTTTGGGTTAACTAATGCACCTAGTACTTTGATACGGTGTATCCTAGGGCCATCCCCATGGACCCTCCTTCACCCCCTCAAGTGCCTCAAGGACCGATGACACGTGCTCGTACTAGAGCTTTCGAGACCGAGGTGACGTCACTCCAAGCCCTACTTCCTTATGAATCTTGCGAGACATGGTTGCTACCTCAAGCGAGCGTGCTTTGTGTGCTCAGGTGCGAAGGAGACCACTTCGGAGAAGAGCTTGAAGATGGACAAGTCCCCAAGGTCGTAGACGAGCCAATGCATCGAGAAGAGCAGAAGAGAGCTCCAGGCCCCGGACATCCGGCCCCCTGGCCCGGACATCCGGCCCCTGGGCGTTCAACTACAGAAGGCCGCTTGCAGCAGAAGCTACAGGGCCCGGACATCCGGCCAGGGCCCGGACATCCGGCCAAGCACGGCCCGGACATCCGGCCCCGGGCCCGGAAATCCGGCGCCTCTGTCCAGAGAGCGCCCGAGGCTCGACTGCCCCAGCCCGGACATCCGGGCCCCCGCCCCGGACATCCGGCGACCCGTGAAGCCCCGGACATCCGGCCCGCCGCCCGGACGTCCGGCCCCTGAAATGCCTGCGCGCATTCCCTGGGCCGAGGCCCATGTACCCATTCGCCCCGTAGACTATATATACTCCTCTCCTCACTCCGTTTAGGGTTAGCTGTGGTTTAGCTCATTTGACACTTGTGTGGATTTCTCCCACGAGACCGGTGCGCCTCTACGGAGAAGATCCACCTCTGGATTCAAGACCTCTAACGGGAAGATCCCACGGGATTCCAAGACCTCCTCCGGGAGAAGACTATCTGTATCACCGTTGTTGACTTTGGATCATGGATCTCAACCTTGTATCGCGAATCTAGCATTTGTGTGATTGCTTTCGTGTTGATTGAGTGTTTTCCTCTTGTGTTTCCCCCATCTTTCCCTTGTGATTCCCCGTGTTCATCGTGTGCCAACCTCCAAACGTGAAAGATCCGCTGATTAGGGTTCCACCCTGTATCAAAACTCCTCATGTGTGTGACCGTTTTGGGCTGCGGCCAACTCTCAATAGCTTCAATCTTGGCTTTATCAACCTCAATTCCCTGTGGAGTAACAACATAGCCAAGAAAAGAGACTCGGTCGGTGCAAAAGGTGCACTTTTGATACGGTGTATCCTATGGACATCACCATGTCAAGAGTCTGCTTGGGAAGTGACACGTGCGACCTCCACTTCTCATACATAAAGGTGAATCATCTCCTTTACACGTGTTCACTTGACCCCTTCGAGGATGGTATACAACTTGACACTCCACTCGTGTGCATGCATAGGTATTGTCGGAGCTTCACGGACGACGACGAGGAGTGCAAGCGCCGAGGAACACCTACACCATCCGCGAGGGAAGCTTGGAAGAGAAGACGGAAGAAGACGGAGCGGCTGAAGTTACAGCCGCCGGACATCCGGCGCCAGCCCGGACATCCGGCGCCAGCCCGGACATCCGGCGACCAGCCCGGACATCCGACGCTTCAGCAGAGGCCGGACATCCGGCATCACCCCGGAAATCCGGCAAGGGCAACAGAAGCACCCGAAGAACGGCCATCGCCAGGCCGGACATCCGGCCCGTGCCCGGACATCCGGCCTCCCATGAACGGCCGGACATCCGGCCCCCAGCCCGGACATCCGGCGCCTGCCTGCGCGCAGAGTCGGGCCAGAGGCCCATGTATCCTCTCCCACTTACCCCTTCGTATACTAGACTATATATACTCCTCCACCTCCACCATTTTAGGGTTAGCAATGGTTTAGCTCATATGAGAGATAGAGCCTTGCTCATCCATCCCGGATCTACTCCACGAGAGAGACCGCGGCCCCTCTACGGAGAAGATCCACCTTGGATTCAAGACCCCTAGCGGGAAGATCCTTCACGGATTCAAGACCTCCTCTTGGAGATGAACTTTACCTTGTATCTTTCCCTTTGTTGTTCATGTACCGTGTGATCTTGTGTGTTTGATTGTCTAGTGGATGTGTGATTGGACTTGTTCTTGTGTGTTTCCTCTCGTGTTTTCCCCCGTTTCCCTTTGTGTTCTTCGTGTTCATCGTGGGATCCCCTCCATTTCGTGAAAGATCCGCTGATTAGGGTTCCACCCTGTATCAATGCCTCTAATCATTGGCTTTACCTGATAGAACTCGTAATGGGCTCCAGCTATCTTGAGGGAAACTTCGGAGGGAACCAGCTACTAGATGGTTCGATTAGTCTTTCGCCCCTATACCCAAGTCAGACGAACGATTTGCACGTCAGTATCGCTTCGAGCCTCCACCAGAGTTTCCTCTGGCTTCGCCCCGCTCAGGCATAGTTCACCATCTTTCGGGTCCCGACAGGCGTGCTCCAACTCGAACCCTTCACAGAAGATCAGGGTCGGCCAGCGGTGCGGCCCGTGAGGGCCTCCCGCTCGTCAGCTTCCTTACGCATCCCAGGTTTCAGAACCCGTCGACTCGCACGCATGTCAGACTCCTTGGTCCGTGTTTCAAGACGGGTCGGATGGGGAGCCCGCAGGCCGTTGCAGCGCAGTGCCCCGAGGGACACGCCTTTCGGCGCGCGGGTACCGGCCGTGCCGACGACGGCCACCGGGGGCACCTAGGGCCCCCGGGCTTTGGCCGCCGGCGCGGCCGTCAACAGTCCACACCCCGAGCCGAGCGGCGGACCAGCAAGAGCCGTTCCGCATACGGCCGGGGCGCATCGCCGGCCCCCATCCGCTTCCCTCCCGGCAATTTCAAGCACTCTTTGACTCTCTTTTCAAAGTCCTTTTCATCTTTCCCTCGCGGTACTTGTTCGCTATCGGTCTCTCGCCTGTATTTAGCCTTGGACGGAGTCTACCGCCCGATTTGGGCTGCATTCCCAAACAACCCGACTCGTTGACGGCGCCTCGTGGGGCGACAGGGTCCGGGCCGGACGGGGCTCTCACCCTCCCAGGCGCCCCTTTCCAGGGGACTTGGGCCCGGTCCGTCGCTGAGGACGCCTCTCCAGACTACAATTCGAACGGCACAGCCGCCCGATTCTCAAGCTGGGCTGCTCCCGGTTCGCTCGCCGTTACTAGGGGAATCCTTGTAAGTTTCTTCTCCTCCGCTTATTTGTTGAATAAATAGGCAATTTTCCGAGTAGATTAATCCAGGAAATAATTACTAACATGGCATTGACTGGGTACATGACATACTGATCACGGAGTATACTAGCAAGTATTACGCATATAGCAGAAACATCTACACGTATAACCAGTACTGCTAGTGCAAACATAAACAAGAGAGAGACATACCCTCCGATCGGCCAGTTGGCCGTAGCAGCAGCAGCGGTGGCGGCGGCAGCATCCTCTGCCGCCTTCTTGTCGGATTCGGCCTTCTCGCGGGCGAGACGGTCAGCTTCGCTTGGTGAAGCCATGGCGATGAAGAGGACGACGCGGACGTAGACGAAGCAGACGGACGGAGGCGAGCAGTCGCGTGATCGCTCCCCAAAAACCTAATCGCCCCTCTTCCCCGTACAGGAACCGGAGAGGCGGGGTTTCGGAGGCCTGCTCTCCCGTCGACCGTGTACGCGGCGAACGGGATGGAGTCGCCGGCGGCAGCAGCAGCAAAGGAACGAAGGCGCGTGAGGCAGATGTGATCTGATTCTCGTGACGGCTAGGGTTGCGTTAACGCTGCTTATATAGGCGGCTGGGCGGAGAGACGTGGGCCGAACCCACGTCCGAGTCGGTAACAGCCCCACGATCCGACGTCTCGGATCGTGCCGTGTCCGTTACGTATTCTCCGTTCCTGACCGACAAAAATAAGCGCGTAGGTATGAGCTCGGCTCGGCTCATTCCCGCAACCCGCGGCGCGTCGTGACGAGGCGTGGCGTGGCGTGGCGTGGCGTGGCGAGGCGGAGTGCGCGAGGGCTCCTTCTCTTCTCACTCTCCAATAGCATGTAGAAGAGAGACCCTTATAAAGGAGTCCAACTCCTTCTCCACTAGCAAGGTGGGACTAAACTTCCCACCTTGTCATGCCACCACCTACATGGGCCCTTGGAGATTTTTCTGAAATTCTCTTATGGGCCTAAAGCCCATTACTAATTTCAGCAATCCCCCACCAGATCTCAAGGGCACATCGTGTTCCCTCGTTCCATTCACTGTTTTAATATACCAGCATTTCAGTGAAGACCTGTTAAGGTTGAGCTTCACCTAGAACAAGTAGCTACACTCCTTTACAACTGAACAATGGACTATGCCTTGAATTGTCAGTTTGGCGTAAAGAAGCTTCACCACAAGTCTTACTAGTACTAGGCTACCGAAGGCCGACCCCTCGGTGGAGCATATAAGTCACACTCCTGGCCTATTCATGAGTTTACTAGAGATCACCCCAATCTCATAGACTGTGACCAGCAGTCGGGCTCATATAGGTGTGTTCCTCCAAAGATCGCTCTGTAGGATAGCATCTTGCTTATACATATAAGCCTTGGAACACATTAAGACAGTAGTCATCCTCCCATACAGTATTGAGAGTATTGCATCTCCAGCGGAGTGGGTTAGTATAGTTACTCTCCTCAGTTCACCACTGGCTTGTTTTCCCAGGTCCTACTTCACGGGATCTCCGATCACATAGGTTGGGTTACCACCATGGCAACTCATGTGGGTCTCATGCCCATCTCCCTCGATGCATTATCTATCACAACACGTGATAGCCCTTTTGTAAAGGGATCTGCCAGATTCTTAGCCGTATGGACATATTCCAACGCTATCACTCCGGAGTTTCTCAATTTTCTGACAGCTTTTAATCTCATTCTTATGTGTTTGTTGGACTTCATGTTGTCCTTTGAACTCTTCACCTTGGTGATGACGGTCTGATTGTCACAGTTCATAAGGATAGCCGGAACCGGTTTATCAACCAATGGCAAGTCCATCAAGAGATCTCAAAGCCATCCCGCTTCGACACCAGATGTGTCTAATGCTGTTAATTCTGCTTCCATTGTCGATCTCGTTAAGATCGTTTGCTTGCAAGACTTCCAGGAAACAGCGCCACCTCCAAGAGTAAACATATACCCAGTTGTGGCCTTCATCTCATCAGCATCAGAGATCCAATTCGCATCACTATACCCTTCAAGTACCGACGGGTATCCGGTATAGTGAAGTCCATAGTTCATAGTACCCTTCAGATAACGCATAACTCTTTCAATAGCATGCCAATGTACATCACCCGGTTTTGACACAAACCGACTCAGTTTGCTCACAGCAAAAGCGATGTCAGGCCTCGTAGCGCTAGCTAGGTACATCAGTGAGCCAATGATTTGAGAGTATCTCAATTGATCTATAGCCGTGCCTTTGGATTTTCGAATCAACACGCTAGGATCATATGGTGTTTGAAATGGTGTGCAGTCCGAGTATCCAAAACGACTCAACACCTTCTCAACATAATGGGATTGCAAAAGTGTAATCCCACCCTCATTATCTCTCAGTAGCTTGATGTTCAAGATAACATCAGCCACACCAAGGTCTTTCATCTCAAAGTTCTGAGATAGAAACGACTTGACCTCCTCAATTACTTTGAGGTTGGTTCCGAATATCAGTATATCATCAACATACAAGCACAGTATAACTCCTTCGCCCCCACCATGGCGATAGTATACACATTTGTCAGCTTCATTAACAACGAAGCCAACAGATGTCAGTGTTGTATTAAACTTATCATGCCATTGCTTAGGTGCTTGCTTCAGGCCATATAAAGATTTTATCAACCTACACACTTTTCCTTCCTGACCGTCTATCACAAAGCCATCTGGCTGTTGCATGTAGATTTCCTCGTTTAGCTCTCCATTTAGGAAAGCTGTCTTAACATCCATCTGGTGGACGAGAAGACCATGCGAGGCCGCCAACGAGAGTAATACTCGAATGGTGGTCAGTCTGGCCACAGGTGAATAAGTATCAAAGAAATCTTCCTCTTCCTTTTGGTCATAGCCCTTGGCCACAAGCCTAGCTTTGTACTTTTCAATCGTACCATCGGGCCTAAGCTTCTTCTTGAACACCCACTTACATCCCAATGGTTTGCAACCATAGGGACGCTCAGTAATCTCCCATGTCCCGTTAGCCATGATGGAATCCATCTCGCTACGGACCGCTTCCTTCCAGTAGTCAGATTCTGGAGAGGCATACGCTTCTGAAATAGAAGTGGGAGCATCATCCACGAGGTACACGAAGAAATCATCACCAAAGGTCTTTGCAGTCCTTTGTCTCTTTCCCCTACCAAGGGTTTCCTCGTCATCCTCCTCAGGATTTTCATTATGTGTTCGTTCATAGTATTCCATAGGAATGGCAGGCTCAGGAGTCTCCTCAGATTCCTGTCTAGAAGTGCTTTGCTTATCTCTCATAGGAAATATATCCTCGAAGAATGTAGCATCCTTAGACTCCATAATTGTACCAACCTTTTGGTCAAGTACCTCAGATTTCACTACTAGAAATCTATAGCCAACGCTATTCTTAGCGTAGCCCAAATTAACGCAGTCCACAGTCTTTGGTCCAAGCTTGCGCTTTTTGGGGATCGGCACATTGACTTTCGCCAAACAGCCCCAAGTACGCAAGTACGAGAGTGTTGTCCTTCTCTTCGCCCATTTCTCATAGGGAGTGATCTCATTGTCCTTTGTCGGAACTTTATTCAGGACATGACATGCTGTCAATATAGCCTCCCCCCACCATGCCTTGGATAAACCCGACGTATCTAACATGGCGTTAACCAAATCAGTTAGAGTACGGTTTTTCCGCTCGGCAACCCCGTTTGACTGGGGTGAATAGGGAGGCGTCCTCTCATGAATAATGCCGTGTTCCGCACAAAAGGAGTCAAACTCACTCGAGAAGTACTCTCCACCACGATCTGACCGAACTCGTTTAATTTGTTTTTCAAGTTGTTTCTCAACTTCTGCCTTATAGATTTTAAAGTAGTGTAGAGCCTCATCTTTAGTGTTTAATAGATAAACATAGCAATATCTAGTGGAATCATCTATCAATGTCATGAAGTATTTCTTTCCACCTTTAGTCAACAGACCATTCATCTCACAAAGATCAGAATGTATGAGTTCTAATGGTGCCAAGTGTCTCTCCTCCGCGGCCTTGTGAGGCTTGCGAGGTTGCTTAGCTTGCACACATGAAAGGCACTTAGAACCTTTGGCTAAAGTGAAACTCGGGATTAAATCCAACTTGGCTAGCCGCGTCATAACACCGAAACTAATGTGACAAAGACGTGAATGCCAAACTTCTGATTCATTAACATTCGAATGAATATGGTTCATGACTTTATTACAAAAATCTGCAAGGGAAAGGCGGAACATTCCTCCGCTCTCATAACCTTTTCCAACAAAGAGTCCATATTTCGTAACAACTAATTTATTAGACTCGAAAACCAACTTAAACCCTTCTCTACATAGAAGGGAGCCACTAACGAGGTTTTTCTTGATGGCGGGGACATGCTGCACGATCCTTCCCGAAGTAAACTTCAGATCGACCGTGTCAACACCATGAACAGAAGCACTCGCGCCATTCCCCATCAATACGGACCCGTGGCCTGTGACCCAGATGCACCATTGTCATTGTTGCCCACAATCATGTTGACAGACTTGGAGTCCTGTCCTGGCTTCTTGTACTTGTTTGGGCACTTGTTGGCCCAATGTTCAGTCGAACCACAAGTAAAGCAGCCCTCATCCTTCTTGTTCTTCTTGAAGGTCTTCTTACCCTTCTTCTTAAAGTCGGCATTGTGTTGGACACCGTTCTTTCCCTTGGGCTTGTGGGAGTTGGAGTTCCTCTGGTTCACCATGTTGGCGACAGAAGTCCCCTCAACTGTTTTTCCGTTCGAGTCCTTTGCCCTTGAGTTCTGCTCAACACTCAGATGGCCAATGACATCCTCCACTGAGAATTCACGCCTCTGATGTTTCAGAGTAGTAGCAAAGTTCCTCCAGGAACCAGGGAGCTTAGCAATTATACAACCCGCGACAAACTTGCCCGGTAAATTGCACTTCAGAACCTCAAGTTCTTTAGCAATGCATATTATCTCATGAGCCTGTTCCAATACAGAACGGTTCTCAACCATTTTGTAATCATGGAACTGCTCCATAACATACATCTCGCTCCCAGCGTCAGTGGCCCCGAATTTAGATTCAAGGGCCTCCCACAAGTCCTTGGCAACATGCATATGTAAATATGCATCAACCAGCTTATCTCCGATCACGCTAATGACTGCTCCAAGGAATAGGACAGTGGCCTCCTTAAACATCTTCTCCTGTTCAGGAGTGATAGTTTCCGTAGGAGTGACACTTGCTACCCAGAACACGTTCATAGCAGTGAGCCATAAGGTGGTTCTCGTTTGCCAACGCTTGAAATAAGTACCGGTAAATTTATCCGGTTTCAGTGCAGCAGCAAAACCATTACTCGAAAAATTCCTACACACATTAGGTTTTTGGATTGTTGAATAAATAGGCAATTTTCCGAGTAGATTAATCCAGGAAATAATTACTAACATGGCATTGACTGGGTACATGACATACTGATCACGGAGTATACTAGCAAGTACTACGCATATAGCAGAAACATCTACACGTATAACCAGTACTGCTAGTGCAAACATAAACAAGAGAGAGACATACCCTCCGATCGGCCAGTTGGCCGTAGCAGCAGCGGTGGCGGCGGCAGCATCCTCTGCCGCCTTCTTGTCGGCTTCGGCCTTCTCGCGGACGAGACGGTCAGCTTCGCTTGATGGAGACATGGCGATGAAGAGGGCGACGCGGACGTAGACGAAGCAGACGGACGGAGGCGAGCAGTCGCGTGATCGCTCCCCAAAAACCTAATCGCCCCTCTTCCCCGTACAGGAACCGGAGAGACGGGATTTCGGAGGCCTGCTCTCCCGTCGACCGTGTACGCGGCGAACGGGATGGAGTCGCCGGCGGCAGCAGCAGCAAAGGAACGAAGGCGCGTGAGGCAGATGTGATCTGATTCTCGTGACGGCTAGGGTTGCGTTAACGCGGCTTATATAGGCGGCTGGGCGGAGAGACGTGGGCCGAACCCACGTCCGAGTCGGTAACAGCCCCACGATCCGACGTCTCGGATCGTGTCGTGTCCGTTACGTATTCTCCGTTCCTGACCGACAAAAATAAGCGCGTAGGTATGAGCTCGGCTCGGCTCATTCCCGCAACCCGCGGCGCGTCGTGACGAGGCGTGGCGTGGCGAGGCGGGCGGCGGAGGAGGAGTGCGCGAGGGCTCCTTCTCTTCTCACTCTCCAATAGCATGTAGAAGAGAGACCCTTATAAAGGAGTCCAACTCCTTCTCCACTAGCATGGTGGGACTAAACTTCCCACCTTGTCATCCCACCACCTACATGGGCCCTTGGAGATTTTTTTGAAATTCTCTTATGGGCCTAAAGCCCATTACTAATTTCAGCAATCCCCCACCAGATCTCAAGGGCACATCATGTTCCCTCGTTCCATTCACTGTTTTAATATACCAGCATTTCAGTGAAGACCTGTTAAGGTTGAGCTTCACCTAGAACAAGCAGCTACACTCCTTTACAACTGAACAATGGACTATGCCTTGAATTGTCAGTTTGGCGTAAAGAAGCTTCACCACAAGTCTTACTAGTACTAGGCTACCGAAGGCCGACCCCTCGGGTGGAGCATATAAGTCACACTCCTGGCCTATTCATGAGTTTACTAGAGATCACCCCAATCTCATAGACTGTGACCAGCAGTCGGGCTCATATAGGTGTGTTCCTCCAAAGATCGCTCTGTAGGATAGCATCTTGCTTATACATATAAGCCTTGGAACACATTAAGACAGTAGTCATCCTCCCATACAGTATTGAGAGTATTGCATCTCCAGCGGAGTGGGTTAGTATAGTTACTCTCCTCAGTTCACCACTGGCTTGTTTTCCCAGGTCCTACTTCACGGGATCTCCGATCACATAGGTTGGGTTACCACCATGGCAACTCATGTGGGTCTCATGCCCATCTCCCTCGATGCACTATCTATCACAACACGTGATAGCCCTTTAGTAAAGGGATCTGCCAGATTCTTAGCCGTTTGGACATATTCCAACGCTATCACTCCGGAGTTTCTCAATTTTCTGACAGCTTTTAATCTCATTCTTATGTGTTTGTTGGACTTCATGTTGTCCTTTGAACTCTTCACCTTGGTGATGACGGTCTGATTGTCACAGTTCATAAGGATAGCCGGAACCGGTTTATCAACCAATGGCAAGTCCATCAAGAGATCTCGAAGCCATCCTGCTTCGACACCAGATGTGTCTAATGCTGTTAATTCTGCTTCCATTGTCGATCTCGTTAAGATCGTTTGCTTGCAAGACTTCCAGGAAATAGCGCCACCTCCAAGAGTAAACATATACCCAGTTGTGGCCTTCATCTCATCAGCATCAGAGATCCAATTCGCATCACTATACCCTTCAAGTACCGACGGGTATCCGGTATAGTGAAGTCCATAGTTCATAGTACCCTTCAGATAACGCATAACTCTTTCAACAGCATACCAATGTACATCACCCGGTTTTGACACAAACCGACTCAGTTTGCTCACAGCAAAAGCGATGTCAGGCCTCGTGGCGCTAGCTAGGTACATCAGTGAACCAATGATTTGAGAGTATCTCAATTGATCTATAGCCGTGCCTTTGGATTTTCGAATCAACACGCTAGGATCATATGGTGTTTGAGATGGTGTGCAGTCCGAGTATCCAAAACGACTCAACACCTTCTCAACATAATGGGATTGCAAAAGTGTAATTCCACCCTCATTATCTCTCAAGAGCTTGATGTTCAAGATAACATCAGCCACACCAAGGTCTTTCATCTCAAAGTTCTGAGACAGAAGCGACTTGACCTCCTCAATTACTTTGAGGTTGGTTCCGAATATCAGTATGTCATCAACATACAAGCACAGTATAACTCCTTCGCCCCCACCATGGCGATAGTATACACATTTGTCAGCTTCATTAACAACGAAGCCAACAGATGTCAATGTTGTATTAAACTTATCATGCCATTGCTTAGGTGCTTGTTTCAGGCCATATAAAGATTTTATCAACCTACACACTTTTCCTTCCTGACCGTCTATCACAAAGCCATCTGGCTGTTGCATGTAGATTTCCTCGTTTAGCTCTCCATTTAGGAAAGCTGTCTTAACATCCATCTGGTGGACGAGAAGACCATGCGAGGCCGCCAACGAGAGTAATACTCGAATGGTGGTCAGTCTGGCCACAGGTGAATAAGTATCAAAGAAATCTTCCTCTTCCTTTTGGTCATAGCCCTTGGCCACAAGCCTAGCCTTGTACTTTTCAATCGTACCATCGGGCCTAAGCTTCTTCTTGAACACCCACTTACATCCCAATGGTTTGCAACCATAGGGACGCTCAGTAATCTCCCATGTCCCGTTAGCCATGATGGAATCCATCTCGCTACGGACCGCTTCCTTCCAGTAGTCAGATTCTGGAGAGGCATACGCTTCTGAAATAGAAGTGGGAGCATCATCCACGAGGTACACGAAGAGAGTATACTGGAATTTTTTTTCCCAGCTACTGGAATTTTTTAGTTTCCTGAATACTCTTCCTTTTCTGTGGAACTACAGGTAGGTCAAGAAACACAGCCGGAGCTTGGCCAAACTACTCTCCCTCTGTAAATTAATATAAAAACGTTTAAATCATTGTACCTACCTAGTCTATCAGTATCCCACTGCCAAATGCCCGGAGCATTGATCCCGCGTGATCAGTCGCCAAGCACACTGTAGTTACCACATAAACAACAGTTTAGGACACGTCTACGAGATAATGACTGGTGGTCTTAGCTTAGAAAGCCTATCTAGCACGCGTTGCGCGCGCAGTTGCTTCCTACACGTAGAATTGCAGATGCAGTGATGCAGACCACGCAGCGGTGCATATTTTAAGCGGCTCTTTAGGCACAAGATTCGCACCCAGGCGTGCCGACGTACTACTACCACGTCCGTTCCGTTAGCTAACCCCATTTGTTTATAGTAATCCAGTAGCATTATGCCGACGGCCGGTCAGTGTCCAAGGGATGCGAAGCCTATGTCATGCATCGTCGGCTGATCCGTCGATCCGTCGGGCATGCAGAGGTTTGGCCTGCTCCTGCGCCTTTTGGTCATCATCATCATCATCATTCCCGATCGAAAGGTAGGCCGTCGAAAAGATACACTATCATATCATATCTGTCAAATTAACAACTAAACAAAAGCGTGTGGTTCATTACGGCGACGATGTCGTCCGGAGGCTCCATAATTCATCGAGCGTACGCGCTGTCCGTTTCCACGCCACACCGGTCGAGCAAGTAATATATGTGGATCGTGTGGCCTTGTGATCACACGCCTTTTCATTTCATAGTGTATCTGGGCAGCAAAGCGAACTGGCCAAACTAAAGGGAACCCCGGCTGCCATGCATGCTCGTCTCTTTGATCCACACTTATATTACGGGTACTTTTCACCGGGGGTTTATTATATTTTTCGGTGCTGGACATGTATATGGTTTAGCGGCTTGATGATATAATCCTGGACCACACACGTTACCCGTGGTGCAGGAGCTTCCGTTCTTCGATCCATCTCATAATCTTTATTTGGTTGAGTCACGTTAGTAATATTTTTTTTTGCATGTAGTCACGTTAGTATTTGGATAGCTTAAGTTGCAAACGGATAGTGTATTATAATGCATTCTTATTTACTACTTCCTCCGTAAACTAATATAAGAGCGTTTAGAATACTAAAATAGTGATCTAAACGCTCTTATACTCCCTCTGTCCGGAAATACTTGTCATCAAAATGTATAAAAGGGGATGTATCTAGATGTATTTTAGTTCTAGATACATCCCTTTTTGTTCATTTTGATGACAAGTATTTTCGGACGGAGGAAGTATTAGAATACAGAGGGAGTATTTATTTATTTTTGCGGGAAGTACTATAATGCATTCAACAACTCAAAATGGAACGGTTAAGATGACAATTATATTTTGTTAAAAGAGAGTATATCGACCAGAGAGGGAGTGAATGGGAGATTGAAAAGTTCTTTTGAAAGTTTCGAACTGATCCCAATCACAACAACGATTATAATACTTCCACTGATGTGATTGGGATCAGTTCAAAACTTTCGGAAGAAGATTCAGTAGATAAGAACTCAATCAAGCATACTATTGAGGGACAAAAGCTTTGAGGTAAGATGCAATAATGGTTCGAGTAAAGTATACGATAGGCTTGATGATAATGACGGTAAAGCAATATGCCAACATGTATACTATCATGACAAAGAGCTAGAATTGAGCTGCGATGAATAACTGTGATAAGCAACTATGATGAGGTAAACGATAACAATACAGATGATGATGTGAATTAAGATAGCATAACAGAATGAATATGGTACAACACCGAGGGCATCGAACAATAGCTGACGGAAATGACAGATGAAATAAGAGCGAATGATATGCAACACAATATGAATGATCAGACAAACTATCGTCACATAGCACTAATGAAAATTGCTGAAGGAATTGCAGTAGAGTAGAATGAACCAGTGGTGCTTGATGGCGGCATGGAGATTTGGTATACCAGTTCACCCTTCTGCCAAAGGGCTACGTCTGGTTGGAGGGGCTGTGACTTAACACGGAAGATAAACTCTCTTCACCCTATTCTCCTTCAACGCGAAGCTGACCAGACTCCAGTTGATGTCACTCGTGGTAGATACTTGTCGGCTATCTCCAAACCTTCGGTCGATCAACGCGAACCACAATCACTCTTGGTTGCTGAAGATCTAGCTCGGTGAATACAACAACTCTTCAACACTCGAGTCGAAACCTATCCGTCTAGAGAGTGCGCAGCTCTCAAGAGTAATAGTGACGCTAAATCACTGTCTAAGTTTGGGCTCTTGATTTTTTTCCTCTCATGGATCTTAAACTCAAATCACTCGATGAGGGGATGCTCAGTCAATCTTCTCAGAAATCTGAAGCGGAGCGGCCAACGGACAACATTGGAGCGGGGTGGCTATTTATAGCCGTAGCCTTCCCTGATGGGAAAAGACCAAATTGGACACGAGGAGCGGCCAATGACTAAACGACACGAGTCCAATGGTCGGGAATTTGAGCACAACGATAACATTACTTGTGGAGCAAGTAACACCAACTCCTCAGTCCAAAAGATATCTCACGCAGCACGAAGAACAACGTCTGTCGCTGTCAGGTAATCATTCGGAGCATAAAGAGATTTCTCTCGCATCTTTCATAGGTTTTGGGCTAAGCATCACAACAGATCTAAGCTTCGAGAACCTATACCCCTCTTAATAGTACGGAGGTCCTATAACTCAATTGAACAGAGGAAGAAAGACGAAAAGAATACTACGTCTTCAATTTGTCTTCGACTTCCATTCGCTGCAGTCAATTTTTCGGACGACAATACCGAATCAAATGCTTCGCTTCATTAGCAAAATTTCGAGGGGTTAATTCCTTCACATCAATCTTCTCGTCATCATGACTTCAACAGATATAGCTCGTTCTTCTCTGCAACGCAGATATTCTTCGGTGAAGTTTCTCGAACTTGACACCGACGACAACATTCTCTTTGTTTCTGCATGGATCATTTCTCGCCGTGTGCACTAGCAAACAAATCAGTCCATGCCTGTTTCTGTCAACAATCTCCAAAACATAGGTGGACAGATATTGCATCAACAATCTCCCCTTTTTGGATGATTGTTGACAAAATAGATCACATCGAAGGAAAGATAATGAATGTAATGTAATGTGAAGGATAATAACAGACGAGAGATAATTACGAAGATAAAACATGCTCCCCTTGAAGGTATGCATCAGAGCATAAAATAAACCGGAGGGTGGTGAGGTAATTCTTCGTATGAGTGACATTGACCAATGATCTTATTTGTGGTCCCTTCCAATGCACTCGACAACGTCTGAGATAGTTCCTGTCATACAATCTTTGAAATGAATCAGATAGATATTGTAAGTACTTTGAAATGATTTATGACTAAGGATATGACGTGAAGGTTTTCTCATAACACAATTTGAATCCACACGAGATGTAATTTCCTGCAGGTTAGATGTCCGTGAATGATCAGAGCAAGATAGAATATGAGAATATTGCTCGGAGTGATGTGCTTCAGATGTGATTTTCCTACAACAAAGATGATATGAATATATGCGAGGAAAAACACTTTGTTAGCCATAAAGATAGCTTTCAAAGCTCAAGAAATTATAGACTGAGATAGACTATCTTTTCCTGCAAGGCTAGATAAAGAAGAAGAATAATCATAGCATATCCAACCACTTTCCATGCACAATAGATAAATATCGATGATAATCATTTGCAAGGGTACCTCCAAATAGATAGTTCGAAGCAAATAACATAGCGGGGGAGGGGGGGGTATTAACATTACATGGCGACCGAGTAATTCAAAGCCACAGTTGGTGCGATAAGTTCAACAAGCAAATAGTTCAAGGAAAACCAAACGTTTGAATGCGAAAAGCAAAAGGCGAATGCAAAACACCCTACAAATACCCCGTTCATCTACCACTCGATGTACTTCTCCCCTTTTTTTGTCAAAAAGGTAAAGAGAGAACATATGAGGCACTACTCGTCCGGAGTGTCCTCAGATTCGAAATTAAAGCCGCTCAACGAATCAGAATCCGTAGAGCGAGGTATGGTCGAGACTGAAGCAGGAGCAACGACATGGACTTTAGAAGAAATGTTGTGATGAGCATCTGGCTTGTAAATGAGTGTTCCAGCTGTGTCTTCAATTTCATCATCTGGTTCGACAAACAACATGTCAGTTGATACTGAACGCTGAGGGAGCACATGAGTTTGTCTTTGAATGCGAGGAACAACCAGTAAATCCTGGTAGTCATAATCCTTCTGGATGCCTTTGGCAGCCACCTTCTTTCGAGAATAATGCTGCCTTAGAAGAGCCCAGGAGCGCTTCTTAGCCTCCTTCTCATGCAGAAGGGTTTGGCGAGCATAGTTAAGAAGCAAATTCAACTCAGTCATCAGCTCCAGTTTTTATTCTTGATCTAGCTTGATGTGGCTTTCCAGAGCTCGCTGAGTGCGAATGCAGATTTCATACATAGATGGATTTTTATCACGAGGGATTTCAACCTTTGCTTTCTTAACCTTCGGAGCGGTCGTAGGTGTAGAAGAAGTACCAGCAGCATCAACGGGTGTCTTTCCTTTGCCAATATCCATCACCATACGGAGAGTATCACGTACTGGTGGCATGAAAAATTTTGGACCATAAGGGCAGAAGAATTTTACATTAATGAGCTGTTCAATAGCATGCATGATCAACGAAGCATATGGCTTCAATGATTGGGGGTTGTCAGCAGCAGAATCCAAATTTTGAATGAACATGTCTGGAACATCAAACCGAATTCCTTGAGAGATGGCCAGAAGAGCATTTCCCACGATGCCTTTGATAGAATTTGGTCTGTATGTTGGTGTGAGAGAATTGCATATCACATGAAGCATCACTTTGTTTTCATAGGCTAACTTCTTAGGATCTATTGTAATGCATTCATCTCCAACCAAGTTGGGGTCCATCAGCATGTGAAGTTGTTCTTCGGACACTTCCCAATAGTGCAGCCTGTGTTCACAATCTTTTTTAAACTCACATCGAGGAATATTAAGCAGAGCTAGAAATTGATCTGCTGAGCACTTGATCTTTTCCCTTCCGGTCATCCATTTGAGGATCCATGTTGAGCTATCTCCAAGTTCTCCTGAGATGTATAAAGTGGCATAGAATTGATGGATTACCTCTCGATTCCATCCATGATTTAAGCGAAATAAACCCTTTAGGAATGCATGTTCAAAATGATCGATGGCATGGTGGAAGCAGGGTATCTCTTCGAGTTCAACAAAGTTCAGAATATTGTGATGGAAAATCCGATTCTTTCTAAATAGAATCCGAGCATAGTACACAACATGTTCTTCAGTCCAAAATCTGGATGATAGAGAAGTTTTCTCTCCATCATATGGACTGGTTCCATAGAAAGCTAGCTTCGACAGATGAAGCTTCGCATTGAATGCAGGGCCATTTGGGCCAAACTCAGCAGGGAATAAAGGAAATGATTCCTGTGGATTTTTTAGATCTTCATCATCGCTTATTTCCATGGACCGAGAATCATCAGGTGCTGGCATATTTTCATCAATGGGTTTGAGTGGAGCAATGGGCCTTTTCATCTTTGGTGGAGCAAATGGTATTGAATCACTTGTCCGACCTTCATTTTCTTTCACTGGAACTCCTTCAACAGCTTTCTGACTGTCAGACACTATGCCTTTTTCTTTCGGTGCCTTTTCAATAGAGGGAGGCAAAACAACCTCTTCGGACACTTGGGCCATTACGTCAACTTTTTATGTTTCCCGAGGTACAACTGAAGGAAATATGCCCTAGAGGCAATAATAAAGTTGTTATTTATATTTCCTTATTTATAATGATAAATGTCTTTTATTCATGCTATAATTGTATTAACAGGAAACTTGGTACATGTGTGAATACATAGACAAAACAGAGTGTCCCTAGTATGCCTCTACTTGACTAGCTCATTGATCAAAGATGGTTATGTTTCCTAACCATAGACATGTGTTGTCATTTGATAACGCAATCACATCATTAGGAGAGTGATGTGATGGACAAGACCCATCCGTTAGCTTAGCATAATGATCGTCTAGTTTTATTGCTATTGCTTTCTTCATGACTTATACATGATCCTCTGACTATGAGATTATGCAACTCCCGAATACCAGAGGAACACCTTGTGTGCTATCAAACGTCACAACATAACTGGGTGATTATAAAGATGCTCTACAGGTGTCTCCGAAGGTGTTTGTTGAGTTGGCATAGATCGAGAATAGGATTTGTCGCTCCGAGTGTCGGAGAGGTATCTCTGGGCCCTCTCGGTAATACACATCATAATAAGCCTTGCAAGCAAATGACTAATGAGTTAGTCATGAGATGATGTATTACGGAACGAGTAAAGAGACTTGCCGGTAATGAGATTGAACTAGGTATGATGATACTGACGATTGAATCTCAGGCAAGTAACATACCGATGACAAAAGGAACAACATATGTTGTTATGCGGTTTGACCGATAAAGATCTTCGTAGAATATGTAGGAGACAATATGAGCATCCATGTTCCGCTATTGGTTATTGCCGGAGATATGTCTCGGTCATGTCTACATAGTTATCGAACCCGTAGGGTCCGCACGCTTAACGTTCGATGACGATTTGTATTATGCGTTATATGTTTTGGTGACCGAAGTTATTTCAGAGTCCCGGATGAGATCACGGACATGACGAGGAGTATCGAAATGGTCTAGAGGTAAAGATTCATATATTGGAAGGTTATATACGGACACCTGAATAGTTCCGAAGAAGATTGGGGATTTTTTGGAGTACCGGGAGGTCACCGGAACCCCCCGGGAAAGTTAATGGGCCTATTGGGCCATAGTGGAGAGAGAGAGGCTGCCATAGGAAGTGGGGCACGCCCCCAAGCCCAACCCAAATTGGACTAGGGGTGGGGGCACATCCCCCCTTTCCTTCTCCCTCTCCCTCCTTTCCCCTTTCCCCTCTCCACAAGATGGAAGGAGGGGGGGAGGCAAATCCTACTTGGACTAGGAGTCCAAGTAGGACTCCCCCCATGGCGCGCCCTCTCCCTAGGCTGGCCTCCTCCTCCCCACTCCTTTATATACTTGGGAAAGGGGCACCCCAAAGGACCAAGATTTGTCTTAGCCGTGTGCGGTGCCCCCCTCCACAGTTCGCTCCTTAGGTCATAGCGTCGTAGTGCTTAGGCGAAGCCCTGCACGGATCACATCACCAACACCATCGCCACTCCGTCGTGCTGAAGGAACTCTCCCTCGACCCTCTACTGGATCAAGAGCTCGAGGGACGCCATCGTGCTGAACGTGTGCTGAACACGGAGGTGCCTTACGTTCGGTACTTGGATCGATTGGATCGTGAAGATGTTTGACTACATCAACCGCATTAATACAACGCTTCCGCTTTTGGTGTACAAGGGTACGTAGACACACTCTCACCTCCTCGTTGCTATGCATCTCCTAGATAGATCTTGCATGAGCGTATGATTTTTTGTGTACTTGCATGCAACATTCCGCATCAACAACAAGTGGTCCAACTTGTTTGTGAGCCATTGGCTCTTCTAATTTATTTTCATCATGTTCTGGCTGCGAAGCAGGAGCATGTTCAACCTCCATCTGGGTAGGGGCACCAGATGAGGTGACCGGGGTAGTATTTCGTCGGGAAGCATTTAGCTCGCCCTTAACCTTATCATTCTCCTCCTTCCTGGATCCAGAGGGCTCAACTTGCATTTCCTTCATAGGCGATGAAATTGCCTTCTCAACCTCAATCTCTTCATCAATTTTCTCTTTTGGGGCTTGTTGCTCGGGCTGGGCATTTCCTTCATCAGGATTGTTAATAAAGACGTCAAAGACATCAGTCTTTTGAGCAGCAGAGGCAGGAATGATAACCACCGCAGGTTTAGCATGCTGCATGGGTTCATCCTCATGAAGAGGGGACGGTGGTATTTGCTGGAAAGGAGCACTTGAGTCATTTCGAGCATCAGCCGCAGACTGAGGGCGAGGAGGCTTGATTCCTTTCGGTTTGCTAGCCCTTGCCTTAGCCCTTTGGCATTTCTCTTCTTTTATTATTTTTCGAGCAAGTTCTTCTCGATGTTCAATCTCTTCATTCCTTTGTTCACACAGCTGTGAAACTTCCATTTTCAACCGTGAGTGCCACTCCTACCTCTTGAGCTTGCGTTGGTTTTTCCCTTGAAGAGGAAAAGGTGATGCAAAAAAGGAGAGTAAGTATTTCCCTCAGTTTGAGAACCAAGGTATCAATCCAGTAGGAGACAACGCGCAAATCGCCAAATACCTGCACAAAGAATCAAACAACTTGCACTCAACGCAATAAAGGAGTTGTCAATCCCTTCACGGTTATTTGCAAAAGAGAGATCTGATAGAGATAGATAAACTTTAAAGTAAATATTTTTGTTATTTTTGGTTATAGATTGAAAAGTAAAAGATTGCAAAATAGTAGATCGGAAACTTATAAGATGGAAAATAGACCCGAGGGCCATAGGTTTCACTAGAGGCTTCTCTCAAGATAGCAAATATCACGGTGGGTAAACAAATTACTGCGAAGCAATTGATAGAAGAACGCATAATTATGACGATATCTAAGGCAATGATCATGAATATAGGCATCACGTCCGTGTCAAGTAGAATGACTCCTGCCTGCATCTACTACTATTACTCCACACATCGACCGAATGATTCTGCATCTAGAGTATTAAGTTCATAAGAATAGAGTAACGCATTAAGTAAGATGACATGATGTAGCGTTATTAACTCAAGCAATATGATGAAAACCCCATCTTGGTATCCTCAATGGAAACAATACAATACGTGTCATGCCCCTTTCTATCACCGGGATTGAGCACTGCAAGATTGAACCCAAAGCAAAGCACTTCTCCCATTGCAAGAAAAACCAATCTAGTTGGCCAAACCAAACCGATAGTTCGAAGAGAATTACTAAGATATCAAATCATGCATATACAAATTAAGAAAAGACTCAAATAATATTCATAGATAAGCTGATCATAAATCCACAATTCATCGGATCTTGGCAAACACACTGCAAAAGAAGATTACATCGGATAGATCTCCAAGAACATGGTATTGAGAATCAAAGAGAGAGAAGAAGCCATCTAGCTACTAGCTATGGACCCGTAGGTCTGTGGTAAACTACTCACACTTCATCGGAAGGGCAATGGTGTTGATGTAGATGACCTCCATGGTCGAATCCCCCTCCGGCAGAGTACCGGAAAAGGCCTCCATATGGGATCTCGTGGATACAGAAGGTTACGGCGGTGGAAAAGTGGTTTCAATGCCTCCTCTAGGGTTTCTGGAATATATGTGAATATATAGGCACAAGAAATTGGTCGGTGGAGAAATAGGGGGCCCACAAGGGTGGGGCGCACGCCCTCCGTCCTTGTGGCCGCCTCGTGGCTCCCCCGACATGCACTCCAAGTCCTCTGGATGTATTCTGGTCAAAGAAAAATCCTCGTAAAGTTTTGTTCCGTTTGGACTCCGTTTGATATTCCTTTTCCGCGGAACTCAAAATCCAGGAAAAAAACAGAAATTGGCACTGGGCTCTAGGTTAATAGGTTAGTTCCAAAAATAATATAAAATAGCATATTAATGCATATAGAACATCCAAAACAGATAATATAATAGCATGGAACAATAAAAAATTATAGATACGTTGGAGACGTATCAAGCATCCCCAAGCTTAATTCCTGCTCGTCCTTGAGTAGGTAAATGATAAAAACAGAATTTTTGATGTGGAATGCTACCTAACATATTTATCAATGTAATTATTATTTATTGTGGCATGAACATTCAGATCCATTAGACTCAAAACACAATTTTATCAATATGAAAACAATAATACTTCAAGCATACTAAAAGCAATCTATAAAGCTTCAAAAAATAACATGGCTAAAGAAAGTTATCCCTAGAAAATCGTATAGTCTTTTATGCTCCCTCTTCTTAACACAAAGTATAAATCATGCCCACCCCGTTGTCAATCAAGCAATTGTTTTCATACTTTAACATTCTTAAACCTTTTCAACTCTTCACGCAATACATGAGCGTGAGCCATGGACATAGCACTACAGGAATCAGTCACTTTGCCGTCCGCCATGGCGGACGAAAAAGGCATACATGGCGATCGGCAAAGGCCTTTGCCGTCCGCCAGCAGACGGCAACAGGTCCGGCTGAACGAGTGCCAGCAAAGGCCTTCTTTGTCGTCTGCTTCATCGAAGCGGACGACAAAGGGCTTTGCCGTCCGCCAGCAGACGACAAAGATCGTGGACGGAAGTGGGGTGGGGTGAGCGCCGTTAGGGGTTAACGACGTGCTTTGCCATCTGCTGGCGGACGACAAAAAGCTCAGCTCCAACAGGAGCAGGAAGCTGCCACGTGTCTAGCTATGCCGCCTGCTAGCAGACGGCAAAGTGCCCAAATAGGCAACCCAGTGTTCACAGTTTACACAGGTGGCTGCCACGTGGCCTATTTGCCGTCTGCTAGCGGACGTCAAAGCTCTTTGCCGTCCGCTAGCAGACGACAAAGAGGCTATATATCCCCTGTTTTTATTTCAATCCATTTAATTTGACAGGTTTTCACACACATATACATACATATCCAACATATCCAACAACATATAACAGCATGTCCAACAACATATTTCATCAAATCCAACATATCCAACAACATAGTTCAACAAAGTCGTATCCAACATATCCATATATATACATACATATCCAGAAAGAAGTTTCCAACGACAACATATCCATATAGACATACATATCCAAACAAGTTTTCATAAACAACAAGGAAGCACCAGAAGAATAGTACACTCCATCAATGCAAGCTTCCTCGCCTACATCAAATCTGCAAATTGGGAAAGATGAAAGTTAGAATAATAATAATAATAATAATAAGACTATTTAGAGCTAAGGTAGGTAAAAATGCTAAGTGTGTAGGTCAATTTAGAGCTAAGGTAGGTAAATATGCCATTTAGGAGCTAACGTAGGTTAAATGGATCATATTGGAGCTAACCTAGTTAAACTTGGTCATTTTACGCTAACCTAGCTAATTATGCCGTTTTTGACCTGACTAAGCTTATTTAGGCATTTTGGAGGACAACAAGCTAAGTATATGACATTTATGAAGCTAAGCTTATTTAGGCAAGAAGAAGAAGAAGAAGAAGAAGAAGATGAAGAAGAAGAAGAAGAAGAAGAGGTTAAGAAGAAGAAGAAGAAGAACCTCTTCTTCTTCTTCTTCTTCTTCATCTTCTTTTCTTCCACTTCCTTCTTTTCTTCGTCTTATTATGTCATTTGTGGACTAAATATGCTAAATTATGTCATTTAGGAGCTAACGTAGGTTAAATGGATCATATTGGAGCTAACCTAGTTAAACTTGGTAATTTTTAAGCTAACCTAGCTAATTATGCC
>LR738713.1:669626222-669665748 GCA_902687465.1 Secale cereale | reverse complement strand
AACTAAGCTTATTTAGGCATTTTAGAGGACAGCAAGCTAAGTATATGACATTTATGAAGCTAAGCTTATTTAGGCAAGAAGAAGAAGAAGAAGAAGAAGAAGAAGAAGAAGAACTTCGTCTTCTTTTCTTCCTCTTCCTTCTTTTCTTCATCTTATTATGTCATTTGTGGACTAAATAGGCTAAATTATGTCATTTAGGAGCTAATGTAGGTTAAATGGATCATATTGGAGCTAACCTAGTTAAACTTGGTCATTTTTAAGCTAACCTAGCTAATTATGCCATTTTTGACCTAACTAAGCTTATTTAGGCATTTTTAGAGGACAACAAGCTAAGTATATGACATTTATGAGGTTAGCAAGGTTATTATGCCATTTATGAATAAAAACAAGTAAGAGGAGGAAAAGAAGAAGAAGAAGAAGAATAAGAAAGGAAGAAGAAGAAGAAGAAGAAGAATAAGAAAGGAAGAAGAAGAAGAAGAAAAATACTGTGGTCACGGAGGTGAAGGATGGGTCGGGGCTGCGGGAGTGGCAGACGGAGGTGAAGGACCAGTCGGGGTTCCGCCATTGCCTGACGCAGAAGGATTGGTCAATGCTTGTCGGGAGGCATGCTGCACCAAAGATCATTTCCAATAATGTCTCCTTAGCATGATGCAGCTGAAAATGTGAATACTAGTAACTAACGACCATTGAAATCAAACTCACCGTGGCTGCAGGAGCGATCTGGGGCATCAACAGAGGGGCCTGGCCGTTTTGCTTGCACATGGTCTGCACATTTGGTTATCACGAGTTAGTCATATTAGTTAGTAATGCGAACATTACGTGCATGATTTGGCTAATATGCACGAGAAACGTACCACAAGGAGCTCGTATAGGGCCCGGTGAGACGCGTCATTCCGGTTCCTCTCCTCCTCCAACAGCTTAGCGGTCCTCTCCTCCATCTCCTTCCCCCTCTCCGCCGCCTCTCTTTTTGCCTTCTCCAAAAGCGCATGGGTGTTCAATCTCTCTTTCTCAACCAATGCCTACAACACACCACTCCTCGTTAGCATTGTAATCATCGACGGATGCACGCACAATGTAATGGAGGAAAGGTGAGAGAGTCCGTATAACTAACCGCCATGGCGAGCTCCGCGGGCCGTGCACGAGGCAATATCTCAGGATCAGAGCTAGTCTGGCGCTTCTTTATCTGCAGGAGAGTCCTAGGACAACGTATCAGTCCATCACCAATGGCCATGGCGCCATGGGGCCTCCTGCCACCAGATATCATTACGAGCTCTGTATCAAAAGGATCCTGGCTCGGGTTAAAGACCCCCCTTTCCTCGCCTTCCCCTCGTCTCTGTACCTTGATACGTCTCCAACGTATCTACTTTTCCAAACACTTTTGCCCTTGTTTTGGACTCTAACTTGCATGATTTGAATGGAACTAACCCGGACTGACGCTGTTTTCAGCAGAACTGCCATGGTGTTGTTTTTGTGCAGAAATAAAAAGTTCTCGGAATCGCCTGAAAATCAACGGAGAATTATTTCAGAAAATATAAAAAATATCTGCAAGAAGATCTGTACCGTGGGGCCCACACCCCGTCCTCGAGGGTGGAGGGCGCGCCCCCCTTCCCAGGGCGCGCCCCCTGCCTCGAGGGCCCCCCGATGCCCCACCAACGTATCCCCAGGCCCTATATATTCTGTTTCGTGGAGAGAAAAATCAAGGAGAAAGAATTATCGCGTTTCACGAGATAGAGCCGCCGCCAAGCCCTAATCTCTCCCGGGAGGGCTGATCTAGAGTCCGTTTGGGGCTCCGGAGAGTGGAGATCGTCGCCATCGTCATCATCGACCTTCCTCCATCACCAAATCCATGATGCTCACCGCCGTGTGTGAGTAATTCCATCGTAGGCTTGCTGGACGGTGATGGGTTGGATGGGATCTATCATGTAATCGAGTTAGTTTTGTTAGGGTTTGATCCCTAGTATCCACTATGTTCTGAGATTGATGTTGTTATGACTTTGCTATGCTTAATGTTTGTCACTAGGGCCCGAGTGCCATGATTTTAGATCTGAGCCTATTATGTTTTCATGAATATATGTGTGTTCTTGATCCTATCTTGCAAGTCTATAGTCACCTACTATGTGTTATGATCCGGCAACCCCGAAGTGACAATAATCGGGACCACTCCCGGTGATGACCATAGTTTGAGGAGTTCATGTATTCACTATGTGTTAATGCTTTGGTCCGGTACTCTATTAAAAGGAGGCCTTAATATCCCTTAGTTTCCAATAGGACCCCGCTGCCACGGGAGGGTAGGACAAAAGATGTCATGCAAGTTCTTTTCCATAAGCACGCACGGAATACATGCCTACATTGCATTGATGAACTGGAGCTAGTTCTGTGTCACCTTAGGTTATAACTTCTACATGATGAATTGCATCCGACGTAATTTCCCATCACCGATCCAATGCCTATGAGCTTTACCTATATTGCTAGTCGCTTATTTACTTTTTCGTTGCTATTATCACAAAACTACAAAAACACTATCGTTACTTTTATTGCTGCTACCGCCACTATCATATTACTTTGCTACTAAACTATCTTGCTACAGATACTAAGTTTCCAGGTGTGGTTGAATTGACAACTCAGCTGCTAATACTTAAGAGTATTCTTTGGCTCCCCTTGTGTCGAATCAACAAATTTGGGTTTAATACTTTACCCTCGGAAACTGTTGCGATCCCCTACACTTGTGGGTTATCAAGACTATTTTCTGGCGCCGTTGCCGGGGAGCATAGCTCTATTCTTTAAGTCACTTGGGATTTATATCTGCTTATCACTATGAAGAATTTGAAGGACTCAAAAACCAAGATCTTACCCTCAACTACGAGGGGAGGTAAGGAACTGCCATCTAGCTCTGCGCTGGATTCTCCTTCTGTTATGAGTAAACTTGTGACACATACTCCTGCTATTGAATCTGATATGTCGTATGTTCTTGATGATGCTACTTCTGCGATGTATGATGAAATTACCTCTATGCCTGATACTGTGCCACTAGGTGAATTTCTAGATGAACAAATTGCTAAGGATAGGGAGAGTGCAAATGTTGATGATATTTATGAAAGTGATGATGAAACTACTCCCAATAGATATGAATTGCCTGTTGTGCCTGAGGGTTATGTTATGGATGAAGAAACTGCTAGAGACTTTCTTGCTTGCAATGATAGTTATGATCTTAAGAAATTATTAGCTAAGTTGAAAGAAAAGTACTTGAATGCTAGAAAGAAACATGACCCTACTTTTGCCACTTCACCTATATGTGTCACTGATAAGGATTATGAATTCTCTGTTGATCCTGAGTTAATTACTTTGGTTGAATATGATCCTTTCCATGGCTGTGAGTCTGAAACTGTTGTGGCACATCTTACCAAGTTGAATGATATAGCTACCCTGTTTACCAATGATGAAAATATTCGCTATTACTATATCCTTAAGTTGTTTCCATTCTCGTTAAAGGGTGATGCTAAGACTTGGTTTAATTCTCTTGATCCTGGTTGTGTGCGTAGTCCCCAGGATATGATGTATTACTTTTCTGCTAAATATTTTCCCGCTCATAAGAAACAAGCTGCCTTACAGGAAATATATAACTTTTCTCAAACTGAAGAGAAGAGTCTCCCACAATCTTGGGGGAGGCTTCTCCAGTTACTTAATGCTTTGCCTGATCATCCTCTTGAGATGCATGATATACTTGATGTCTTTTATAATGGACTAACCGATGCTTCCAGAGACCACCTGGATAGTTGTGATGGTTGTGTTTTCAGGGAAAGAACAGTGGAACAAGCTGAATTACTATTGAATGATATGCTGGCCAATGAGAATAATTGGGCACTTCCTGAACCAGCCCCTAAGCCAACTCCGAAGAAAAGAGGTGTTCTATTTCTCAGTCCCGAAGACATGCAAGAGGCAAAGAAATCTATGATAGAAAAGGGTATTAAAGCCGAAGATGTTAAGAATTTACCACCTATTGAAGAAATACATGGTCTTGATAACCCGACAGAGGTAGTAAAGGTAAATTCTCTTTATAGATTTGATGAAGGTGATATTCCTCGCTATAAGTCTGCTAGCCAATGCTTAGATGAGTTTGACAATTTTATTGTGAAACAAGAAAACTTCAATGCTTATATTGGTAGACAACTACAACACAATGCTTATATGATTGAACGCTTGAGTGATTATCTGTCTAATGCTAAGAATGAACTGAAACTTATTAGTGTACATGCTTCCATGGTCACCACTCAAGTAGAACAAGTACTTAAAGCTCAGAATGATTTGCTCAGTGAGTTAAATAGTAAGAATAATGACTATGCTGTTAGAGTTGCTACTAGAGGTGGTAAAATGACTCAGGAACCTCTGTATCCTGAAGGCCACCCTAAGAGAATTGAGCAAGATTCTCAGAGAGCTAGTTTAGATGCACCTAGTTCCTCTAAGAAGAAGAAAAAGAAAAATGATAGGGCTTTGCATGCTTCTAGTGAACCTGTTGCTCACCCACCCGAGAATTCCAATGATATATCTGTTTCTGATGCTGAGACACTATCTGGTAATGAACATGAACCTAGTGATAATATTAATGATTATGTTCATATTGATGCTCAACCTGGCAATGATAATGATGTAGAGATTGAACCTGCTGTTGATCTTGATAACCCAAAATTAAAGAATCAACGTTATGATAAGAGAGACTTTGTTGCTAGGAAGCACGGTAGGGAAAGAGAACCACGGGTTCAGAAACCCATGCCTTTTCCCCCGAAACCATCCAAGAAAAAGGATGATGAGGATTTTGAGCGTTTTGCTGAAATGATTAGACCTATCTTTTTGCATATGCGTTTGACTGATGGGCTTAAAACAAATCCTTATGCTAAGTATATGAAAGACATTATTACCAACAAAAGAAAGATACCTGATGTAGAAATCTCCACCATGCTTGCCAATTACACTTTTGAGGGTGGAATGCCTAAGAAATTAGGAGATCCAGGAGTACCGACTATACCTTGCTCCATTAAGAGAAACTATGTTAAAACTGCCTTGTGTGATCTTGGAGCCGGTGTTAGTGTTATGCCTCTCTCTTTATATCATAGACTTGACTTGAGTAAGCTAACACCTACTGAAATATCCTTGCAAATGGCTGATAAATCAACTGCTATACCTGTCGGTATTTGTGAGGATGTGCCTTTTGAAGTTGCAAATGTTACTATTCTAACGGACTTTGTTATACTTGATATTCCCGAGGATGATAGTATGCCTATTATTCTTGGAAGACCTTTTTTGAATACTGTAGGGGCTGTTATTGGTTGCAACAAAGGCAATATCACTTTTCATGTCAATGGTAATGAGCATACGGTACACTTTCCGAGGAAACAACCTCAGGTTTTTAGTATCAACTATATTGGAAAAACTTCAACTATCACTATTGGAGGTTTTGAGTTTCCTATTCCTACTATCAAGAAGGCATATGACATACTTATTGTTGGGGACATACATATCCCCATTGAGGTAACATAGTGTTATTCGAAAATTCTCTGGTTTCATGTTACTCAGAAAGATTTTATTAACAAGACCTGATCAACCTTGTTAATGGATTCCTTTTGATGAACATGGGATGGGTGAATCTAGATAGCACAAATCTTCTATACCCTCCTTCTACTTTCTGTTAATTAGGTTAAATAAAATAAAAATAGCATTATATGTCTGTTTCTAGACTTATCCATGCAATAAAAAAAATGTCCCGAAAATAAAAGTTCTCCAAATGCCATGAAAATGAAATATGTTTTTTTTCTAAATTTTTTAAGAAAATATGGCACGGAACACACATCGAGGGGAGCCAGCACGTGGCCTCGAGGGCACAGGGCGCGCCCCCTGCCTCGAGGGCCCCACGTGCCCCCCCTCCACTTATCCTTTCACCCATGCTCTTCTTCTTCCTCCCAAAAAAATCCCCAACTAGCTCAAACCCGAGTTCTAGCTCATTTTGCTGCCGTTTTCGATCTCCTTGCTCAAAGCACCATTCACCAAACTATTTGGGGAGATTGTTCCTTGGTATGTGACTCCTCCATTGGTCCAATTAGTTTTTGTTCTAGTGCCTTATTTGTTGCAAATTTATGCTGTTCTGGTGACCTTGTTCTTGAGCTTGCATGTCAAATTTTCTTGGTCCCAAGTAGTTCTAATGCACGATATAGCTTCTAGGCACTTATAGGAGTTGTTGCTATCATTCTTGTTGAGTTTGGTTAACTTTTATGGTGAGTTACTAAAAATTTCAGAAAAGTTGAAAAGGAAAATGTTAAAAAGATTATTGAGGGGCTCTTCCAGTAAGAGCTCAGAGGAGAAGAAGAAATAAGAAAATAAGAAGCCTAAGTATCACCTTCCTCGCATGGCGGTGGTTCGACCGTGCGAATGGCCTTGTAATAATTTCATGACGTCCGCCGGTATTTACGAAGACTTTTATTGGATGGCGAATAATGCAGGCCCCACTGACTTCCTCACTGACTTCGAACAAGGTGAGAGCTAGTTGGAGTTCATCCTTCAGACCACCACGGAACTGATAAATCTTGCTCTTGGCATCTGGGATGTCTTTCTTGGCATAGCGGGCAAGGTTCTGGAACTTGACATTGTATTGGTAGACAGTCATTGAGCCTTGCTTCAGGTTGCGGAATTGCTCACGCATACCCTCGATGACACTTGTTGGATGTGGTGAGAACAAAAATCCTTGCAGAAGTCAGCCCACGAGATTTCACGCTCTTCTCTAGAGTCTTTGTACTGCTGCCACCAATCAGCGGCTTGGTCCTTGAGTTGGAAGGCGGCAAACTTCACATAGTCCTCAGGTCTCACGTTACTGCACTCGAAATGCTTCTTCATATCTGTTATCCAGTCTTCAGCATCTAGAGGGTCCACACAGTAACTGAATGCCTTCGGTTGGTTTGCCAGGAACTGGTTGAGTGTAGCAAAGTGAGGTTGATTGAACAAATTGCCTTGGCATTGGTTCCCATGAGCACCTTGATTTGCTTGATTTTCTTGAATGTTCTGCATCATTTGCATAAGCATCTGGGTGTTCTGGTTCGTCACTTGCATAATTTCTCTCCAGGCCTCAGACGGAGGAGGAGGGGAAGGAGGACGATCAGGAACCTCTTCACCCTCTGGGTTAGCGTTGGGAACCCTTTTAGGAGCCATCCTGAATGAGATGACAACTATTAGCCATTAATTGAGAGGAAAATATATAAGCTGAATCAACGGCTAGAAATTGGAACATAAGTCTTCACAAGAACATTCGAACAAGATGAACGAATGTAATCTGTAGTTTAATAGTAACAACAATCTTCACGAGAAGCCACTTGGGAGAACAAAAGGTAAATAAAAACAACAAGGAGCAGATAGAACAAATACAAGATAGAAGCTTCGTTCGACATATTCGTGCTGAAAGCTTATGGAACATGTTACAAAAGGGTTTTGCAATCCCCGAATCAACATAGCCAAGGACCCATTAAGATGCAACTCCCGATCGGAACAACGCCCATAAAACTACTTCACTCAATGTAGAACCCCGAATTCCATATCATGCATTCGTTGGAAGAATGCCTACGAGCTACTAGATGAACCCACCTATTAATTTCCGAAAGTTTCTAGTTATGCAATCAGGTGTTGGGGATATAGGGGAAGCATCGCGCACTCAACTCTAATCCTACATCCAGCTGTATCCATCCTTCAACACATAACCAGTTATTTCCGTAAACCGTTTACCTCGGACATTCGAAACGCATCTACTATACAAGCTATGGCAATAGTCCCGAACTACCTCCCCAGTACTGGATGATGTCGGGGTTATCTTGCCACTAACCGCATAGGAGAGTTTTCGATGTCGGCCGTCTTAAGTATTCCAGAACTGCTGCGATATATTTGTGACAACAACACCTCGGAGCTCAACTCCCCGGGAAACTGCCACAACCCCTAAATGACAGGAGGCATCGAGAACAATGTTCTCGTCACAAAGACATCGGAACAATCCAAACAATACCCGCGTGATCCTATAAAAAATTGGTGAATTTTTGAGAGTAGAAGAGACAAGTAATCGTCAGAAGTCCTCACCAGAGTGAAAAGAGATGAGGAGCAAAAAGAAATCCTACTCTCCGATATATATATAGGACTCAAAACATTTTCAAGTGTGCCTAGACTCAACCGTCAACGATTCGATCAATCAGTGGGGGCTTCTAGGTCGGAGAAGGCTCTGAATACCAACTTGTAATGCCCAGGATGGGATTATACCTCCTACGTGTCGAGGCACGACTTTAAGGTATAAGCCCATTCTAGAATGATCTCAAGTTTGGTATCTTTGCACGACTCATGTAAAAATAGGGATGAAATTGCAAAAGGATAGTTGGCTTACACTCGCCACGTCACACAATACATTACATAAGCAAATCATCATCCAAATAACATCACAACCGAACTACGGGCGAAGATCCAAATGAAAGATACAAATACATTAAGCCACAAGGTCCGAATCGCCCCTAGTAGAAACCACTACTGATCATCGGGATAGTGCACATAGTATTGACTACGTTCTTCATCGAACTCCCAGTACAGCTTCGTGCCGTCACCTGAGTAGTTCACCATAGTACCTGCATCTGGTGTGGTGTAGAATCTGTGAGCCACGGAGGACTCAGCAATCCCGTTCCCGGGTAGCAAAACTATCTAAGCCTTGGGTGTGGAACAAGGCTAAAGAAAGTTAAAAGGTTGCAGCTGCACTAGCACGAGCTTACGTGTTAAGAGCGAGAAGAGAAGTGACACGAGCGTCAAAGTGATCACGAAGTGATCCTATCTAAGTACGTCAATCATAACCCCACCGTGTTCACTTCCCGAACCCCTTTCGGGAAATGACCGTCACGGTTACTCACGCTTGTAGTGTGTTCTGAACATGGTGTAAAGTTTTCTACAACCGGATATTAACAAATTCCCATCTACCACATAACCGCGGGCACGGCTTTCGAAAGTTCAAAACCCTGCAGGGGTGTCCCAACTTAGCCCATGACAAGCTCACGATCCGCGTAGTCGCAACTCCAAGGAGGGAAGGCCCGAGTATTCTCGGAATCCTGTGCTCAAGATACTCCGACTAAGGTAAAACTAATCCAGCAAATCCTCCCGGCGTGCCGACACCCTGACAGTAGCCGCACGTATGTAGTCTCAGGCCACGACCGGATGGGACAAGCTACAGGTTTTTACCAGCCCTTGAGTTTCCTCGAGGTGGCCCCGCAGCACGCCCAGTTTGGACCAACACTCATGTGGAGCACTGGCCCGGGTTGTTGATTAAGAAGAGGGTTTATAACTCCCTATGCATGTTTTAGTTGTTAGGCAAATGTAGTACCAATGTTGGGACTTGCTGGAAAAGCTTTAGCGCTAAGCGGTTTATCAAGGGGGGCCCATAAACCCCAACCGTGTTAGGGACACATAATCAAGGAACATAACACCGGTTTATACGGTTCCTAGGGCGGCATGAGTGGAACAAATCACCAAGCAAGAGGCTTAGCCTTCCACCCATTACCAATATATAGATGATTTAGTTTAAGAGTTTATATAGTGTGATATCCCAACAATAACTTCAACATGAAGCAAGAATCTTCAATCTTCTCCTGCAACTAACAATGCTATAAGAGGGGCTGAGCGAAGCTTACATAGCCAAACAAAGGTTTGCTAGGTTGGGTGGTTAGACAGGTTCATGGTTACAATAGGAGGCTGACAAACAAACATGGGCATCGAGGCAATGAGCTAAAGAGCGAGACATCTAGCAATAGGCAAAGATAGTAATGATATCTGGGTCAGGTCATCTTGCCTGTCGAGTCGTCGATGGGATCGTAAGACGGCTCCTCGTACTCAACCTCGGTAGTAACCTCGTTCTCGTTCTCGGTCTCGGCTTCCGGCTCTACTCAACACAAGAACACAACGAGGCACGAAATCAAACAAGGTGCAATGCACAATCAACATGATGCACGTATGATGCATGTATGATGCAATACATGTCAAGGGATGAAGCACACAAGAACAACACAATTCAACAAGTTTAAATGAGGTCGGTATCCACATATAGCGAATCCGGTAAGTCCTCATATGCATATTATGAAATTGGTCCATAACTGAACAAATCTCAAGTTAAAGTTGTTAAACAGCAAGTTAACATGCACCATGATGATCTACAAGAAATTCTAGTCAAGTTTCATATAAAGTTTGTTTAATTCGGACCTACGGTCTAGAAGATATGATCAAAACAAGTTAAGCATGGCAACGGTGCGAGATGCACCCAAACATCAAGCAAACATACTCCAAACATGTAAACAAGATGATATTATGATTCTACATGAAAAATCACACAAGTTTCATATAGGGCACGCTCAAAACGGAGCAACGGTTCAATACATACACTCGAAACAAGATTCAATGCAAAGCTGAAATTAACAGCCACATAGCAACTTTGGAGCACACAATATATACTCTGCAACACCCAAACATGGTGACAATAAGCACGGACATGAAGTATACATATCTTAAAGCAAACAACTCCATTGGAGCAACTCCATAGGAGGCATGGATCAATAGCAACAAGCTACAACATTTTGATCATGACGTTAAAAACCTGACAGTTATATTTTATAGCAACTTGGGAGCAAGAAATAAATAAGCTACAGCAAGCCAAAAGAGCAAGTGAGTGCATGGATGGATAGACAACAACATGTACAACAAGGAATGATCATTGGCCACTCCAAAACTAGCATGGATTTGCCTAGGGCATCAAGCAAACATAGCATCAGGATATGACAGATTCCAGACTTAGCAGAAATTTCACTAAGTGTTAAAATAGTAACATTGGCATGGCATGTTTGCAAGCATGTTTAAGTCACCTCAAGGCATATCATGGAAAATGGTTTGCACCACAGCAAAGACCACATGAAGGAGATTCTAAAACATATTGGCATGTGACAAGGGGACAACCACAACAATAGCAACAAGCTCTTCAAATCAGCACCTCATAACATGGTACAAAACTTAACAGCCACATGCACTTTTGCAACAGAGATTAACATGGCAATATGAACCCTAACATGCATGCTACAGCAACCATCATGTAAAGCATCTCATGATGAACATTTTGACATCTCATTTGCTTCATTTGGATAAACATGCACCAAGATATCACATCTCAAACATGGCATGAAAATAACAAATAGCAGCAGTGTATATCAAGTAGCACTCTTGTCACGAAGATTAAGACCTCTAGATGAAGTCAAACAAGCATGTCACAATGGAACAAAGTGTAGAGCACATCACCACGGTCATTTTGATATATCATATGCACAATTTGGACTTACACACAAAAAAGATACATCTACATGAACATGCAATAAAAATAAGCAAAAATCCAGGACTTAATAAAAAAACAGGGGGTAACCTCGCGGATCGTGTTTGGACAGCGGATCGGGTCAACGCGGGTCGGAGCGGGTCGGGTCGCCGACCCGTTAGGGTTTGACCCGGCGGATCGGATCGGCCGGGCACGGTGGATCGGCGGCGGCCGGAGCGGAGAGGCAGCCGGCGGGGCGAGGTGGCCGGCGGGCGGCGGAGGTTGGGGCCCGGGGCTGTGCGGCCGGAGCTGCCCGACGCGGCAGCGGCTGGAGCTCCCCGATGCGGCGGCGGCCGGAGCTCCCGAGGGACGAGCCGGCGGCGGGGCAGATCGGCGACGAGGGCGGCAGGGCAGATCGGGCCCGGCGGCGGTGGTGCGGGCACCAGCCGGCGGATCCCAACGGCAGCGAGGACGCGACCCGGCGGCGGCGAGGCGGGGACGCCGGCGGCGGGGAAGACGAGGCTGCGGCGGCGGAGGCGATGCGGGCCGCGGGGGCCCGAACCGGGCCTGCGGGCCGGCGCGGCGGGGAACGGCGCCGGTGGACACATGGCAGCTCCTGAGTGGTCAGGCGGCGGCGGGCGGACGCGTCCGGTCCGTCCGGACGTGTCCGGCGGCGGTGGAGGAGGTGGGACTAGGGTTTTGGACGCAAAAAGGGGTGTGTGTGTGTGTAATGCCCAGGATGGGACTATACCTCCTACGTGTCGAGGCACGACTTAAAGGTATAAGCCCATTCTGGAATGATCTCAAGTTTGGTATCTTTGCACAACTCATGTAAAATTAGGGATGAAAGCGAAAAGATAGTTGGCTTACACTCGCCACGTCAAACAATTCCTTACATAACCAAACATCATTCAAAACATCACAACCCGTCTACGGGTGAAGATCCAAATGAAAGATACCAAACATACATAAACCACATGTCTGAATCGCGCTAGTAGAAACCTCTACTGATCGTCGGGATAGTGCACATAGTAATGGCTACGGTCCTCGTCGTACTCCCAGTACAGCTCGGTGCCGTCACTTGAATAGATCGCCTGAGTACCTGCATCTGGTGTGGTGTAGAATCTGTGAGCCACAGAGGACTCAGCAATCCCGTTCCCGGGTAACACAACTATCCAAGCCTTGGGTGTGGAACAAGGCTGAAGAAAGAACAAGAGGTTGCAGTAGCACTAGCACTAGCTTACGTAAAAGAGAGCGAGAAGAGAAATGCCTCGAACGAAAAGATGATCACGAAGTGATCCTAACTAAGCAAGTCAAACATAACCCCACCGTGTTCACTTCCCGAACCCCTTTCCAGAAAATGACCGTCACAGTACTCACGCTGGTAGTGTATTCTGAACATGGTGTCAAGTTTTCTACAACCGGATATTAACAAATTCCCATCTGCCACATAACCGCGGGCACGGCTTTCGAAAGTTCATAACCCTGCAGGGGTGTTCCAACTTGGCCCATGACAAGCCCACGATCCGCGGAGTCGCAACTCCAAGGTGGGAAGGCCCGAGTATCCTCGGAATCCCGTGCTCAAGATACTCCGACTAAGGTAAGGCTAATCCAGCAAATCCTCCCGGCGTGCCGACACCCTGATAGTAGCCGCGCGTGTCTAGTCTCAGGCCACGACCAGATGAGCGCTACGTACAGATACCGAAGACCCCAGCGAATTGGGTGGCACCGCAAGTGGCTCTAGTTTGGACCAACACTCAAATCGAGCACTGGCCCAGGGGGGTTGATTAATTAATCCTCGGGTTAATTACTCCCTCAGCAAGTTTTTAGTTGTTTAGGCAAATAGTACGAATGTTGGGACTTGCTGGAAAAGACTTAGCACTTAGCGGTTTATCGAGGGGGTCCCATAACCCCAACCGTGTGAGGAACGCATAATCAAGGAACATAACACCGGTTTATACGGTTCCTAGGGCGGCATGAGTGGAACAAATCACCAAGCAAAAGGCTTAGCCTTCCACCCATTACCAATATATAGATGATTTCATTTAATAATTATATAGTGTGATATCCCAACAAGCTTCAACAAGAAGCAAGAATCTTCAAATCTTCTCCTGCATCTAGCAATGCTATAAGAGGGGCTGAGCGAAGCTTACTTAGCCAAAATAAGGTTTGCATAGGTAGGGTGGTTAGACAGATTCATGGTTACAATAGGAGGCTGACAGGAAAACATGGGCATCAAGGCAAAAGCTATAGAGCGAGACTTCTAGCAATAGGCAAAGATAGTAATGATATCCGGGTCAGGTCATCTTGACTGTTGAGTCGTCGATGGGATCGTAAGAGAGCTCCTCGTTCTCAACCTCGGTAGTAACCTCGTTCTCGAACTCGGTCTCGGCTTCCGGCTCTACTCAACACAAAACGCACGAGGCACGAAAATCAACAAGATGCAATGCGCAAACCACAGGATGCATGACTGATGCACTAAGGAAGCACTACAGATGCACTAAGGATGCACAGAAAGTCAACATAGGAAACACAGAGATACAGCACAAGGAACCTGACAATATGCATCAAGCAAGATACTTCAAAACATGTTAACAAGAGGATATTATGAATCTACATGCAAAACCACACAAGTTGCATATAGGACTTGCTCAAAACGGAGCAACGGGCTAAAAGGTACACCCGAAACAATAAACATGCAAAAGCTGAAACTAACAGCCACATAGCAACTTGGGAGCAAGAATTAAATATGCTACAGCCACCCAAATGAGCATGTGAGAGCATGAATGGATAGCCAACAACATATACAACAAGGAATCATCAATAGTCACCCCAAAACTATCATGGATTTGCCTAGAACAACAAGCAAACATGGCATCTGGAAATTACAGATTCCAGACTTCGTGAAATTTCACTAAGTGTTAAAACAGCAGTAACATCATGGCATGTTTGTGAGCAAGTTTAAGTCACCTCAAAGCATAACATGGCAAGTGGTTTGCACCACAGCAAAGTACACATGATGGGGAGTCCAAAACATATAAGCATGCATCAAGGGGACAACCACATCAATAGCAACGAGCTCCTCAACTAGGCATCTCGTAACAAGTTTAACAACATAACAGCCACAAGCACTCTTGCAAAGGAGATAAACATGGCAAGATGAAATCTATCATGCAAGCTAAAGCAACCAACATGTAGAGCATTTCATGATGAACATGTGGACATATCATTTGCTTCATTTGGATAAACATGCAACAAGTTATCACATTGCAAACATGGCATGAAAACAACTACTAGCAGCAGATTATAACAAGTAGCACTCTTCTCATGAAGATTAAGACATCTAGATGACCTCAAATATGCATGGCACAATGGAACAAAACATAGTACAAGTCACCACGATCATTTGACATATCATACACACAAAACGGACATGCACAGTAAAAGATATCATCATCACAAAAACTGCATCAGACACTGAAAATTCTAACACTTAGCCAAAAAACGAGAGTCAACCTTGCGGGTCGGGTCTGGATCTGGAGCGGTCAACGGGCTGCCGATGCGGGTCGGGTTCGCGGGCGCTGCGGGTCCGCCCGTTAGGGTTCGACCCCAGATCGGATCGAGGCCGATCGGACCTGGATCGGGGCTCTCCTCAATGCAGCGGCTGGCTGGCGGCGGTCTTCGATCCCGCCGGTGGGAAGAGCGCGCCCGGCGGCGGCTGGCCGGCTGGCCGGCGGAGGAACGGCGGGGAGGAGGCGGCGGCCGGTCGCCGGCGAGGAGGCGGTGAGGGGCCGGCGACCTGAGGCGGCGGGGCGGCGAGGGGCCGGCGGCCTGAGGCGGCGGGGCGGCGATGGGGCTCCGGTGGCGGGGTTGCTCCGTCGGCGCGGATCTCCGGCGGCGGCGCGGATCCGAGCTTGAAGACGAAGGGCATGCGGGGCCCGCGCGGCGGGGCGGAAGCACGGTGCGGCAAGGTCGGAAGCACCGAGCGGCAATGGTGGAAGCACGGCGCGGCAACGGTGGAAGCACGGCGCGACAGAGGTGGAAACCCTAGGGTTTTGGACGCAAAATTGGAGGGGGTGGACATTTATATAGGCACAAGGAGCTAGGGTAGTCCAAATGAGGAGAGGTTTTCGGCCACGAGATCACAATTGAACGGCCTAGATGATGGTAAGGGTTTGAGCTAGGTTGGTGGGCTGTTGGAGGGGTTTCTTGGGCCTCAAAGAGGAGGTACTTTTAGCCCACGAGGATAACTGTTGGAGCATCAAACGAACTCCAAACGCGACGAGACTTGACAGGCGGGTTACACATAACAAAACAACATCGCACGACAAGTCTCACGCCAAACCGGAAACGTTACATGGCCAAACACAAAAGAAGGACTCCGGGAAGCCTCGGGCACGTGTGAGAGCGTCGGGACTCGAAACGGACAACGGGAAGGAACGAGTGGGACCGGATGCAAACGACAACACAATGCAATGCAATGCACATGACAACATGACATGGATGAATGCACACACGCACACGACAAAACGACGAAAACCCGAAAAGACGAAGAACCCGGAATGGAATTGATGAAGCCAAAGTTATATATCTCCAAAAAGGGAAAGTATTACATCCGGGGCATTACAGTGTGTACGTTTTTATAGGCACAAGGAGCTAGGAGACTCCAAATGGGAAGCGGTTTTCGGCCACACGATCACAATTCGACGACCGAGATGATGGGAAGGGTTGTGCTAGGTTAGTGGGCTGTTGTGGAGGGGGTCTTGGGCCTCAAAGAAGAGGTTCTTTTAGCCCACTAGGCTAACCGTTGGAGTACCAAACGAACTCCAAACGCGACGAAACTTGACAGGCGGCCTACACGTACCAAAACAACATTACACGACAAGTCTCACGTCATTCCAGAAACGTTACATGGCCACACATGAAAGAAGGACTCGGGGATCCCACGGGCACGTGTGGGAGCGTCGGAACTCGAAACGGACAACGGGAAGAGACGAGTGGGACCGGGTGCAAGTGACAACACAAATGCAATGCAATGCACATGACAACATGACATGGATGAAATGCACACACGCACATGACAAAACGAAGAAACCCGAAATGAAGAAGAACCCAGAATGGAATTGATGAAGCCAAAGTTTATATATTGCCATATTGGAAAAGTGTTACATCTGGGGCATTACAAACTCTCCTCTACTACGAAAAGATCTCGTCCCGAGATCTAGGACTGGAAGAAGGAAGGATACTCGGAACGAAGGTGATCTTCTCGTTCCCACGTAGCTTGTCGGTCGGTATATATGGTGTGACCACTTAACTTTCAAGAACTTGATTGACTTGTTGCGGGTCTTGCGCTCAGTTTCCTCAAGAATAGCAACGGGGTGCTCACGATAAGACAAGTCTTGTTGAAGATCAATCTCCTCGAACGGAATGGTGCGTTCAGGTGTCTTGAAGCACTTGCGGAGTTGAGACACGTGAAACACATCATGAACATTTGCAAAGTTGGATGGAAGTTCAAGTTGATAGGCTAGATCGCCTCTTTTGCCAAGGATCTTGAAAGGGCCCACGTATCTAGGAGCAAGCTTTCCTTTGATACCGAATCTTTGGGTGCCTTTCATAGGAGAAACACGGAGATAGACATGATCCCCAATGTTGAAGGCCAAATCACGATGCTTGCCGTCATAATAGCTCTTTTGACGCGACTGAGCGGCCTTGAGATTCTCACGTATGACTTTGCAAATTTCTTCGGCTTCTGAGATCAAGTCATTGCCAAGAAGTTGACGTTCACCAGTCTCGGACCAGTTGAGAGGAGTACGGCACTTTCTGCCATAGAGGATTTCAAACAGAGCTTTGCCGGCACTTGCTTGGAAACTGTTGTTGTAAGAGAACTCGGCAAACGGAAGGCAATCTTCCCACTCCATGCCAAAAGAGATGACATAAGCTCTGAGCATGTCTTCGAGGATCTGGTTCACTCTCTCGACTTGACCACTAGTCTGATGGTGAAACGCAGTGCTGAAACGGATCTTAGTGCCCATGGCTGACTGAAAGGAGTCCCATAACTTGGATGTGAACAAACTTCCATGGTCTGAGGAGATAACTTGAGGAATGCCATGTAACGACACAATTCTGGAAGTGTACAACTCTGCCAGTTGAGCTGCATTGATGGATTCTTTGACTGGAAGGAAGTGAGCTACTTTGGTTAGCTTGTCAATCACAACAAAGATAGAATCATTCCCCTTCTTGGACTTGGGAAACCCAGTGACGAAATCCATTTCAATGTGGTCGAATTTCCACCCGGGAATAGGAAGAGGTTGGAGGAGACCGACTGGACGTTGATGCTCTGCCTTCACTCTTCTGCAGACATCACATTCGTTCACGAATTGGGCAATCTCCCTTTCCATGCGAGTCCACCAGTAAGATTGCTTAAGGTCTTGGTACATCTTGGAACTTCCAGGATGAATCGAGGGGAGGGAGTCATGTGCTTCGTTCATTATGAGCTTCCTGAGATCACCCTTGGGAACCACAAGTCTGTCCTCAAAGAACAAGGTGTCTTTCTCATCAATGCGATAGCACTTGTATTTGGGAGTACCCTTTGCAATACCATGTTTCACTTTCTACACCATAGCATCACTGAGTTGGGCCTCACAGATCTGGTCTTCCAAGGTAGGAGCAACTTGAAGATTTGCAAGAAAGCCTTGCGGAACAACTTGAAGGTTGAGCTTCCTGAATGCTTCACAAAGCTCAGGCTGAAATGGCTTGATAAGGAGACTGTTGCAATATGCCTTTCTGCTCAAGGCATCTGCAATGGCATTGGCCTTGCCAGGTGTGTATTCGATGCTTGGATCATACTCTTGGATCATTTCAACCCAACGAGTCTGGCGAAGGTTCAGGTTCGGCTGTGTGAAGATGTACATCAAGCTCTTGTGATCGGTGAAGATGTCCACTTTTTTGCCCAACTAAAGGTGTCTCCACGTGATCAAGGTGTGTACCACTGCCTCTAGCTCGAGATCATGTGTGGGGTAGTTCTTCTCATTTGGCTTCAATTGACGAGAAGTGTATGCCACAATTTTCTTGTCTTGCATTAGCACACCACCAAGTCCTTGAAGAGAAGCATCACAGAATACTTCGTAGGGCTTGGACTCATCTGGAGGAGTAAGAACCGGAGCAGAGATGAGCTTTTCTTTGAGAGTTTTGAATGCCACATCATAATCTGGAGACCAGTTGTACTTGACATTCTTCTGCAGCAAGTTGGAGAGAGGCTTGGCAATCTTGGAGAAGTTCTCAACGAACCTTCTGCAATAGCTAGCGAGACCAAGGAAGCTTCGGAGTTGCTTGACGTTCTGAGGGGGTTCCCAGTTGACAATCGCTTCAACTTTCTCGGGGTTAACAACAATACCGTCAGCAGAGATGTATGTCCCAGATACAAGACCTTATCAAGCCAGAATTCACACTTGGAGAACTTGGCATAGAACTTATATTCACGGAGTCTGTCGAGAACCAAACGGAGGAGCTTGGCATGATCCTCTTCATTTTTGGAGAATACCAAGATGTCATCCAGATAGACGAGCACAAATTCGTTGGTGTAGGGGTTGAATATGTAGTGCATCATCCTCGAGAAGGTGGGTGGAGCATTAGCGAGGCCAAAAGACATGACGGTGTATTCATAGGAGCCGTAGCTTGTTCTGAATGCAGTCTTGTGAATATCTTCTTCACGGATACGGATCTGGTGATAACCCATCCAGAGATCGAGCTTTGAGAACACTTTAGCTCCTTTGAGTTGCTCAAACAATTCATTGATGTTGGGGAGTGGATACTTGTTCTTTATTGTCTTCTTGTTCAATGGCCGGTAATCAACGCAAAGGTGCTCCGTGCCATCCTTCTTCTTGACAAATAAGACACCACAACCCCAAGGAGAAGTGCTAGGCCTGATTAGACCCATACGCTCTTGCTCATCGAGTTGTCTCTTCAACTCCTTCAACTCTTTAGGGGAAAGCTTGTACGGACGCTGGCATGCGGGCTCAGTACCGGGCTCGACTTCAAGAACGAATTCAACTTGACAATGCAGAGGCATGCCTGGAAGATCTTCAGGGAAAACATCTTCATATTCATTGACCACCGGAATTTGAGAGATGGCATTAATCTCGCCCTTGTCATTGAGAGAGAATAGCCTGATTGTGTTATCTCGAGAGGCGAAGATAATCACGTCTTCGTCAGGATGACTAATCTTGACTTCCTTATTTGCACAATCAATGTGAGCATCATGCTGGGAAAGCCAATCCATCCCGAGAATAAGATCAATGTCGGAATTGCCGAGAATAACAGGAGAAGCCAGAAAGCGGTAATCACCCATACGAATAGATACATCCGAAGCATACAATCTAGAATTCATTTGCTTCCCCGGAGAAGTAATCGATAACTCCCTTGGTAAAGCCAGTGTGCCCACATTATGCTTGAATGCAAATGGATATGACATGAAAGAATGTGATGCACCAGAATCAAACAAAACTTTAGCAGGTTTAAGATTGACTGGAAGGTTACCAAGTATCACATCTGAAGAGTTCTCTGCTTGAGCTGCATTCATCAGATTCACTCTTGCAACCTTTGGATTGTGCTTGACAATAGCAGTGCTGACAGGTGGAGGAGGCGGAAGGCGCCTTGGGTTGGGGCACTTGTTAGCATAATGACCCTTATGAGTGCACTTGTTGCAAACCACTTCTGAGAGTGGACGGTGATAAGGAGCACTTGAATTCGAAGCTTGAAAGTGATTCTTTGACTGATTGCTTGGGTTGGGTGGGTGGGAGAAACCACGGCCACCACAATGCTTGTTGTTGTTGTTGGGAGGTCGGATCACTGGAGGAGGTGGAAGCCAAAACTTCTGTTGCTTTGCGACCACTTAGGAAGAAGAGGAGGTGTGAACGGCATCTCTGATCCTCTTTTTGGAAGCTTCCATCTTGAGCTGGGCCGCCTCTTGCTTAAGTGCCATGTTATAGAATTGATCAAACTCATCAGGCTCGAACAAGGTGAGAGCTAGTTGGAGTTCATCCTTCAGACCACCACGGAACTGATAAATCTTGCTCTTGGCATCTGGTATGTCTTTCTTGGCATAGCGGACAAGGTTCTGGAACTTGACATTATATTGGTAGACAGTCATTAAGCCTTGCTTCAGGTTGCGGAATTGCTCACGCATACCCTCGATGACACTTGTTGGAATGTGGTGAGAACGAAAATCCTTGCAGAAGTCAGCCCATGAGATTTCACGCCCTTCTCTGGAGTCTTTGTACTGCTGCCACCAATCAGCGGCTTGGTCCTTGATTTGGAAGGCGGAAAACTTCACATAGTCCTCAGGTCTCACGTTACTGCACTCGAAATGCTTCTTGATATTTGTTATCCAGTCTTCAGCATCTAGAGGGTCCACACAGTAACTGAATGCCTTCGGTTGGTTTGCCAGGAACTGATTGAGTGTAGCAAAGTGAGGTTGATTGAACAAATTGCCTTGGCCTTGGTTCCCATGAGCACCTTGATTTGCTTGATTTGCTTGAATGTTCTGCATCATTTGCATAAGCATCTGGGTATTCTGGTTCGTCGCTTGCATAATTGCTCTCCAGGCCTCAGACGGAGGAGGAGGGGAAGGAGGACAATCAGGAACCTCTTCACCCTCTGGGTTAGCGTTGGGAACCCTTTTAGGAGCCATCCTGAATGAGATGACAACTATTAGCCATTGATTAAGAGAAAAATATATAAGCTGAATCAACGGCTAGAAATTGGAACATAAGTCTTCACAAGAACATTCGAACAAGATGAACGAATGTAATCCGTAGTTTAATAGTAACAACAATCTTCACGAGAAGCCACTTGGGAGAACAAAAGGTAAATAAAAACAACAAGGAGCAGATAGAACAAATACAAGATAGAAGCTTCGTTCGACATATTCGTGCTGAAAGCTTATGGAACATGTTACAAAAGGGTTCTGCAATCCCCGGATCAACATAGCCAAGGACCCATTAAGATGCAACTCCTGATCGGAACAACGCCCATAAAACTACTTCACTCAATGTAGAACCCCGAACTCCATATCATGCATTTGTTGGAAGAATGCCTACGAGCTACTAGATGAACCCACCTATTAATTTCCGAAAGTTTCCAGTTATGCAATCAGGTGTTGGGGATACAGGGGAAGCATCGCGCACTCAACTCTAATCCTACATCCATTTGTATCCATCCTTCAACACATAACCAGTTATTTCCGGAAACCGTTTACCTCGGACCTTCGAAACGCATCTACTATACAAGCTATGGCAATACTCCCGAACTACCTCCCCAGTACAGGGTGATGTCGGGGTTATCTTGCCACTAAACGCATAGGAGAGTTTTCGATGTCGACCGTCTTAAGTATTCCAAAACTGCTGCGATATATTTGTGACGACAACACCTCGGAGCTTAACTCCCCGGGACACTGCCACAACCCCTAAATGACAGGAGGCATCGAGAACAATGTTCTCGTCACAAAGACATCGGAACAATCCAAACAATACCCGCGTGATCCTAAATAACAATTTGGTGAATTTTTGAGAGTAGAAGAGACAAGTAATCGTCAGAAGTCCTCACCAGAGTGAAAAGAGATGAGGAGCAAAAAGAAATCCTACTCTCCAATATATATATAGGACTCAAAACATTTTCAAGTGTGTGCCTAGACTCAACCGTCAACGATTCGATCAATCAGTGGGGGCTTCTAGGTCGGAGAAGACTCTGAATACCAACTTGTAATGCCCAGGATGGGATTATACCTCCTACGTGTCGAGGCATGACTTAAAGGTATAAGCCCATTCTAGAATGATCTCAAGTTTGGTATCTTTGCACGACTCACGTAAAAATAGGGATGAAATTGCAAAAGGATAGTTGGCTTACACTCGCCACGTCACACAATACATTACATAAGCAAATCATCATCCAAATAACATCACAACCCGACTACGGGCGAAGATCCAAATGAAAGATACCAAATACATTAAGCCACAAGGTCCGAATCGCCCCTAGTAGAAACCACTACTGATCATCGGGATAGTGCACATAGTATCGACTACGTTCTTCATCGAACTCCCAGTACAGCTCCGTGCCGTCACCTGAGTAGTTCACCATAGTACCTGCATCTGGTGTGGTGTAGAATCTGTGAGCCACGGAGGACTCAGCAATCCTGTTCCCAGGTAGCAAAACTATCTAAGCCTTGGGTGTGGAACAAGGCTGAAGAAAGGTAAAAGGTTGCAGCTGCACTAGCACTAGCTTACGTGTTAAGAGCGAGAAGAGAAGTACCACGAGCGTCAAAGTGATCATGAAGTGATCCTATCTAAGTACGTCAATCATAACCCCACCGTGTTCACTTCCCGAACCCCTTTCGGAAAATGACCGTCACGGTTACTCACGGTGGTAGTGTGTTCTGAACATGGTGTCAAGTTTTCTACAACCGGATATTAACAAATTCCCATCTGCCACATAACCGCGGGCACGGCTTTCGAAAGTTCAAAACCCTGCGGGGTGTTCCAACTTAGCCCATGACAAGCTCACGATCTGAGAGTCGCAACTCCAAGGTGAGAAGGCAAGAGTATTCTCGGAATCCCGTGCTCAAGATACTCCGACTAAGGTAAAACTAATCTAGCAAATCCTCCCGGCGTGCCGACACCCTGACAGTAGCCGCGCGTATGTAGTCTCAGGCCATGACCGGATGGGACAAGCTACAGGTTTTCACCAGCCCTTGAGTTTCCTAGACGTGGCCCCGCAGCACGCCCAGTTTGGACCAACACTCATGTGGAGCACTGGCCCGGGTTGTTGATTAAGAAGAGGGTTTATAACTCCCTATGCAAGTTTTAGTTGTTAGGCAAATGTACTACCAATGTTGGGACTTGCTGGAAAAGCTTTAGCGCTAAGCGGTTTATCAAGGGGGGCCCATAAACCCCAACCGTGTTAGGGACGCATAATCAAGGAACATAACACCGGTTTATACGGTTCCTAGGGTGGCATGAGTGGAACAAATCACAAAGCAAGAGGCTTAGCCTTCCACCCATTACTAATATATAGATGATTTAGTTTAAGAGTTTATATAGTGTGATATCCCAACAATAACTTCAACATGAAGCAAGAATCTTCAATCTTCTCCTGCAACTAACAATGCTATAAGAGGGGCTAAGCGAAGCTTACATAGCCAAACAAAGGTTTGCTAGGTTGGGTGGTTAGACAGGTTCATGGTTACAATAGGAGGCTGACAAACAAACATGGGCATCGAGGCAATGAGCTAAAGAGCGAGACATCTAGTAATAGGCAAAGATAGTAATGATATCTGGGTCAGGTCATCTTGCCCGTCGAGTCGTCGATGGGATCGTAAGACGGCTCCTCGTACTCAACCTCGGTAGTAACCTCGTTCTCGTTCTCGGTCTCGGCTTCCGGCTCTACTCAACACAAGAACACAACGAGGCACGAAATCGAACAAGGTGCAATGCACAATCAACATGATGCATGTATGATGCATGTATGATGCAATACATGTCAAGGGATGAAGCACACAAGAACAACACAAGGCAACAAATTTAAATGAGGTCGGAATCCACATATAGTGAATCCGGTAAGTCCTCATATGCATATTATGAAATTGGTCCAGAACTGAACAAACCTTAAGTAAAAGTTGTTAAACAGCAAGTTAACATGCACCATGATGATCTACATGAAATTCTAGTCAAGTTTCATATAAAGTTTGTTTAATTCGGAGCTACGGTCTAGAAGATATGAGCAAAACAAGTTAAGCATGGTAACGGTGCGAGATGCACCCAAACATCAAGCAAACATACTCCAAACATGTAAACAAGATGATATTATGATCTACATGAAAAATCACACAAGTTTCATATAGGGCACGCTCAAAACGGAGCAATGGTTCAATACATACACTCGAAACAAGATTCAATGCAAAGCTGAAATTAACAGCCACATAGCAACTTTGGAGCAAGCAATATATACTCTACAACACCCAAACATGGTGACAATAAGCATGGGCATGAAGTAGACATATCCTACAGCAAACAACTCCATTGGAGCAACTCCATACGAGGCATGGATCAATAGCAACAAGCTACAACATTTTGATCATGACGTTAAAAATCTGACACTTATATTTTATAGCAACTTTGGAGCAAAAAATAAATAAGCTACAGCAAGACAAAAGTGCAAGTGAGGGCATGGATGGATATACAACAACATGTACAACAAGGAATGATCATTGGCCACTCCAAAACTAGCATGGATTTGCCTAGGGCATCAAGCAAACATAGCATCAGGATATGACATATTCCATACTTAGCAGAAATTTCACTAAGTGTTAAAACAGTAACATTGGCATGGCATGTTTGCAAGCATGTTTAAGTCATCTCAAGGCATATCATGGAAAATGGTTTGCACCACAGCAAAGACCACATGAAGGAGATTCTAAAACATATTGGCATGTGACAAGGGGACAACCACAACAATAGCAACGAGCTCTTCAAATCAGCACCTCATAACATGGTACAAAACTTAACAGCCACATGCACTTTTGCAATAGAGATTAACATGGCAATATCAACCCTAACATGCATGCTACAACAACCATCATGTAAAGCATCTCATGATGAACATTTTGACATCTCATTTGCTTCATTTGGATAAACATGCACCAAGATATCACATCTCAAACATGGCATGAAAATAACAAGTAGCAGCATTGTATATCAAGTAGCACTCTTGTCACGAAGATTAAGACTTCTAGATGAAGTCAAACAAGCATGGCACAATGGAACAAAGTGTAGAGCACATCACCACGGTCATTTTGACATATCATATGCACAATTTGGACTTACACACAAAAAGATACAGCTACATGAACATGCAATAAAAATAAGCAAAACTCCAGGACTTGGGTAAAAAAATAGGGGTAACCTCGCGGATCGGGTTTGGACAGCGGATCGGGTCAACGCGGGTCGAAGCGGGTCAGGTCGTCGACCCGTTAGGGTTTGACCCGGCGGATCGGATCGGCCGGGCGCGGTGGATCGGCGGCGGCCGGAGCGGAGAGGCAGCCGGCGGGGTGAGGTGGCCGGCGGGCGGCGGAGGTCGGGGCCCGGGGCGGTGCGGCCGGAGCTGCCCGACGCGGCGGCGGTCGGAGCTCCCGAGGGACGAGCCGACGGCGGGGCAGATCGGCGACGAGGGCGGCGGGGCAGATCGGGCCCGGCGGCAGTGGTGCGGGTATCGGCCGGCGGATCCCAACGGCGGTGAGGACGCGACCCGGCGGCGGCGAGGCGGGGACGCCGGCGGCGGGGAAGACGAGGCTGCGGCGGCGGAGGCAATGCGGGCCGTGGGGGCCCGAACCGGGCCTGCGGGCCGGCGCGGCGGGGAACGGCGGCGATGGACACGTGGCGGCTCCTGAGTGGTCGGGCGGCGGCGGGCGGACGCGTCCGGTCCGTCCGGACGTGTCCGGCGGCGGTAGAGGAGGTGGGACTAGGGTTTTGGACGCAAAAAAGGGGGGTGTGGACGTTTTTATAGGCACAAGGAGCTAGGTGACTCCAAATGGGGAGCGGTTTTCGGCCACGCGATCACAATTCGACGACCGAGATGATGGGAAGGGTTGTGCTGGGTTAGTGGGCTGTTGTGGAGGGGGTCTTGGGCCTCAAAGAAGAGGTTCTTTTAGCCCACTAGGCTAACCGTTGGAGTACCAAACGAACTCCAAACACGACGAAACTTGACAGGCGGCCTACACGTACCAAAACAACATCGCACGACATGTCTCACATCATTCCGGAAACGTTACACGGCCACACATGAAAGAAGGACTCGCGGATGCCACAGGCACGTGTGGGAGCATCGGAACTCGAAACGGACAACGTGAAGAGACGAGTGGGACCGGGTGCAAGTGACAACACAAATGCAATGCAATGCACATGACAACATAAAATGGATGAAATGCACACACGCACACGACAAAACGAAGAAACCCGAAATGAAGAAGAGCCCAGAATGGAATTGATGAAGCCAAAGTTTATATATTGCCATATTGGGAAAGTGTTACATCTGGGGCATTACAAGTGGGAATCTTAGTGCCCCTGATATTATCATTTTACGCCATGCTTTTTTTCGCGACACAACTTTTTGTTGGGGCGCCGTCGTTTCCAAACGATTGAGTCTTAACCGCTCAAGGGGGGGGGGCGTCTTTGGAGGCATCTTTGCTTCTCGCCTTGCTGATTATTTTAATATACCTATTAGGCATCATGAAAAGGAAGAAAAATTGATTGCCCTTGTTAGACTACAAGAGCATGGTAGCTCATGACTTTATTTTTAAATACAAAAATATGCAGCTCCATTATAAATTGAGGTTTGATGAAATATACTGTGAAATTGTAACCTTGCCTGCACAGCTGCACCTTCGTTGTTTGATCTATCTACAGGCGTATTCCTCATCACCTCAGATATCTTCTACAAGTATCAAGGCTAGGCACAAGCTTCAGAGCCTGAGCCGGAGCCACCGCTTGATCCTTCCCGTCAATCTATTTATGGTGGGAGTTGGACGAGCTCGCCAACCAGTGGCATCCAGAGGACACATCTCAGTACACTCGAGGGAGTGGCTTCGATCCGTGGCCATAGACCAACATAGGCCAAAAGCCTAAGCTTGGGGGAGTACGTGTTTCTCACCGACTTACTTTCATGTTCACACTTATTCTAGCCATCGGTGCTCACACTCTTTCACTGTACCATCCATGCTTAGTTTCAATTTATTTTTCTTAGTCTTTTTCTTGTTTCCTAGAAAACCCCAGAAAAAAAAACAAAAAAATATTAGTTGTAGCTTCTAGCTACTTTAGTTTCTTTGCTTGTAGTAGTAGATAAAAATGAAAACCCAAAAAGATTTCCCGTTCTTCTTTTGTTTGTTGGGAGCTTTCCCGTGTAAATAGTTTCTTTTCTTTTCCATTAAGGGTTAAGAGTAGAAGACCATGATGAAAATGCTTAGTGGCTCTCTTATGCTTTGTTGTTGATTTAATCTTGAGCCATATTACCTTGTCTTCTCTCTTGTATTAAATGCTTGCAGATTCCAGCTTAGTCCAATGCACGTGCACTATTATTTTCCACACCGTTCTATCGTGCGAGTGAAAGGCAATAATGATGATATATGATGAACTAATTGAGATGAGAAAAGCTGGTATGAACTCAACCTCTTTTTTTTGTAAATATGATTGCTCGTCGTTCTTGATTCAGCTTGTTATGAATGAAACAAGTTTGCAGTGACAATTAGAGATCATAGCTGTTTATGTCATGCATAATTAGCTGAGAGTTTATAATGGTTTATCTTGCATGCCAACATGATATTAAAATGGTTGTGATGTGGTATGATGGGTGGTATCCTCCTTTGAACGACTTAAGTGACTTAAATTGGCACATGTTCACGCATGTAGTTGAAACAAATCAACATAGCCTTCACGATATTTATGTTCATAATGATTTATATCCTACTCATGCTTGCATTCATTCTTGATTAATTTTAATGCATGTTCATGACCGTTGTTGCTCTCTAGCTGGTCGCTTCCCAGTCTCTTTCTAGCATTCACCTGTACTAAGCGGGAATACTGCTTGTGCATCCACTTCCACAAACCTCCAAGTTATTCCATATGAGTCCACCATACCTTCCTATATGCGGTATTTACCTGCCGTTCCAAGTAAATTTGTATGGGCCAAACTCTAAACCTTCAAATGAAATTCTGTTTTGTATGCTCGAACAACTCATGTATCAACTAGGGTTGTTTATATCTTCCATGCTAGGTGGGTTATTCTCACGATGAGTGGACTCCGCTCATCATTCACGAGAAAATGGCTGGTAACCGGGATGCCCAGTCCCATGCTCAAAATTATAATAATTAAACAAAACTCCCCCAGGGCTGTTGCTTGTTTGGACGGTAACCCGTGGATTCGACTGGCCGTGGAGTGTGCTTGTTGGTGGTTGGGGGAGTATAAACTTTATCATTCTGTTTGGGAACCGCCTATAATGCGCGTAGCATGGGAGATATCGAGATTCTTGGTTGTTATGTTGACAATGAAAGTATACCGCTCAAAATGTTATTCAATCTCTATTTAAAAATCGAGCTCTGGGACCTCTACAAATCCCTGCTTCCCTCTACGAAGGGCCTATCTATTTACTTTTATGCAGAGTCATCATCCTCTTATCAAAAAGCACCAGTAGGATAGCACCTCTGTTGTTGCATGTATTACTATTAATTTGCATTGAGTATGATCATGACTGGATCTCTTTTACCATGAATTACAATGTCTAGTCAGTCCTTGATCTTTAAAGGTGCTCTGCATTTATGTTTTGTGGTTTCAGAAAGGGCTAGCGAGATACCATCCTGTTATATCATATCATGATTGTTTTGAGAAGTGTTGTCATCTGAGGTTTAGTATTATTGCTCGCTAGTTGATTATGCCATTGATGTGAGTAGTCTTGAGACCTGAAAGTTATTGTGAATGTGGTTAGTTCATGATCTTGTTGAAAATCTGAATGCTAGCTTACATATTTACAACAACAAGAGCAAACAGAGTTTGTCAAAGTTTTATCTTTATCACTTTCAGTTTATCAACTGAATTGCTTGAGGACAAGCAAAGGTTTAAGCTTGGGGGAGTTGATACGTCTCCAACGTATCTACTTTTCTAAACACTTTTGCCCTTGTTTTGGACTCTAACTTGCATGATTTGAATGGAACTAACCCGGACTGACGCTGTTTTCAGCAGAACTGCCATGGTGTTGTTTTTGTGCAGAAATAAAAAGTTCTCGAAATCGCCTGAAAATCAACGGAGAATTATTTCAGAAAATATAAAAAATATCTGCAAGAAGATCTGCACCGGGGGGCCCACACCCTGTCCTTGAGGGTGGGGGCGCGCCCCCCTTCCCAAGGCGCGCCCCCTGCCTCGAGGGCCCCCCGATGCCCCACCGACGTATCCCCAGGTCCTATATATTCCGTTTCGTGGAGAAAAAAATCAAGGAGAAAGAATTATCGCGTTTCACGAGACGGAGCCGCCGCCAAGCCGTAATCTCTCTCGGGAGGGCTGTTCTGGAGTCCGTTCGGGGCTCCGGAGAGTGGAGATCGTCGCCATCGTCATCATCAACCTTCCTCCATCACCAATTCCATGATTCTCACCGCCGTGTGTGAGTAATTCCATCATAGGCTTGCTGGACGATGATGGGTTGGATGGGATCTATCATGTAATCAAGTTAGTTTTGTTAGGGTTTGATCCCTAGTATCCACTATGTTTTGAGATTGATGTTGCTATGACTTTGCTATGCTTAATGCTTGTCACTAGGGCCCGAGTGCCATGATTTCAGATCTGAACCTATTATGTTTTCATGAATATATGTGTGTTCTTGATCCTGTCTTGCAAGTCTATAGTCACCTACTATGTGTTATGATCCGGCAACCCCGAAGTGACAATAATCGGGAACACTCCCGGTGATGACCATAGTTTGAGGAGTTCATGTATTCACTATGTGTTAATGCTTTGGTCCGGTACTCTATTAAAAGGAGGCCTTAACATCCCTTAGTTTCCAATAGGACCCCGCAGCCACGGGAGGGTAGGACAAAAGATGTCATGCAAGTTCTTTTCCATAAGCACGTACGAAATACATGCCTACATTGCATTGATGAACTGGAGCTAGTTCTGTGTCACCTAGGTTATAACTTCTATATGATGAATTGCATCCGACGTAATTTCCCATCACCGATCCAATGCCTACGAGCTTTACCTATATTGCTAGTCGCTTATTTACTTTTCCGTTGCTATTATCACAAAAACTACAAAAACACTATCGTTACTTTTATTGCTGCTACCACCACTATCATATTACTTTGCTACTAAACTATCTTGCTGCAGACACTAAGTTTCCAGGTGTGGTTGAATTGACAACTCAGCTGCTAATACTTAAGAGTATTCTTTGGCTCCCCTTGTGTCGAATCAACAAATTTGGGTTTAATACTTTACCCTCGAAAACTGTTGCGATCCCCTACACTTGTGGGTTACAATACCTCACGAGCTTGTTGTGGGTCGATATGTTGGTGAAGCTCTCTGGATCATCTAGGTCAGACTCCGAGAATGCCTTGGCCTTCTTGTAGGGGGCACTATGGGCCATGCCATAGAGGTCGAACAGATTTGGCAAAGGCTTCTTGTGGTGGTTCGCCTGAGAGAGAGGAACAAAATATTAGTTAAGGGCTCAAGCTAGCATGAAGAAACGATATTGCTATGTAAATAGGTCATTATCGAGGAAAATAAACTAAGATTAAGTCATTTAGGAGGTAACCAAGATTATTATGCCATTATTGACCAAAGTATTATAATTATGTCATTATTGAGCAATCCAAGGTAGTTATGCCACTTTTAGCTAACTAAAGCATATTTAGGCATTTTATAGAGCTATGTAAGGTGATTATGTCATTTTAGAGCTAATTATGTCATGAATGAACTAGCTAAGATTAGTTTAGGTCATTATTTAGCTATCCAACGTAGTTATGACATTTTATAACTAACTAAAGCATATTTAGGCATTTTATAGCTAACTAAAGCATATTTAGGCATTTTATAACTAACTAAAGCATATTTAGGCATTATATACAGCTATCTAAGGTTATTATGTCATTTTAGAGCTAAATGTGTCATAAATGAACTAGCTAAGATAAGTTTAGGTCATTATTTAGCGAACACATACCCAGTGATCCCCGTACTCAAATAGGTCGGAGCTCCCTTGATGGTGTGGCACACCTTCCATTTGGTCATGCTTATTATTGGCCCTATGGTGTTCGATTAGCCATTGGGGAGAGCACCACACATCCACCAACACCTCCCAACAGTCCATCTTATCCGCACACCATCTCGGGGGCACCTAAATTAGTCAAGAGAAATTTTAGCGCTACGCCTACGAATCAAATCAAGAAAACTAAGTTCAAGGCCTTAAGAATAGGTAATTACCCGCATGTACTTGTCCTTACTCAGAAACTGGCCGCGACACTTCTTCTTGGCCTCCTAATACCCTTCGTGGCGTAGTAGTCTCGAATGGCCTACACCCGAGCCTCGTGCCGTAAGTTCTGAAGTAGGCGCTTGCACTCGACATCAACAATCTTACACGCGGCCTCCTGCTCTCCATCTGAAACCCTGTAGAAGGTCTGCAATCAAACAAGACAACACTGATTAGTACAATCACTAGGTAGTGTTGATTTTTAATTCTGTAAAGGAGAAATTACCCAAAACCGACAGAACACAATCTCGGCCACCGTCTCGCACACGATACCGGCGACCAAATACTCCGGCGGGGCCGGAGCAACCAAGTATAACTCCCAGGTCAGTGCTAGCTGTGGAACCTGACCCTCACCGGGCAACGTGACCCACCCAGGGAAGTGCTGCCAGCAAAACACACGAAGGACCTGGTTGGGCCTGCGGGAACCACGGGGGTGTACCCAGCCCCTGCAGTATGACAAGGCCGACGCATTAGATATTAATTTGAAGAAACATGAAGGCAAAAGGTTAAGGAAGAGTACATGCACTTACTTCAACCCCTTAGGCGAAATCAATACCCTCTGCTCGGGGGTCGTAGGCATGGGCGGGAGCTTTGTACTACCACACTGGTAGACCTTCTTTCCCTTCTCAACCAGCTCGTTGTCGCTGTAGCTATCATTAGAAAAGGTGTCCTCGCTACCATCAGAAGGGCGACTAGCCTCCGGAGTCTCGTGGGAAGAAGACTCCGAGGCCGTACTCACGTGGGGCGAAGGATCGGGGACCCGAGTCTTGTCGGCCGAAGGACCCGAGTCTGACAGGTCCACGTCAGGCGAAGGATCGGGGACCCGAGTCTGGTGGGCCAAAGGACCCGAGTCTGACGGGTCCACGTCAGATGGAGCAGTCATGTGGTCGTTTGAATCAGCTGGGGGTGGCGGCGAGGAAGGCGTAGTAGCCTTCCTACCTCTCCCGCTGCCACGTCCACCTCGAGCAACCTTCTTCGACCTCCCCCGACCTCTACTAGCCGAAGAAGAAGCGCCCGCCGCCGCTGTCTGCATACTGTCTAGCAGTGCTCTTCGGAGGGGCTGGGGTGCAATAATGGAACCACCCCTCCGGCCAGTAGCACTCAGAGGAGGCTCCGGGCGCTCCGGACTCTTGCCCACCATCCTGTCAACACCTGCAACGACAAAAGGTAAACGAAATTAGTACAACATAAAAATTTTGAATACCTGACATGAATAATATGTACTCCCTCCGTCCCGAAAAACATGTCGTAGCCGTTATTTTGCAATTTACTCCTCTGTCTTTTCCTGACCAAACCCGAAGTCCCTCGTCGCTCTCCCATTACTCTGCGCCGCTCCTTCCTTTCCGACCGGCCAGCGTCGCCTGGGCCACTCCCCTCCGCGCAGCTCCACGCCGCCAGCGCCTCGTCTCCCTCCCCCGCGGTTCCTCTCCCTCCCCAGCGCCGGCGCCCTCTCCCTTGCGCGCGTGACCGGCGATCTCTTCCTCTCGCATGTTCCTCTGCATCGGTGAAAATGCGATTTTCCCCTCCGGCACTTCGATCTGCAGCGGTCGTGCTCAGTCTGCGGCGGGGACGGCGCGCTATGCTGGTCGCCTGCATGGGGCTGCTGCTGCCGGTCGTCAGGTGAGGAGCGCGTCTCCTGCAGCCGCGGCTACCTGGCCATGCAGCAGCGGCGGTGGGATGATGGCGGCAAGGGGGCGGCGAGCTCCTCCGTCCGCTCTGGGACTCCACACCGACAAGGGGGCGAGCTCCTCTGTCCGCTCTAGGACTCCACCGCCAAGGGGGCACGCCCTTGCATCCGGGAGGTGCTCGAGCTTGTCAAAGGTTCCCCTCCCCTTCCCCCTCTGGATTTGATTTGCTGGTGAATTGCAGGTCCAAGTCACTGTCTTTGAGCAAGATTACAGATTTCTGAACGTATTGTTAGAGTTCATATTCATGTCTAAGTTCAGATTCAGATTGCAGGTCCAAGTCACTGTTTATACTGAATCTTGAAGTGTACTGTCAACTGAACATATTGGCAAAATTCATATTTAGACTGAATGTTTATTACTCCTGTCAATAGCATACAGAATATTTAGACAGTTTAATCTTGAAGTATAAATTGAATGTTTAGACTGAGTTCTTATTCATGTCTAAGTATAACTTGAATGTTTAGCTGGTGAAGCTCTTGATTCATACATTCAGACACATGAAGAGGTAGCACACTTTCATTAGATTGCATTTATATCGTCTCCTGTCTTGTTTCAATCTTTTTTTTTCTTTTGCTCTTTCTTAAACAACTTGATAATGTAACCCAGATGCCCGAAACCGATGTTCTTAGACGCGTTACACAGATTCTCAATGATAATGGTTTTTTTCTACTGAAGCGGCCATCTGCGTTGCAAACCTGTACAATTTTACACTCCTTTTGCATTGCTTCAATGATTGTTCTCTTGCATGTGAATACATTGCTGGTATGATGTTCATCTAATTATATGTTCTACTCCCTCCGTCCCGAAAAACATGTCGTAGCCGTTATTTTGCAATTTACTCCTCAAGATTTTCCCATCTACCATGTCCATGTCCAATTTGAATGGAGAAAGTTAGAGAGAAGAAGCAAAGATAGCATGATTGCAAAACTGAGATGTGTACAACAGAACTGATAGGTTCTTTAATCTTGGCAAAACTTAGGTTCAACATAAGTGTACAGCAGAAGTGTATTTTCAGTTTGCAAAACTGAGAAGTGTACAACAGAAGTGTATTTTTCCATTTTCAGTTTGACAATTTTCACTGAATTCTGTCAATAGCAATCATTTTAAATGGTGTACACAGGAATCAGTAGTTATCTGATTTTTACTTATACTCCCTATCAGTAGTAGAGTGGATCTTGTTTGAACTACTCTGAATTATGTCAAGATGATAAGATGAGAATGCCTCCCCCTTTCCTAGAGTAGCCTTCATTTAGTTTCATTCACTTTGAGCATGGGACCTCCACATTTTCTTTTTATTGGACCTCCACAGATTGATCATGAAATGTGGGGCCATCTTGACATCCTGTGTTGTGTGTGTGTGTGTGTGTGTGTGTGTGTGTGTGTGTGTGGTGTAGGAAAAAGCTTAGGCCTCCTTTGGTTTGGAGGATTTTCATAGGAATTCTATAGGATAGGATTCTTATAGGAATTTTTCCTTTAGAGCCCTTTGGTTCATAGGAATGGATTCCTATTCCTACATAGGATTGGTTCCTATCCTTCACATTTCATAGGAAAATAAAAATGAGCCTAGACTCAATGGAAAAATTCCTTTGGTGTGAACCAAATGACATCTCTTTTCCTACAAATTTCCTATTCCTATGATAATCTTATCCTATGAACCAAAGGAGGCCTTAGACTTGCTCTTAGTGGATCAGAACATGATGTTAGGAAGTCTAAGTTTACTCAAGGCCTTGTTGTTAATGCATCTTTAACTGAATTTACTCAGGGCCTTTTTTTAACTGAATTTCCCTTACTGCAAGTGCTCTTCAAGAACCATTTGCTCCTTTTTAAACCCAAGGATTGCAACATAAAGATACTCCTACTTCTTCCTTCTCCTCAGTTCTGAAACTTCAGCTATCCTATCTACAACACCTAGCTACTATCAGAATAGAACACTGTATATCTGTTAGTGCATTTCTAAAATGGCAAACATTATGTTAGCACAAATATTCAGTTTTAGTACAAATTATTTAAATTAAACCAAATATTTTAAATTAATTCAAATAACTAAAATTAATCCAAATCAATTCAAATTCCAAATAAACCAAATTCCAATAAATTCCAAAAAGGAGTTTATATACAAGGATTAGACAAGACATACACAAGGGCATGACATAAGGTCCTCTTTGTCCCCTTTTGACACAAGATTACACATGACATAAGGGCATCTTTATCCCCTCTTGACACAAGATTACACAAGACATACACAAGGAGCACTTGGTATCAACAACTACCCGACTACTTCTTCACTGGCCACTTTTTCACTTACCTTCTCTTTCTTTTTCCTTCCATTGCTAATTCTTCCCTTCCCTTTACTTTTCTTTCTTTTCTCTTTTATAGCTAATTCTTTCCTTTCATTTTCTTTTCCTATTGCAATTTCCATTTCTTCTATAATGGCCCTGGTATCAACAACTACCTGACTGTCGCAAAATACTCTTATTATTTCCCTGCCAGCATTCTGAATACGATCCTTGTGCAAGTGTGGCAACTTAAACTGATTTCCTCCTTTGTCTTTCATAACTTCAAACATAACTGTTTCTAATGTAATAAAGCTTCTGTGCAACTTGTGGGGGTCATAGTTCTCGAATTCCTCTTCCACACCCTATACCAGTTCCTGGATGTTTGTAGGAGATCTGCCGTCAGTTAGAGACTGGAGAGAGCAATGGAAGCAGAGGTCTAAACAATTGAACTCGGGGCTATTTGGGGGCTGTTGTAGCAACCGGATGTCAAGATCAGTTTGTTGCACAGCTTCTCGAAAAGCTACATCATTGGGAACGACATGAGGCCTCGCGTTATCCTGTTGGATGAATATTGTTGCTCCCTCATCATCGTCAGGCCACTTATCTTGAATTGTCGGGATAACCTTATTTATGAGATAATCTCTGCACACAGGCCTGGTTACTTTCACTGATGTCAACACTTTTGCTCCCTTTGCTCTGTTCTGAATTGTCTGCACCGCCTCAGTCTCTTCGATGAATGCCCAAGTGCCGATCTTCCCATCAAATATTAGCTACCCCTCATTGTTATATCGAGGCTTGGCCACTGCCGTTAGGAACATCACCTTCCCAATGCTGTGAGTGTTTGACAGGGTGCGCTCGGGTTCAGGTTCTCCTGGGAGTACATAGTAACTATTCTTCAGTCTCGTCATGTCAAACCACTTTTCATCAATGTGAACCATGTTGGTCATTGGTTTGAACATAGCCCGAGAAGTTGAGATCGAATTGTCATCAAGCATGGACATACAGAATTTCAGTCTCACAAGCTTGTTCTCTGGCTTGAGATGAGGCTTCACAGTGCTTGTGATGCGGTTGAGCTCATTCAACTGGAACCTCTTATGTAGGGTCGATCGAGCCACACCTAGAGACCGTGCCAGAGATCGAATTGTCCTTCTTTTATTCAATGGGATTGTTGAGGTCCTCGCTAGATCCAGCTCCTTTCTCTTTCGGCCAGATCTTCCTGGCTTCTTGCTTGAGACATCTACTTCTTTGCCATCGGCAATTTGCTTTTTGGCGTCTTCCCAGATTCTTTCAACAGATCGTACACTTATGTCCAACAGGTTTGAGACTAGCAGCTTGTCGTCTGGTTGAATAGACCCATCTCTAAGCTCGATTACCAGCAAGGCGAAGTAGACACCATGCCTCTCCTTATCTGACAATTCTATTCTCTTATCTTGAAGTATCCAATTCATAACTTCATCGTCTTCCTCTTGAGCCTCATCCTCTTTCCCTTCATCTTCTTCAGGCATCCAATTCATAGCTTCATCGTCTTCCTCTTGAGGCATCAAGATCAAATCCATAGCTCCATTATCTGCCACTTGAGGTTCCTCCTCTTCAGGGATCCAATTCAAATTAATACCATCATCGTCTTCCTCTTGAGGCATCAAGTTCAAATCAATGGTTTCATGTTCTTCCTTTTGAGGCATCAAGTTCAAATCCATAGCTATGTTTCCTGCCATCAATGACAAAAGATGAGTACACCATGGTACCATAACAAGAATATACACACACAAAATGAGTATGCAAGTCAAAAAAGAAATGCATTTGCACTAGTCAAACAAGAAATGCATTTGCACTAGTCAAACAAGAATACGCACACACAAAGTTATTACTGGAGCCACCATACAAACCAAATTTTGAAGATTGCAAATGATCATGGCCAAGATCAGCAGCAATTTTGAAAGCATAATTCAGTAAACAAAATTATGCCAGTCCTGTCATTTAAATTCCAATAATTTTAATAAATCCAAATAAATCAAATAATTTTGAGTTGAATATACAGTGCATCTAATGTACTGTATGTGTGTGTGTGCTGTCTAGATGCTAGCCAAAATGACAAGATGTTAAAAAGTCCTCATGACATTAAAAAAATATAGGTAGCATTCAGCAAAAATGTTCACTCATTTTAAAACTGTTCATGGTTTTGAAATGTTCCTAATATGTAAACAATTCTTGGCCGTGCCTCTGGAGGATCTGAATTTTGATTGAGCCTGACATACAGCTTGTGATACATTTTCTTGATTGAGCCTGATATGAATTTTGATTGTGCCTCTGGATGATACTTGGTTGTGTTATATAAACTGCAGGTTTCAAGGATCCTATTCCTATCACCTGGCTATAGAGTAAAGATCCATACGGATATGTAACAACAAAGCCAGGATCCTATTCCCATCACCTGGCTATAGAGTAAAGATCCATATGGATATTTAACAACAACAGGATTACTATCACTCAAGCATACTTATGGACAGTGTAACCTATATGACCATCTGAAGTGCCTCTGGTTGCATATAAGGTATCTTATGAGTGGAAACACAGGTTGCTAATGGTGTTGACTTAGTTGATGGTAACTAGACTCTCTTTTAATTTCCAACTAGTATAAAGAAAACTCTGCTGATGTGTTCACTACTGTGCATGATTGATGTCTAATGACACTGCATTTTAAAGATAGCAGCATTGGTTTGACGTTTTCAACAAAGCTGTGTACCGAATGTTTGATCTGTATATAAATTTGTTTATGTATATACATCATACCTAATAAAATCCTGACATGTTTATTTGTTGAAGATGATGCAGTAGATGAGCCAATACAGATTCCTAGAATGGATGCGAAGCTGGCAGAGGATATTGTTCGCAAGTGGCAGAGCATCAAATCCAAGGCCTTGGGATCAGATCATTCTGTGGAATCATTGCAAAAGGTGAGGTTCAAAACTTTGGCCGGCTGGCCTCTGTTGCTGGTCCTGTGTTTCCACTCACAAGATACTCCAGAGACACTTCAAATGGTCATATAGGTTACACTGTCCATTAGTATGCTTGAGTGATAGTAATCCTGCTCGTGCAAACTAGGTGATCATTTTCTTTTTAAATGCTAGGAAAAGGGGAGGTGTCCACCATACTATAGAGAGCAGAAAGATTGATGGCTAGGGAAACTCATGGAGAAAAGAATTGACTGGCTGAATATGTACTGATTTCTTCAGTTAACATTGACTGACTGAATATCTACTGATTTTTTCAATTAACTCATGGATCAAATCCTTACAGTACCTTCTTCCTGATGAATGTAGCTCTGGCGGCAGAATTGGATGCAGACGAGCAGCAGCAGTACGGGCAGACGAGCAGCAGTAGTCCGGGTAGGAGCTCCACCGGCGGCAGGGGACAAGCAGTCGCACGGGCGCGGGGGCAGGGGAGAAGGAGCATCACGGGCTTGCACGGGAGATTGAGGAAGATGCGCGGGAGATTGAAGATCACACGCGTGAGCTCCCGGTTCACCGGATCATGGAGGCAGGCTCCGGCGACGCCAGTAGGGGATCGCGGCGGCGCACGCGTGGGAGCTCCAACAGGATGCGCGGGAGCACGATGGAGGACGCACGCGATCTTGAGGAGGATGCACGGGGTTCCAGGAGGGACGCGCGCGGCAGGAGATTATGGCGAAGCCCACAAGCGGCGGGAGGGGACCGCGGCAGCGCAGGTCTGGGTTGTGGCGGCGGAAGAGGTAATTGGCGATGACGGCGAGAGCAGGTACTTGGCTACGACGGAGGAGCTCAGCTGGGATCGCCGGCCCCTGGCGAATCACGCAGTTGGGCGGCGCCGGCCCCGGCCCCTGGCGACGGGCAGGCGAGGGGCGGAGGAAGAAGACGGGGCAGAGGAAGAAGACGGGGCGGAGGGATTCGTTTGAAGCGCTTTTGAAACCATCAGGGGTTTTTTTGCAAACATACCAGTGAACTAGGCCCGCGACATGTTTTTTGGGACGGAGGGAGTATATAATTTAAGTGTATACTCATCATGATGTTTTGCATAACAAAATCAAAAATATACGACCTAACTCATAATTCACAAATATATGACCCCGTTGGGGTCGGGTCGGGGTCGGGGTTGGGGTGTGGTGTCAGGGTGTCGGGGTCGATCGGGGTGT